>BGZK01000033.1:0-600000 GCA_005406025.1 Eumeta japonica | reverse complement strand
GGATCTGGACAAATTTTGAATTCCCAGAAGCCACGATGAGAAGTAGTCAATTGAACCGTCACTTCCATTAAGCTACCCGGAAGCGTAATGCTCCACTATGAAACCCTCTCCATACACCCCGCCTATTTCGTGGAGTCGGGGCTCCCGCTGATCGTAGGCGTCACCACAAATTCCACACCTGAAAGCATGAAAATCAAATTACAATCCCTTATATATTTTTGATACTTCTTTTTATTCTTTATCAAATGGAAATTTTCGATATTAATTTATAATACAAATCATTTTATATTTTAGTCCAAATAATTTTTATTTTTTATATCATGATATTTTACTGTTATGCTTAAATTTGTGATTTTTCATGATATAATAAACTAGGTAAACTTAAAAGAATATTCTCTAACAAAATGTTTATACAACTTATCGGTCTTCATTACGAAACTGGTCGCATTAGATTAATTTAAAAACTACCTAACGAATTCAAACATGTTTTCCACTCACTAAATACTCGTGGATTCAATTGGAAGTTCTTTTGATATAATATTTTGATAACGTTGCTAGTGAATTGGAATTTATTCTGCTAACCATAAGATTGTTCTTTATCAAAGTACTGCTCTGCCCGGCGTGCCTCATCGTCCCTATTTAGGGCTTGTGTTTTTTCTTTCCTCGCGTTTGCCGTAACTTACGTAAGTACTCACCTTCCTCCGTTCATCTCCCATTGATGGGCAAACCCTCCGCAGTTGAGGCCGTCGTCGTCGTAATTGGGGTTCGTTGGGAAACCGAAGCGCCATGCGGAGGCGCGCGAAGGCGGGGCCAGCACGCGACCGTGCGCACGCGCACTGCCTACGACCAGCGATAGCGTCACCAGGGAGTGTAGCCACATCTGGATCGGGTACAACAAGTACTATCAGTACAATAATAATTTTATTCGAATGAAATAAACGATATTAATTTTAGTCTTTAAATTGTACGAGTATATGGCTTAACAAAAAATACTTGCATGTTTTACTGTTTTAATTTAACGATAAGTTACCGCGTATTTACTGAACAATTATAAAAAACTATATAACAACGAAATCTTGGCTTTACTTATATAATTTGATCCAAAGCTCAAATAGATTTAGTAAAAATTGACTGTTTAATATTTTGTTGAAGTTAAACTTTTTCAGTATTTGTTTTTTTGACGTGACAACGTCTTAAATTAGGTTGCGGCTGGGAGTCACTTATGAAAAAAGTGTAACGCTCGGTAACGTAACGATGAGTCACCGAACGAGAGAGAGGCCCGCCGAATGCCTTGCGTCTCTCTCCCACTCAACTATGATCGGTCTGCCGCGCGCGCAGCACTAGAGAATTAGTGCATAGCTTGCAAATGTATTGCAAGTTATTGTATGTATATTTGTATATAAATACGTATGTATGTGTAAAGGTAAAAATAAAATTTTGTTAATATGAAATTCAGTGCGAGATTCTTTGTATAAATTAATGTTTTAAATATAATTCTTTGTATAAATAAATGTTTTAAATTGTTACTATTATTTCATCCTTCTTCCTACTATACGAATGAATATTCACATTAAAATGATTTTACCATTCAAAGTCGTTGTCACGTAAAACTTTCGCCCGTATACCGACTTTACAGGCAACCAAATTTTTTTTGTTACTACCTTACTTTAAGTCTATGAAAGCCCAAAAGATTATATATTAACAAAGGATTACTAATTACTATTTAAATTGAATAAGTTTTAAAATACACATAAAAATAATCTATTTCTTACATTCATACATACGATGCCTTTAAAACTTTTTTTATTTAATTACTCACTTTTAATAAGAAAACCGTTCAAATCCAAATTAGAATTTCAGTTTTATAAATGCAATCAAATTAATTAGATCAATATTACGCAATAATCAGTTTTATTTTAAATTTCAATTAACACTCAACATTTCTCTAAACAACGCCTACAACGCGTGCTTCACGGCGCGACTGCCGCCCTAACGTGTAGACAGCTGCACCATCTCACGACCTTAACCCGATTTGACTAAACCAAACAATTGGCAAAGGACAGCTCTCAGTGGAATGTATCCATAAATAATAATTTATAAACACACATGTCGATCGAATATTATAATTGACGTTATTAATCGCACGTTTTTTTGTAAGAATTAAGATTTTTTAAAGGATTATAATTAAATTGTTACAAATACATCAATAGTAACCATTTCAGGTAGACACTTGAATAGTAACAAAACACCGCTACGAGCACACCAAGAGTTGTCAGTTACTGAAAAGTCGTTTCAGACTGTACGCTTATATAAACGTAGGAAGTGTCACTGCAATTAGTTTTAGGAACAAAGCACTGCAAACTGATAAGCATAATCTTTCAGAGATGGCCTCACGAGGCTCCAGGCGGGGCTCTTTCGGGACAGAGAGGTGGTGACTTCCTCTTCCGCCAGCAGAGCCCCTGAATCTTGGCCGGCCTCGTTATTTTCGCCGCCGGTTGTACGCGACCGCCTTGATTTCCTGATCTAATATTTAACATTTACAGTTACGGAAACGGGCGGTCCGCGCTCGTTCTGCCGCTAGTTGTTTATTTTATTCATATAATCATAAATTATTTTATTTACTGTGACCAATTTCGACGATCATCTTCGATTCTTTGGTTTGAGGAACTCCTACTTTAGAAACAAACGTACAATACAACACACGAAATTCTACCGTTATGAATTGCCTGGAGAATGATGCAATGCGCAGTTTCAGCCGACCCTTCCTTTTTCTCATCCGCGTTCCTATTTTACACCATCGGACGCTCTCGTGACTGACTTCGCAGCGGCAGAGTTTCGTGCTTTGTACTGTACTGCCGCTAAATCATTGTGTTATGAGACGACCCCGACACCAAGCCCGCTCGTGGTTGCGTTCCCGGACCGTCGCGACCAGATACGAGCTCTACGATTTTACTATATGTATAGATTTCATAGTTTATTCGCTATCTAAAATACTTTGACACATATTCTAGAATAACGTATAGAAGAACTGAGAAACAACAGAAATCAGTTTGGTGACGGAACCCAACACCGACGTCCCGTTTTTCGTACAACTCTGAACCCCATCCGAAATATTCAAACTGATTACGGAACATTCGTTATCACCGCGTCGGCGCATCGGCGGCACGTGTTCAGCGGCGTATCTTCGAAATCGAGGTTGATCAAATACTCTACGCGGTCGGGATCAATGCCATATCGTGAAACGGACTTGTCTGATAGAAGTGACGCAGAACTGTACATTTTATTGTTAGTTGTCGCCAATGTTTCAATTTTCACATTAATTATATAACATATCTCTGGAAAAAAATAGTTTTTTTTAACTTAATTTTTTTTTAATTAATTCTCACAGCAGACAATTTTCATTATGTGTTCCGCGGTAAAGTGAGAATGTACCAGTTACATACGAGTTACTGTCATCTATGGTTGAATTCAATAACGTTTATGTATTAGTGTGAGCTATGGAAACATGAATTTGAGAATGGTTAATTCAAGAAAAATAAAAGTACAGAAATATTAAGTTTTTGTTGACCACGTCGTTATAATTTATTAATAGATTAAAACTATCTACAAACCATACCACATCGAATGGTTCAAACTCCAAGCACATACGTTCGGTAAATGGTTTTCAACTAATGCCCGGATAAAGAAAAAACTATATATGTATATAGATTTTTAAGGAGATAAATAATTTTCATGTTTCCGGAGTAAATTTCCCTCTCTCTCGGGAAAGAATGGCTTAGTCAGATTTTACAATGCTTTCTACGACAACAAGCAAGCTCACAACAAGGGTGGCGACATACACGGACGGTGGGAAATTCGGCGCAAATGACGTGGAGAGGTCGGAGGGGCCATGGGAAATGGTGGGCTGTCCCGGCAGTCGATAAAGAAGTGATTTTCCTAATCCTCGTAATTAATTCTATCTTATTCTTAATCCAGTAACGCACAGAAAAGAACCGGACGATGGTCAACCTGCCTACTTAACATAGCTATTAAAGCGTAACCTCTCTAAAGAACCGTATATTTATTTCATAGTTAACTATTATACACTAGATTAAGACTGTTTTAAACATTACCTTATTTTCAAGTAACTTAATCAACTATTTCCGAAATCTTTTCAAAATAACCTAGGGCTTTCTAATTATTTTTATGATGAGAGCCAGAAAATTAAGGGCACGTGACGTGAGCCTACTTAAAATATGAGATAGTATTGACATAGTATTAGATAATAATAGCATCAGTTTATTTGTATGCGATGTGATAGTCCATCCCCCGGCACTCCTATTCAGAATTAAATAATTTATGTGCATAACAGAAAAGTGTATTTACGTCTGATAATTATATATCAATTAAAATATCCTGTTTGTAATGAAGAAAAACCTCTACGTCTATGAAAAGAAAGGTTTAATGCCCAACACGAGAACCATAAACATAGAGAATGTTTAGGAGTTTTCCTTTTAAGAAGGATTAATATTGGAATTTTTTATGAACCATGAGATATTTTTTTAATTTTTTTACATATAAAAAAACACCCTTTTTGTGAAAAACTATCCTTTCCATGTAAATCGCCTAAATATTAAATTTATTGAATTATCGAAATCTCAAGGTGTTTTTTCATACCTTGGTGAAAAACTCTTTTTCCCTTTCGATATCTGTGAAGAAAATGTTACATTTCCTCCCCGCTCACCCGCTCAGCAAGATGGAAAGTTGGCTTTCCGCTCCTGGTAAAACATTCCTTCCCGTGCGATTTTGTCACCGTAACTAAACGAACTTACCATTCTAGTATGGTCTAGCACTCCCCGTCGCGCCCTGCCCACGCACATAGGAAGCATCCCGCACGAGACAAGTCTTATATATAATAATAACATACAAAAAAGACCACAACCGGCAAAGATAAGCAGCCCAGTAATCTTTTTATCGCAAAGGAAACCGATTTTAATATACGCTATCGATAGTTCATAAACAGTGTAATTCAGCGAACAGCCGGTGAATGTATTCGAGGAAAAATAAACAATAATTTATGATTAATATCCGATACTTTCCGCGCGCATTAGAAGTGTTTATGGAAGCATCGAGCAGTACTGCCAGTGTAAGCACCTTTGTTTCGAGTTACGGCTCCCTCCGTGCACTTAAATTCACATTTTCAGTTTGTTTTCACTAAGCTTAGATCACAATGTTGCAAGTTACGCCGCCTGCGTCCCGCGGCGCCCGCGCGTCGTGTGGACGTGCCCCTAGCAAATAAAGTCGTCACTCTGAAAGCCTTTCTCTTCGAGAGTCGATATTTATCTACGTAGCGGCCGCGCGCCCCCGCCGGCGTTGACCCTCCGGCCGACCGTGACGCGACACAAAGAGTCCATCAAAATCCATAAGTTCGTAATAGGTGCGTCGCTATCGTCAACTAGATGGAAAAAAAAGATATCAAAACTGCCTTCCGAACGAGTGATAAATTGATAATGAAGTCACGAGTTATTTATATCCAATGCAATATGTTTTTAATTTGTAATTGTTAATTTTATCGTTATTTTCGTTTATTCATCACAGAACTTCTCTAATAACTAATTTTCTACTAATCTCTTTTTATCTGCCTGGCTGTATATTTGTTAAAAAGAAGTAAGCACTTCGATAACTGTTTGAACTAATTTTGTTTATTATAAATATACATTGTTATACATAACAAATAATGTGCAGATCGAAAAAAAAACACCAGGTTCTTATTGTCTTCATTTTTTTAGAACAATGGAAACTCTGTAAAAAAGGTAAGGAGTTCGAACCATGGATGGATGAAATTACCGAATAGTCGTTAATTTAAATCAACCTAAACAACTCCCTCAGTGCCTCTGAGAACACGTCGAGCCTCGGGCTCGGACTTATCACCGATGACAATTTACTTCTAACAGATTTCAACGAGCACTGAATTAGCGTGGAGTGCTATGACCCTTTAATCTGGAATGAAGCACTGTAATCGGATAAGGCGCCTGCAATTGAGTGACAAAAAATTTAAAAAATCAAAAATGCAAATCTCCTAACGCTTATTTAAAAACAGAAAAATAGTTAAAACAAGAAGAAAAAAATATTGCTTCCATTTTAGTTTTAATTTTCGCGGAATTTCTGATTTGAATGAGAGCAATACGACGCGTGCGCATTAAGCTGTAATTATAAATCAGCTGACTAACAGCGCCCACCTACGGCCTAAAGCTAAACTGTATTCATTCATAGATACAGATAGATATATAAAATACGACTCCATTTTCGTTTTTAATAATATCAATTAAGCGACAGTGAATTAAACAGACGTATACAATACGAAATCAGGGGAAGCAAGTCCAAAGTAAATAAAAACGTGAGTCGATACGTGGAGTATTTGGGACGTTGTCGTCATCACACACGGGATCCATAGAGACATGTGCATAGATTTTTTTTCAATGAGTTTTTCTACGGATAATACTCAATAAATGTCATTTTTTTATTATAATTGTGTTAAAAGGATAGTTTTTGTACATATCAGTGTACTTATTTTAAAATATAAGTGCAATATGCATAAACAAAAGACTATCAAAATTAAAGACAGCACTTGTTTTAGGCAAGTTGAAAGTAATGTACTACCTTAAACGCTTTATGTCATAAGGCATACAAAACTTAGTGGCACAATAACAATATACAGTTATAGAGTGATCCTCTTTGAAGGATTCTTTAGACATGTTTTAAAAAATTACATCATAATTTTGTGTGGAAAAGGGTAATAAGGTACTAAAGGTACCCATTTTCCCAACAGGTAACGTTTTGTCTCTGATAACTTAATAATTGGGAAAAGTATGGTTACAGTCAATGAAAACTATAATTACTAATAAATCATTATTAAAATAGGTCAATGCATATAATTGAATAAATCGAACCGTACATATGAGTGCATAATATAAGGGCAGCACATTCACAATGATTGTTTACTGCAATAAATACAGTCATGACTCAAGACACTATTTTAATGTTTATGCATGCCGTTTTATACACGGTTTTGTACGAGTCGTAATAAGCTCTTTTTTAGCTACATATGAATATACTGAAGACGGCAGCTTCATCTGGGGACTATTTTGCCTTCGCCTCCCATTCGCACCCGCCCGTCTCTTTATAACTACAACGGACGGCAACTTTGCCTGCCGATACCGCTCGTGGTAAGCCGTGTTTGTACAGCACTTACCCAACGGTATTGTGGATCTTAAATCTTAATCTTTAACGGGATGGACACGGTGTTATGCCACCGCGTTAGGCGGGGAAAGTGAAACAGTTGCCATCGGTCGGACCGTGACCGCGGATTGACGCCGCGCGGCGCGAAAGTGGACCGCTCCGGCACGGCCCTTCGCGGTCTTCGCTGTGCAGTTTGCTAATTACAGCATTCAATAAACGTACCGATAGTTTAGAAAACTGGATTCACGTCCATGAAATTGGAGAAAATGATTATCGCCAACTTAAAGTTGGTATTTCAAACCTATCGACACTTTTGTTCGATAACTTCTAACGCTTAATCATTAAATTCTCGATTATTTCATGAGATTTTATGTCTAATTAAACATGGAAAATAAACAACATCTCAGTGGTTTGTACAGAAACCCCAAACTAGCTGTCAATAAAGAGCTTTTACAGTATATGATACAAAATTTAAGTGATTACTATTTAACGATAACGTTGAATCCGGCGGTGGCAACGTCTTAATCGACTTTGTCAAAACAAAGTGGCAACAATAAGCTAACTGTCGGTCACATCCTCGACGAGGGAACCCACAATCCTTATATACTACGTATGTGACACTTAAAATATTTAGAATTGACCACTTAGAAACTGTAAAATAATAAACCATATTTAAGGTAAAAAAATTGAACTCTTTGCCAACCTTATTATGTATATTCTATGTTGTTTTTCTAAAGTGACGCCAAAATTAAAATTATTTGTTGAACTACAACTGGAATATAACGCGAGAAAATGTTCGTGTAATGATTTTCTGTGACTTTCTTTGCCATTTAAACCGACAAGAAAGTCATACCAGAACCGGTTGGCTTTTCATGATGAAGTTCCACCCCTTTCTACTATTTATAACTGGTTTAACTAGCTCAAACGAGGTCGCACTAACCTGACTAATGATCTGCGTGAGGGACGTCCTTCTACGGCGACGGCCAACGACATCAGTGCTGTGCCGCTCATGATAGAGACCGACAAAAGAGTGACCTACCAGAAAACTCGGACAAGCTCAGCCATTGGTATGTAACGTGCACAAAATCCATCATGAACACTTGACGGTCAGGAAACTCTGTACTCGGTGGATCCCACATAATTTGATCGACGCTCAAAAACTCCGTCGTATTAATTGATGCCGCGGGATAATGCAAAAATTTTGCGGTGGTGACTAAAAGGTTGTATACGACATGGTTACAGGTGACGAAAGCTGGATTTACTGTTACAATACCAAAACCAAAAGACAATTTGCTCAGTAGGTGTTACCTTACAAGAAGTTGTCTACTAAAGTAAAATGAAGTCGAAGCGTCGAAAAAAAGATGGTGGCCCCTTTCTTCGTAATGACAGGTCGTTATGCAACCATTTTTTTAAAAAGATAAAAAAACAGTCACTGCAGATCGGTACACTAACAATTTTTTGACTCTTGTTTTGGAAAAAGTTCGAAAAAAACTACCTCGAAGTAGAATTCTCCATCATGACAACGCTTTACCAGATACAGCTAGACAAACACTAACTATTTGGGGATATGATGTATAGAAATACTAGCTTACCTGTCTTACAGACCCGCTCTCGTACCATGTGATTTTTATTTTCTAAAATAAAAGAAAAACATAGAGGAAAGTGGTTTACTGACGTCGAGGAAGCAGCGCCCCGTATGGAAAGCCCTTCGAATCGACCCCCAAGTGCGAGCGGACAAAATGTTTCTCTCAGTGGTTCCATCGGATGCAGCGATTAAACGCGATCTCAACGAGCACTATTTTGAATAACAATAAGAGTAAAAATAACTTACTAATTTGCTGTTTTTTATTTTCTAAGGACCTTCAGTTGGATAGATATTGACAACGCATAGTTTTATGTTAGAATCTCCATTACTTATAGAGCGAATATCAATTCGTGCTATTTGTACATTAAAAGTTTTAGATAATGGTCGCCGTACTGCTCTACATTGTAAATTCCATTTGTAGTGCCAAAGTTTACTTAAATGAAGTGCCTGATTTAATAGAACTTAAGGATATGGATGGGCATATTAATAAAAGTATTACAAAACCAATCTGTTTATTTCCATAGGATTTTTTTGCCATAATTTAAAGTAAATAAGTTAAATAACGAATGCTTACAATTAAGTCAAACGCCTGACAGAAAAATAATTTGGAATTTTCAACGTAAGTCGACTTCTAGCCTCCAAAAAGTTCACGAATTAGCTACTCGAAATAGACGTTATTATGCAGTTCGCTTATTGCTATGGCAGGTAAAATAAACTCAAAAATGTTAAAAAAATATTTAAGTAACACCAAACGATAATGTTCTTCAAAATAGGTTTATGGAATATTTAAGAGCCAATAAATACATATATAATGTATTTATTATATAAGATTGTATAATTCAAACTAAAGTCGAATATCATTCAACAAGTACTTACAGTAACAGTTCTATTGTACCTTTACTGAAACAATCGTCAATATCCCAAAAATAAAAAAAAAACTATCATTTACATCGTCATTTGTTTGCCTTTACAAAGAATGAACATAAACATTAATACAATCAACTTTTACCTAAACATACATCACAGATAAAGAAATAAATAGTAACGACTACTAAGTTACCATACGAACGTACACTGCAACATCTGAATGGAGAGGAAATCTGCGGCATGTACTATTTTAACAGCCAGACCAATTGGCTAGCAAATGGAATGTTTACCGGCGGCATATCAATGATAAAGAAAGAAAACCAAAAATTTTACAAATATTAATATGAATTTGGCAAAATAACGATATACGTCTACAAAACAACCATGAATGCAGAAATCCAGGGCATCCAGAACAAAGACTTTCAAAAATTAGCAAGCGCTTATATCATAATGAATAATCTTACTTAACTCTGCGTAGTCGCACAGACATTCATAGTAAAATAATACTAATTGACTAGACTATTTTGAAGTGCACGCGCGGCTGACTGCAGCGAATGCTACTTCAAACAAAAAACCAAAAGAGAATCAGAACTTACCAATTTTCCTAATATTTAAATATACTACGGATTTGAGTTGCGAGAAACCCATTTTTGGTTTATAAAACGCACTAAAAATTTATGTTTTTTTTACAACTAAGGTCATACACAAATAATTGCTACAAATTATACAAAAAAGAACAAAAAGTCAATAGTTTTTGAGTCATTCGACATCGCCACAATTATTTCTAAGATTGTCAGCCTTATCGTTGGTCTCCCCGTTTACTCTAACATGGTTGCTGTTGGCTCGATCGCCAGCGCTACCGACATCTTCTTTTTTCGTGCTTTCACATGTTTTTTCTTGATTTTTCTTTTTATTAGGAAATTCTTCAGCCAATAAAATCTCGAAATCGGTAGAAACCTTATTAACGTTCTTTTTCATTGTTTGATCAGGATAAGTCTGGAATGATGATGACAATAAAAAATTATAACAATCGAGAAATACGTATCAATCGCTACCATTCCTAAAAATATGAAATGGTTTAGTCTTAATATAGAATATAAATAATTGTTTTGAAATCCGTCTAAAAGTTTGTGGTAACTAAAATAAAAAACTTTGCAAAATATAGTTATCTTTGACTAGAATTTAAACTCAACTTCTTTTTATACGTGGGTTTTTAATTTTAAGGCTAAAGCCTTTGATTAAAATCAAAATAACCAATAAACCGATTGGACTACTAACCCTGACTAAAATTAAACAACATCATTTTCTCTTTATACATATATACCGTTTTCCGTAAGAATTCAAGGACTCATAATTTTTGCATAGCCTTAGTAGTTTCCGAGATAAGTTCCTAGTTTGTTTCTGTTTTTTCATTTTCCTCATTTACTTTCCATGACTTAAATGCGAAATCAATTTATTTACGCTGTAAATCCATGATTCAGCTATTTATCTCTATATAACCAAATTACAACTTGTGTTGTTGTTGTAGCTAAGGAGAAAATAGGCTGTGCCAGGCAGACAAAGTTAAACCGATAAAGAGACAAGTAGACAGACGTGTGAGCAATCCTATAAGAGATTCTTTTTAATCAAACGTAAGGAACCCTGAACAATTACAACGGTACAATAATTAAATAACACATTAGAAAGAAACAAAGCTAAACTATAACTTCCGACTATTAAAGAAGATAAAGAAAATCTAGGTAATCCAAAACTTTTCCCATTATTTTGAGCAATAATATTGTCGAGCTCGAAAAGCACTAAAACATTATTTCTCACATTTTTAAGCCACAGTCCAAGCTCAAAATGATAAATCGAACTTTTAAAAGTACAATGACTTATTTATTGTTTGTCAATTATTTTGGCGACAGCGTTCCAAGCAGCTTTTATTAGCGCGAATTATATTTAAATTTTAAATATAGATTAGTGAGAGAATCTAAACCTTATTCTAGAAAAACATTAATTTTGAACAATTCAGTCGATTGCAATCAAAGTTCCAAAGTTTGAAAGTATGGTTGAAATGGATTGAATTATTTTTGAGTGCAAAAACAAATTTGAAATTGAGCATCTCAAAAATATTAAAATTATTACGAAAAACAATATTATTCGAAATCTTCGTTCACGATATCTATCAAAGAAGTAAACCGACTTCGGTGAAGTTAGCAGCATCAACATCTTTAATTAAGAATAGACCTGGATATATTTTAGAATTGATCGGTTCAATAGTTCAAAAATTATCACACACCCACGCACGAACTCTCTCTCTCTCTCTCTCTCACACACACACACACACACACACACCTACACCCACACACACACAACCGAACATGCATGCACGCATACAGACAACCATCTGAAAATGATCTTAAAAGCTTCCTTGAACCTCAAAATATCATTATTGAACACATGAAAGCCAGAGACCTCGAAAAAAATAGTTAAAGTTTTATAATCACAGTACCAAATGTAATAACAGTATTTAAAATTATTTAGCGATGAGCATGCAACAAACTAAGCAAAGAGGAAACTAATATTTGTGTATTTGACATGAAAGAGCAGGTCAATCATTTCGTAACATGAGTGCACATATTATAGAACGGCTATTATAAGAAATACAATCAATGCTCGGTCAACGCCCACTGAAAATTATTTTATAAACGAGTAATACACAAATTAACATCACGAAGCTCATTGAAGATCTCGTTAAAGATCTCGTCATAGACACTTAAATTTACATTTCAGTTCTGTTTCAGAGTAATAATGAATACGAGTTTTATCGTACCTTCAGATACAATCGAACATTGTCGAAGATACGCCTAAAATCTAGCACGACTTGCTCCTGCTCAGTGTACGCGGAATTCTTCAATTTAGTAGCAATATCATGCAAACACATAGGATATTTGACTATATCGTAAAAGCGCGGAGCCTGGAATTATATTCAATGGTTATTTTATAATACTAAAAACATTGAACATGAATAATGAAATAATTAAATATATCATTTCTATATAAAAATGAACCTCACTATTTTCATGTCCATATCATGTTGAACGAATGCCGCTTCATTGATTTGCAATAGACTATTCAAGATGTTTTCGAATTTCTTGACCAGGCTATTGTGAAGGGGCTTCTTTTTCTTGGGTTGATACCACGTACCAGAAACAACCAGTTTAGACTTTACATCCCTTTTCTGAGTCTCCTTCTCTCACAAGATTGCCAGTTTGATCAAATTTCGGACAAAGCGCATTCTCCTTATATTCCGTGTCTTTGTTGACAGCGTATTGAAAAGCAACGTCTGTTTCGATAATATCTGATACTTCAGGCTTAATGGTATCATCGGTATTTGTTAATCCCGTATTCTGATGATTTAAAAAATCTTGTCGTTCAGAAGGTTGATAGTCCCACGTTTCATTGGAAGCCTTAGATACAAATTGGTTGCTTGGCCATCCTCTTTCTTGCTCTATTCTTATAACTTTTTGCTTTAAGTCATCACAATATTCGTCATTACTACCACTAATACCAAGAGCATCGTAAAGGGGAACAGTGTCAATGTTAGACCCCTCATGAATAAAATCCATCAATTTGGGGGCAGATTTTTTTAGCCGCTTCCCAAGCGCAGTCAGGATTCATAGTATTCAAAATATCCATAGAGCCTATAACTCTTGTATCTATGATATTTCTTTGCAAAATCATTTGTTCGTCTCCATAAATTTCATCGCCACGTCTTGCCACCAAACAAGGCCAAGATTCCATATTATATTTCGGTTGAGGTGCTAATGTAACGGTAGGAAAAGGAATTTTAATTTCCTCTGCAGCAGGATTATCATATACTGGTTCTTGGGAATTCACAACAAAAGGAAAAACTGGGTCAGCTGGTTTAATAGGAACTTTATAACTCCCCGGCTTCATGTAAACCTTAGATATTTCATGAAACTCATCATTTTCAGATTCAGTAAATTGTGTGGGGCCAGAGATATTATTAGAAATTGTCATAACGTTTCCTGGTGTTTGTACGTTTTGAGTTCGATAAGTTACGAAATCGCTATATTCTTTTTGAACCATCTGACCCCAGGCCGCAAAAAAATCCGACTCTTCTTTTGTGTCACCACAACTATTATTTTTTTGTCCATAACAACCTCTAATATCTACACTCGATGCCATATTAGGTATCAAAGTTTTTTCAACATGACTGAGGGGCAGCATTTTGGCTTTGATTTCCATTTCCCTCCTCTGCATCATTTCACAGGTAATACTTGGTATTAACCCTTGTCCTGTAGCTTTAAATGGGTCCCCATCGGTTTTTCCTTTCAATTGCGTACAGATTTCTCTTTGTTCAGTTTGACACATTCCGTCAAGACCACGAGAATCCGTCATATTGCTTATTGTCCAAGACTGTCGCGGTTTTGCTTCGCGTACTTTACACATATCAGATTTATAAGGATGTTTTGGAAAATTATCTATCTCACTTTGTTCATTAACAGGATACAAATTAGAAGAATTCGAAATTGGCACTACAGGAATTTTTTTACAAGCAACACTGTTTCGTGCCGGCCAAGGTCCATCGTGACTGTGGCTTTGGACTTGGTTCTGCACCCACGGAGGTTGAACAGCATTAAAAGATTGCGGGGAAACGCTTATAGTTTTCAGAGTGCTAGGATGAGTTTTTAATTGTTGAAGCTTATTTTGGTTTTGATGTCGAGACGCAACTGAATTAGTAGCATAATAGTTATGAGTGAAACTTTTTTGTTCCATAGTAAATCCTTGGTCTAAGCACTTAAATGTCTTATAAATGTGTGTGAGCATTTCTTTCGTAACGGCTTGCCATTGAACAAAACATTCTCTTATGTTAGAGCTATAGTATTTATTTTCAATCCTAGAAAACGTATCATGTTTTTCACTTAATAGTTCTTTTACACCTTTCCAGCCATCTAAAATTCTAACAAATGAAAATATAAAATTTTTTATAACCCACGGAATGCCTTGTGAGTGTAGATTTGCAACGGCACTATCTGGTTTTTGAACATTTGATCTTGTCTTAGCGCATATAGAATGAATATTTTTAAAACAAGGTCTATTGTGATGAGCAATTGCAATATTTTCCGCATCAGTGCACGCTTCTATGGCCAACTGGACGATTTCATTGGGAATTTGATCGTGAATAACTATTTTGTCTAAAGCAGTTAGTAAAACGTCAGAACTTGTCAGTTTAGTTTTATCATCTTCCATGGAATATTTATTTTGCTTCTGTACATTGTGTTCTCTAGAATTTCCGATGTCCATGGCATTACAAAGCTCCGAAACCATCCTTTCGCCTTCTGCAAAGAAGTCAAGACTAGTAATAGATTCAGAAGCAAGATTTCTATCCGGTTTTCTTGTTCGCTCGTTGTCAACATTTTCTTTGTTGTATCTCATTAACATATATCGTGGATCAGCAGGATAAGAATTCCGTTTGTCCTGACTTTTGACAATTTTTTTCTTCGCACCGGTGCCAATTGGCTCTTGATTACTTGCAGCCCAGGTTCCTTGCATGCGTCGATCGTCAGTTACGGTGCCATAACCACTGTAACTCGAAGATGACGGATCAAACACCAAGCCCACTAAAGGCGAGTTCGGAGGAGAACTAAATGTCGGTGCGCTCGAAGAAGGATATCTGAAAACAATTTTCATAAACATTAAATACAAATAAGTATTATTATATATTTTATTATTATTACTATCACAATGATGAAACAAACCCTCCCTCCATTTTTTATTTCATATTGTACTTTGAATTTCTCATATTGATCGAGTGGAATGAATGGTTTCAATTCAACTTCAGTTCAAAACTCATTTATGTATGACTAAGGTTAGAAACCTGTATTTTCACTTCAAATGCGTTAATTAAGTTAAACTAATTCAAAGACAAACTCACTTAGGGTTTTGATATTGTACATTAGAAGTAACTTCATAGATTCCAGTAGCTACCCGGCAGTACGTCGCCATGTTAGAATCAGATTCGAACTTTTCCTTACTCGAGCAACCTGCGACAAAAAAAAAATTATTATATTTCTATTTTTGAAATATTTTACTTTGCTTTATTATTTATTGCTAGAACTACGATTTATAGGATATTTAGTTTTGATACTTAACCAATTTTATCATTTATTTTATACCATACTCTACCAAATTTGCTATCAAATATATTTGATGATATATTTTTAATATCACTTCCTCCTACAATTTCCTTTATTTGCTACGCAGTAATTTATAGATGGAACTTTAAAAACTGCTATTCCTATAGTCATAATAATCATTTTAAATATTCGAACCAATCATAGTAATCAAATTAAAAATATCTTTATTTCACAAGAATAGAATTACACAGGAAATACGTCATTACTATATTTTTTTGGATTAAAATTACCAACCATTCCAAATGCCGATTCACTACGAGAAGAAAGAAACTCAAAGTTTGCTTTTTTTTACTCAAATATACAGAATAGATTAGTCAATAAAACTAGTGCAACATTTTAAAATAACATGAAACGACTTGACTGCCGAGGGATTCATAACAGTCCTTACCATATAACTTTTTTTAATGAAAGTTTAAATTCGTGAAATGGCAAATTTTTAATTTCAACTGGGGCCTTATTGTAAAAGAGCACACATTGCCCCTTAAAATGATTTGCTAACTTTGCTGAGTCTGGTTTTATGAGCAGCAAGGTCATTCTTATGTCTACTGTCAATATTATAAATTAATTTCTTTAAGATTGTCTCTAAGAAATACCAATTACCTAGGGTTATAATAGCACGAATATCCCGCTTCTTCAACACAAATATTGTGTTTATATCGGCTGCATGACCCCATAATAAAATTCCATAAGTCATAAGATTATAAATGGAACTAAAACTAATCTCCTCGCGGTGCTTTTATTTGTAAGCTACCGAATTCTTTTGACTGCATATTCCGAAGAACTAAGCTTTTTCGCCAATTGAGTTATATGACAATTCCGCTCTAACTTGGTATCTAAAGTCAGACCAAGAAATAGGGTCGTGTCCACAATATCCAGTATCTCATCCCATTCGATTATAAAAATAAATGTACCTATAGATGTGATGTGCTGATGAACCATTTTTTTTTGTTCATTTGTTGTCGCGGAGATCCTTAACTCCTCGACAGACAGCGGTGTACCGAAACATTAATTAGCATTTCCCTTATTCTTTCTTTTTCTCAACCACTTTTTTCATCCCCTTAGACATTCTTTCTAATATTATTAAAAATTGTGGTTCTAGTATATGCTTACCTATTTTCAAACCTTTAATTTCTGCTTTCAAAAAATCCTTTTACCCCTTTATATAATAAAATCAATAATTTAGTGTAATGAATCAGCCTATAACTTGGCTGAAGATTCTCTTAAGCCGTTAGAAATCCGAAATGAAATCTATTCAACCGTTTTCACGTGATGTGCATACTATTAAAGACAAACAGAAAAACTGACGAAAATTCCAAAAAATATCGAAACGTGTTTTGTTATTGATTCTAAGGATCCCGAATGAATCTTTTTAATGTCTTCAATGCACAAACTTTTGACTCTCTACAGGTATATTGTATTATGTGCAGTTTACATATACATTATTTTTGTATTTATAAAAAAAAAAACCTTCTAAATGTATGAAAAGTTGTTATACTCTCTGAAAATATGTTAATTGAGATAGAAAATAAGTTATCTTTATGAATATATTGTCAAGTACTAAAATATTAATAAAACGAGCCTTTGGTACTGATAATTCAAGCGGTTCATTGTAAACATTTTCAAGTGAGGTGGAAAGTCATAATCAATCTTACCATATTCTTTTTGGATGAGGTGATGTGGATAAGTTCTATCGCGTAAACCTTCCCCCTCCCGCGTCTCGGTCCCGCCGGCGGCGCCCGCGCCTGCGCCGCTGCCTGCACCACAATCTTGCATCGCGCCCGGTATCAAGTATCTGACATAAGGAATTGTTTGTGTTTAAAGAATTAAGGAAAATTTCTGTATCCAAGACGAAGCCTCGCTAACCTACATACATTGTACATGCAAACAAAACTGGTCGCATAATAAATACAATTACGAAGAATGATTGTGTTTTATTGCATCTCAACATTTCACTGACAATTGGTATAAAACGATCAGCAAAGTTTTGGTAAACGTGGGTATAAGAAGACGACTATCGTAAAATGTATCACATTGGCAATAGCGTAGATAAACGAGATTGTGTTTTAATTGAACATCCGTAATGAAGTCGCCTCTGCCATTTCCTATACAAGACGCCTTTATGTGTAAATTGCAGAACTACGTACAAGTCACAGCTGCGAGATATCGAGTAGATGCAGGAGTTTTTTGTTAAACTTCATTTGTACATCAAAACTTCTACAAATTAGAGGATAACTTAATGCGCTTTTGCATAGACAAAGCTAAATAATGCACAATTTCTTGACGACCACACTTCCCATCGGGACTCTAATGAAAAAACTAGAGGTTCCACGTTTAGTGTCGAATTGAGTTCTAAAATAAAACATTGTATAACATTACACAATATATTTTAAAACAATAAGTATCAGGTTTTTTGAGACATCGAATACTTGACGATTCCATCACTAGAAATATAAGTAAAAAAAATATTCGACTACAATGAAAAATATCTGAAAAAAAAATATGTGTATATTGTTTTGCACGCACGATACAAGAATTATGACCTTTTGCCAAAGAATTATTGGATGGCCTAGTTTGTTTCTTTAACAAACGACAGTAATTACTGAACCTCAAAACAAAATACGACAGTAATTACTGAACCTCAAAACAGGTAGTATGCCGACATTCATAACCACACATTTGAACTTTGGATCTACCGGTCTTCGACAAAGAAAGTTGTATGAGCGGACGGACAGAAGCAGTTGAGCTTATATTTTACAATTTTCGCGGATGACTAGTTCGGTGAAATATTTATAACCATTTATTAATTAGAGTAGGATTATGTAATCGCTACCAATGACCTGAACCCCCCTAATTGTTTTTGAAACGTTATTTGAATAAAGTTCTGGGATCTTCAGAACATACGTCGCTTTTGAAATAACTTCGGGTTCGATTGTCATGTTCTAGAATTACTGGCATACTTAGGATAATAATATGAGTCGGTCTTATGAGTAAATATAAAATACACAAAATATACAAGTATTTAAGTATCTTTACTCGTACGCACCTATTATAACTTGTTGAGTTTTGTAACCTCATATAATGTAAGAGGTTATAATGCATGAGAATACATTATAACGAAATATATATCTACAACGAAATATGAATGTCCAAAACATAGGTTTTATATCAAATATTACAATTTGAGTGCTTGTATGTATATGTCAATTTTAAACCATCAAATATCTGTTGATGACGTTTTATGAAAACCTCACAATTTCATTAGTGGCAGGTCTATTCGAAATATGTATCGAATTCCATAACTAGTTACAAGTTTAATGTCTTAAATATGTCAGAATCTGTGTGTTCCTATGAGTTATAGAAAAAAAGTATGGCACTCACCAGGAGGCTTTTTTGGCTGCTGCACCGGTGACGCCGGGTAGAACCATGTTCCAGGAATATACAAGTTGTGCTACTTAAAGAATGGTCACGTTCACTGTCAAAAATGTAAGTTTTTTTTTTTGTACAAATAATATTCTTATTCTTAGGAATTAAACGTTTTGATTTGCACCGTTCTAGAGAAGGGTCCTCGCCGTCCTTCGTGGATGCACAAAGCCCTAGCTCAGACTTAGTTCATCAGAGCATTTCTGCTTTGAGCCGTGACGGACGTTGTGTGACTTGCCAAATAATTGAAAGCAAACATGTGATGAGCCGTCATTTGTTTTCGGTGACTCTGTCATTCGAATTTTGGTTTTTAAGGCGGCAAATCTCCGAAGATCCGATTTAAAGCACCATTTTCTTTTTGTGTTCTAAATACTTTCTATTTGACAAATTATCATCTAAAGTTAAACTTCTTTAAATACTTTAGATAAAAATGATGAGAGTGCAATTTTAAAATTTCGGAAGAAATTTAAAACCGACAGAAGTCTAAGTTAAAAAGTTAAAAAGACAGTCGTTGGACTGTCAAATCGTAGACGAGCAGGCAACACGGTTCTGGACCAGCTCAAAGCAACGTCTTGAACTTTCCTTAACTTTTCATTGTTGATTGAGTAACTGAGTAAGCTTTACTCCGAACTCGATGTTCTACACATAAACGTCCTTTTACTGTCCAAACACCATTCTTACGGTTAAGTTGAACATACCTTGTCACCGTAACTCTCACGTGATCATGGGCTTACCCGGCTTCTGGTATAGGGTGGAGGGGGGCAAGTCAGATTTTTTTAGGTCAGAACGTGTAAACAGGGCGTAATGTATTGTAAAACATATTTCCAGGGTGGGCAGCTGCCCTCGCCCCGCCCCAGTACGCCCATGTACGTGATACACTAAAGTTAATAAAGTAATTAATTATGTTCAATGAGGAATGAATACCTTAATTTTTCATTTATAATATTTTACAAAAACATACCTTGGTACTTTAATAACTGAATTAAATTAATTGATTTTTTTAAGAAAATTTGTTATCATAATTACCTATATATATCAACATCAGAAATATTAGTGTAATTTGCCTTTATGAATCTTTTATCACACATAATAAATAAAATTAACACTAACAAATATTTTTTTGCACTAAGTTTCGGATGTTTCTTTTCAATTTACTTGTAGCAGCCGCTAACCTGTACTGTTGTGAAATTCCTGTAACGTTATGACGTCACAAGCATGACGACCAATCGAGGTGCATTTGTAGTAACGTGATTTTTTTTAATTTCATAAATTCTTCATTGTTTATAGTTATAGTTTATAGTTACTTTTTTAATAGTTTTTTACGTTGAATATCGACATAATTTAAGACAAAATTTAAAAAACTTAAAAATTACTTACAATTTTGTTTATTATTATTTAGTATTATAAAATTAGTAAAAATTGTAAATAAATGGAAAACTACTACCGACGCTCAGTCAAATTTTTGAAAAGCTTATTTTAAGTCAACTATTGCAATATTTTTATAACAATAATTTGATGCACGTTGAACAATTTGGATTCACAAAAGGTCGCTCAACAACTGAAGCCGGTGTTGAGCTTATTCAGCAGATTTTTGATGCCTGAGAGGATTCTCGGGACGCGATTTTAGTTTTCTGTGATTTGTCCAAGGCATTTGACTGTGTTCATCATAACACATTGATCAGGAAACTACATCATTATAGCGTCACGAGTCGATCCCTTGGACTTCTAGAGTCTTATCTAAGTGATAGAATTCAAAGGGTTGACATTGATGGTGAGAGGTCGTCAGGATTTGTAGTCAATATGAGCGTGCCACGGAGTTCAATTCTTGGACCATTTTTAATCCTAGTATACATAAATGATCTACCACATTTTGTTAAGAATGGTCATGGGATTATATTGTTTGCTGATGATACCTCCTTACTTTTTAAGATAGATAAGCATCAGCCAGCTTTTGACGAAGTAAACAGTATCATCTCTGAAATCCTTGAGTGGTTTAGTATCAATAATCTACTGTTCAATGAAAGGAAAACAAAACTTATAAATTTTTCCCTATCTGATGCTAAATTGATCGACACAAATGTAATGGTAAAAAACGAGGTACTGGATATTGTGGCCACGACCCTATTTCTTGGTCTCACTTTAGATTCTCAGTTACGTTGGAATTCTCATATTACGAGATTAGCGAAAAGACTTGGTTCTGCAGTATATGCAGTCAAAACAATTCAGCGACTTACAGATGAAAACACCGCGAGACTAGTTTATTTCAGTTTTTTACATAGTCTTATGACCTATGGAATTTTGTTATGGGATCACGCAGCCGATATTAACGCGATTTTTATACTGCAGAAACGAACTATACGTGGTTTATGATCTAAGACCAATGACATCTCTTAGAGAAAAAATTAAGGAAATTAATATCCTAACTTTAGCATCACAGTACATATACGAAAACCTGGTATATGCCAAGAGACATTTAAATTGTTCCAAAAAAGGAGCGACATCCATAACATTAGCATTAGACATAAGATCTTGCTGCTCACAAGACTCGTCTAAGTAAAGTTAATAAATCATTTAAGGGGACGTGTGTGCGCTTTTATAATAAGATCCCAGCTGAAATTTAAAATTTTCCATTTGCTGAGTTAAAGCGTTTCGTTGAAAGAAAGTTATATAGCAAGAGCTATTATACCGTGTTGGAATATTCTAATGAAAAAAGCCCCTAAGCTGCTCGCCTATCAGGTTTTTTCATATTATTTTTAAATGTCAACTAAATTATAAATTACTAAATTATTTGTATTAATGAATAAAAAGAGCGAGCCTTGAGTTTCTTGCCCATTGTTCTTAAGGTGAATCAGCTTTTACAATGGGTGGTAATGTCGAGACGAATTTATTAATGGCGTATTTCAAGTGTAATTTTATTACCTACGAAAGAGAGATTTTTTTTGATTTTGATTGATTTTATTAAAGACCCAATTCCGGTGAGCATGTGTGCATAATTCTTTACCTTTTAAACGGCTTGACCGCTTTTGATGAAATTTTCGAATTGAAACTTCTGTAAAATCATTGTGATTTGAAACTCGATGAAACAGAAATATGTCACGACAGAAATAAACACTTAAATATATAGGATTTAATTCGCATATAGAATGCAATACGCCTGTACATTTCCGAGTAAAGCGAAAGAGCAAGAGTGGGCGCGTGTCTACATCGCAGGCCGTCTAATACTTGGCTCTCTTCCGAGCGTTTTACCTGTGTTAGTACATGTCTGTAGGGCTGCACGCTGCGAAGCCTTTGGGAGAAGGCATCGTATAATATAGTAGGTATACCGATATTGCAGTTGAATACTTTCTAATATTTTGAATCCTTCTTAAGTACAAAATTGTACTTTAATACTTTCTAATCAATAAATTCCATTCTTATTTCTTACTGCTCATAGATTACATGTATAACCTTATAAAATATAAAATTACGTTTAAAACTTGTAAAAATATAAAATAATTTTTAAACTTTGTAATAAATTATTAAAAAAATACACCTTACAATTATCCCACTTCTGATAATTTATGTCCATCTCATGGTCTCTTTGCTTACTTTTCTGAAGTTTCACTCTTATCGTGTGTGAATAATACACATACATATTTTTATACATTTCGCATCACGTGGATGGTTTTTAGTTATAATTGGACCTGGTAGATGACTTCTCAATCTTCCATACAATTTTTGGCCAAATTTTGGCCTCCCAGCATCATCTCAATATTTTTACTTAAATATATATATATATATATATATTCATGAAATACTTTATTCTTACTGAAATATATTTTTACTTACACTTATAGAAATATTTATAAAATTCATGTGGAAGGTCGTTATAAGTGTAGTAGAACCCAATATATACACATATTTGTAATTTGTTAATTTATATCTATATGCTTGTATACGCATTACGCAAAACTACTTCTCGGAATAGAATGATGTTTTTACAGGTCTACTGCTTACGGACAAACTTAAAAATTAAAAAGTTTCATTTTGAAACATCGTCGAAAAGCCGAATTATATGCAAAATTCTCTTAGACAGAGAAATGTAACTGAATATAATAATTTATTTTTAGAATTTCGTATTAATATGGTATTAAATCTCGTCGTACCCTCTTATTCTTACACCTTTAAAGATTGAAACTAGAGCAAGACTGGGGTTGAGGTGACACAGCGCCATCAGTCGATACAGAAGATGTGGAAATTCGTTACATGTCCACAGCTGGAGCTGCGAAAAGCGGAAGCTAGGAACAAAATGTAAAATACGACTACTTTCATGTACGGGAATGTTTAATTATTAATGTTCTGAATATTTTTGAATAAATTATCACATTGAAAATAATTTCACTTACGAGTATTCTATTGCATACGGGGTTTTTTCGCGGAAATTCGTTACTCGTATTGGACTCTAACCCGCTAACACGCAGCATGCACCCCACCGCTGACCCTCTAATCTATTCTTTCACTACGAATCCTCATCCAACGAATTAAATATTAATCCGAGAAAATTTACAGATATTGTTGAGGTGCAACAACTGTTGATTTTTTATTTATCTTAACGGCTAATTAATTAAATACAATTCCTATGTACGTTTAATGCCAATTCAGTGCATCTAAAAAAATGTAGACAGTTATATCCACCAGAATATCAGGAGTGACGTCATCAAGCGATGAGGTTAGAAGCACATTTGTTAGTAGTAATACTCCTGACACCCTGGTGGATGTAACTGTCTGCATTTTCTAGAATGTACTGAACTGACGCGAAACGTATACAGAAATTGTATCTAATTAATTGGCAGTTGTTTCACTTGTATAGGTGTTCGATATCTGTCAATTTCTAGAATCTACATTCAATTCGTTTGACGATTTATAGCGGAAAAACAGATTTGAGGATCAGGATAGGTTAATTTCTATATCATTGCATGTCGCATGTCGCATCTAATTCTGATTATGAAAGACCCTTTAGATTTACTAAAAATAATACATAGGTACTCAGTTTTATTAAAATTATAACAATCATATTTTTAGAATGTTCGCAATCAGGCCAAAGAAATATGCTTCTAACAGTGCATTCCCCACACACACACATCCGACATATGTTTATTTTATTAATTTCAGAAATAATACAATATTAACAAGCTATTAATTTAATAAAGAAATAATTTACAACTAGTATATAATGAAACATTGTCCCTTGTTATCCAACTATAGTAACAAAAATAGAAGGCAGCAGGAGTACGTATAGAAGAGAAGTTGTATACCCACTGTTGCAGAAGTCGGTACTGCATGAGCACACCTCCTGTCGGCCGCCGTAGCCAGTTCGGTGGTAGCAACGATCCTGTAAGTTGTTGAACAACCGAACTCGTTGAACGATGACAGGCACAGAATTGTCGTCAAATATTGACAGAAAGTAAAAATTAAATTACATGGTGGCGTTAGAATATCGTTAGTTTATTGCATAAAAAAATGTTTATATTTATGCACATATTTAAATTTCTATAGTAAATAATTAAAGGGTAAAAAGGAAAAGTAATAATAGTGATGTGGTACTGGTTTCGACGATGAACTACTAATTTGATAACATAGTCTTTTAAATTGAAAAAGCTGTTCCTGACATCCGAAAAAATTAAAAGTTCGGAAATAATCACTCCGAAAGTAACAGCTACTGTGTCCTCTCCTTTATTTTCTAAACCGTGAGTTCAAAAAAAATGAAAAAAAAATAATAAAGGTAACGCTTAATAAATACTTTCAACGAAAATTGTTTTGAACATAGTCGGATATACTGTTTTTGAGTCATTGCCGAAAAACTGCGCTTCTCATCGAAAAGACGTAAGTGCCATGAAGATACGCTCTTTTGCTGATGCATTTTAATTGAACTAGTTTAATAGTAATAGTCGACATACCTACTTGTTTTTCTAGTTATAGGCGACTAAAATGCTTATAACTGTTCTATGCAGAAAACGTGGAAAAAATGTAACACCGTACTATTTTCATCAGTAGTGCATTTCTTCCTAATAATGGCTGCGGAACCCTATAATGAGCATTGTCCGGCATGCTCTTGGCCATTTTTTCACTCCAAGTGTTATCAATTTAATATTTGCCTATTTGTAGAAATTATTTATCATAAATTTCATAAAAAAAGTCAAATTTATTTCATCTCGGTCAAAAAATTTATATGGCATTTTTTAAAGTACATACTAAAAAATAATATTAACTGATAATTCGCTATTTTATTCTTCGCATAGACTCTCTTTTAAAATTTTCTTTCATTAATAAGCGTTATCTTCTTTCATTCTAAATAAATTAGTATTCGACTTAAATCCAAAAATATGACCAAATATGAATTAATTCCTAATGTTTTTAAATTATGTTTAAAATGCCCGGAACAATTTCGAAACGTCGTGTATGATGTAACTAAAGGTGATAATCGATTTTTAGTGAATGAAGAAAGCCACGTGAAAGAATGTTGCTAATTTTGATTATCTTATCATCATTTTTCACTTTCAGAATCACTGTCCTTTGCTTTCATTTTATCTGTTGATAAAATGGAAGCAAAGGAGAGTGATTCTCGAGTTATGTGATTTAATATCTTATTTGACATTGAACACATACGTCAAAAATCATTTATACAAGAAAAATAGTAATCTGTATTCTCAGATACTTCGTACAGTTTGCAGTTAATTACGTAGATTTTTAAAATGTATTTTACAAAATACTTATGCGTCAATTTTCCTTTGCCACATGATCCGAGATAGGTGCGCACTGAGTAGCACAAAAATCTTAGAAGCTTTCGGATGTGGTGCAACTCAATAAACCTACTTATGGATGGGCATTAGTTAAAAGATTTATGTTATCTATTTTGGCTGAAATTCAGTGTTTATGGTCTCGTTCGATGGAAAGTGTACAAAGGTCAAAAGTGTACTGCCATAACTAAGCAAAGAAAGTACCTTATACTTGGTTTCGTCCCATCCACACGTCCTGATGATTCTGTTCTGCGGCAATTCTCCATTGATGCCGTAGTCCACGTGCTGCGTGATCTTTCGGCATAAGATGTACCGGACTCCGCTCTCGTGCTGTGAGCAGTTCTGACGCAGGCTTTCCGGAGGTATGGCGTTAGCACACTCCTTCGTCTTGACGCTGTTGCACTGATAGCAAATTATTGCCCAACCTGTATGTGGTTTTAAATTTGTATGGATAAAATTGCTTCCGTATAATTCTTGATTTCAATGATAATGATAGTTCTGTATCTCCAGTAGATGATTTCTAAACATACAGAAACCTAACACCTATTTAACCTGAAAACCGATACCTAAAATCATAGAAATTATATAGTAGATAATTTCTATGATTTTAGATAAAATTAAATTTTAAAACATGATAAGTATTATTAAACTTACCTAAATTGCGATTAACATAATGACAAATATCGGTAATATTTAACCATCACCTCTCGAGCTAAAGTTAGTCATAAAGCAATGGGAATGGAAAACGTTTTTTATCTTCCAACAATATTTTACTCAGATTTTAACTACGTAAAATTTGCCAAGATGTTTACTTTTACAACCGATATATAGTTGTAGTGTATAGTACCGTATACAGTTGTAGCAAATTAATATTCAGTATTAATTTCATATTTATGTATAAACACTTGTTAAATATTTTTTTTTACAATGGTTTTTGTATATTTTTTCAGTTGTCTTTTTTGTCTCTATTATAATTTTAATGGTAGTCGTAACTCGTGTTAAAATCGGGCACTCACCGTAATCGATTACACAGATAGTCAACATAAAAATCGATATTTTAAATCGTCCCATTGCGCCTCACCGCCCGTGTTCGCACCTTCTATCAAATCGGTAGTTTGCCGTCGTCCACCGGGCCGCGGCCGTGTACGTCTGACGTCACGCCCTTACGCCGGTGGACCTACGCGGGCAGGATGCAGCTCGTTGGCCACGAACACTCTCTGAATTGATCCAATCATGATTTCAATCTTGAATCACGAGTCGCTAACCGAACGAACCCCTATATTTCGAAATGGAACGGGCTCTAAATATAGACTTCGGCGTATAATAAAAGCAATAAAAAAATTAAAACATCTTTTAATAATAAGAAATATACAAATGCAACGAACACAACAAATAATTTTTCTTTACAATAATACGTGACGCTCGATCGCTTAAAGATTTCATTAATAAATAATTTAACGAACGTTATCTTATATCACTTTTAAAATACCTGAATTAACGTGTATTTTGGTAACATTGAAAAAGAAACTTAACATCCATTCAACTTAACATTTACAGTTGACTACAAAATATATCGCATTCGTCATACTTCAAGCTGAGTATTCCATAGACGCTACCAAAACCTCAACAACACCATAGTTCCAAATACGAGAGTGTGACCCGCGACCGAAGACGTCGCTGAATTGCAGCCGTCTTCCAGGCAGGAACACACCTCCTGCCGGCCGCCGAAGCCCGAACGCTGATAACACAGGCCCTACAACCAAAACAAAATATGCTTTTTGTAAATCGGCTCATATTTTAATATTTGCATTTTAAATTTTGTTTATGAATGTTAGAATAAACTGAGCTTGGTTTATGTTTCATGTTTTTATCTTTAATATCATTTATATTTTTTGATATTGTTTCATTTCTTCTTATTTTATGCTTTTATATTGATTAAAGGAATTTTTGGAATTAATAAAAAAATCATTGATCATCTGGAAAAGTATGCAAGATTTATATTATTTATCTGTGTCCGTGTGAACATTAAATTATTAACTCTTTACCTTCCTGGCTCGCTCCTAATCAAAGTTTAATTTCTGGTTTCATATATTACATGCCCCCAAATGCTACTTACAAATTTGTTTGCAATTTAGGAAGGCAGCTCCTATATAGAATATTTCCCAACAAAATATTTCTTGTCCTACACACTTATCTTCCTAACCCCTTGAATAGGCGGATCAATCCCATCACGAGTCTAATCCGTGAACTAGGCAGATAATCACACATAAATGTCTGTTCTAGGAAGATAAGTGCCATAGTGACCCTGAACTGTAGACTAAACTAGGCAGATAGTACCAGTATTGGTGTAATATGTACAACATCGCAACTCTAAATGTAGATTAGGAAGTAAACGGTGTAAGTACAACAGTGACCTTAAAACGTATGCAAATAAGATTTTGATCAAAATAATTTATACATGAAGAATTATCCTGACGAAAATTCCATTAAAATACCTTTAGTAGTATCATGCAAGATAAACGGAGGTAGACATAGGTACCTATTTCAAATAATACAATTTCTCATCAACCCTGAGTTATTGCTATATAATTTCTTGTCGTTACCTCCAATGTCCAATCTCGTTCCCTCACCTTGTACTGTCTGTCGTCCCATCCGCATCCCCTGATGACGCGGCTATCAGGCGGCATGCCGTTCATCTCGAATTCGACTACCTGCGAGATCTTCCTACACATGGTGTATCTAGAACCGCAGGGTTGCTTCAAGCTCTCCGGCAAGTTATCCATCAGACACCGCGAGTCGTTGTGACTGTTACATTGATAACAGGTGATCGCCAGACCTAAGGAGAGAAAAAAATCATCTATTTCACCATATTTCAATTCATTTGAGCTTATAAGTCTAACTTATAAGACTCTTCCTTCAGTAACTGGAGATCCTGTGTTCATTTTCGGTTGGGCAACATGCGTGTTTTTTTTCTAATTTTTCTAATTTCTTTTTAACTATCTTTGACTTGCTTATGTGCTATTAATCACTATATTGATGTGAAGCGTAATAGTTTTTTAATTTTACACTGTTTTCATACTGATCCAGGCATTTCTAGAACAAAAATCCTCTTTTTTTTTATTTAGCTTTTCTACGTAAAACAGGGAGGAACTTGAAAAGTAATTATAGCCACACGAATATCATCCACGGCATTCAAACTAAAACGATAAAGATTAATACTAATAAATCAATGAAATTATACAACAGACATTACAATAAAGGAAAAAGGAAGCAGAAATTAAAATATTCAACTTGATGTACGCTTATAAGGCTCTATGTCATAGATTTCGATGTCCATATCATCAAGTAACCTAAATACGGGCTCAAAATAATAGCCTCTTCTGTCTTATAGAGACATATAATATGTAGTTAAATAATTGACACCCAAAAGGTAGTTTACTGATGTTTACCAATCATATTCGTCGATGAATTATATGTATATGCTAACTACACATGATGAGTAAAAGTGAAATCAAAATTAAATCGGTTGAGAGCAATGAAGTATAAGCCATCAAAAATCTTATTCCATCTCTTTCTTGCAAAACGGAGTTTACCATAATTTTGTATGGCGATAGTAAGTAGTGACGTAACTGGGCACTAGTGCCTTCTCTGTCTAATTGGCAATTTAAAATAGTCGTTACTTAGATATTTTTTTAGTTTTCAAAATCTTTTTTATTTCACTCTTAATCATACAAAAAAATTTAAATAAGTAATATAAAAAAGATAGTGAACTACTCCATTAACGTGCCAAGAAAGAAATGTTCTGGCCATCCTAATTAGGAGTGGCACCTCAAGTATCATCGGGAATAAACCCAACAATGGGCGAAGAAATACGGTGACCATGCCACTTTCTTCATCTTTACAAAATTAGTGAGTTCCTAAATAATTTGGGGAAGATAGACATTAGCGTGTGCCCTAGCTTTTTGGGACTTACAATTAATTGATACGGTTTAATATTAGGTCGAGGAAATAGTTTTATCATATTTTATATACAAATTCAAATAATTATTCATCATATTTTATTTACATTTAATTATAATAGCAACAAGTTCTTGAACAAAATGGCATATATATATATATATATATATGCCATTTTGTTCAAGAACTTGTTGCTATTTTGTAGGTAGTGACATAATCCCATTGATATAGAAATTTTGGGACTTCTGATCAATAAACTGCGATAAGTTTTGAGAGTCTCCTCTTGTTGTTAATCTTAACACTACCTAAAGAATTTTGAAGAGACCGAAAGAGGTGAAAATCTAAAGATTTTCAGAAGGAAAGAAAGTCAGGGCTATATTCTATGCTTAGTGGCTAAACATGCGTGGGGTCTGGCGTTGTCATGGTGTAAGACCACACGTTTTCTGTTGATCAATTCCGGCCGTTGTTTTTTTTCTATTGCTTGCTTGAGTATCATCAGCTGCTGACAGTAGAGATCCTAATTGATCGTTTTTCCCGGCGGTAAAAGCTCATGATGAATGATGGCCTTCCAATTCCACCATACACATAGCATCAATTTATTACAAATTAATCCAGGTTTCACTATAGTCTGTGGAGCTTGCTTGCCTTTTGACTATAATCTTTTTCGCAAGTTCTTGTAATGGGTAATCTATTTTTCATCACCACAGTTTCGTTTCATTGGTTATAGAGAATTGCGATTTTCTATTGAAAGTGCACAACCATTTCAAAAACGGTTCAGTTTCATTAAATTTCAATAGAGAATCGCAAATGAGTACACAATTCATTTCTTTTCAGTGAGCTCATGTGGGGCCCAAGTATCGAAGTTTTATATATGGCCAACTTTTTTCAAATGGATCAAAACTGTTTTGTGGTTAATCCCCAGCTCTTCAGCTATGTCGTACGAACTAATACGCCGATTTCGCTCTACTTTTTCCAAAATTACATCGACTTTATCCATAATAGGCTGACCAGAGCGAGGTTCATCTCTGACATCAAAATGACCGGACTGAAAACGCTTGCACCAGTTTTGTGGTACTCTTTCCGACACTGCATTAGGTCCAAAAACGTCGCAACTTTTTTTTTGGAACTTATGTCGTTTTTTTCCTTTTTTGTAATAAAACTTCAATAATATAAAGAATTTCTACGTTAAATCCACTCACTTTGGTGGACAGAAAAACAATAGAGAAAAATGGCGAGACGCTATTTTACTTTCCTTTTATTAAAACGTCATCTATTCAATTGTATGAAAACTAGCCAGATATAAACGACATAACCAAAGAGATTTTACTGCAACTTCGCCGTCTAACTTTCACAACATTGGGACCTGTTCAATATTTGTATGTTCATGGTAAAAACATTGATTATAGAGTTGTTCATTGTATATAACGCAATTATAAGTAAAGAACAACAGTATACTTTTATTTTGTTTCACTTTTAATACAAATTTTTTTTATGTGTTGTTGCCGTTTTCACTATGGCCACGACAGCTTAATTATTTGCACTTTGATCTACAACCATTTTAATTTCGTAGTATAATTATCTGTCTGCACCTTCGGCAGCCAGATTTTCAATTAATCCAAATTTTACAGCCATTTGGGAGTTCTTCCATCAGCAGTGACCGGTGATACATTAAAGAATAATCTAAAAATTTCACCATACGAACCTGTTTTTGGAATCAGAATATCAAATACTACACTGATCTCTATTCTTACTGAAACAATTCTTTTTGCATTGTAATAAATGACAGTTATGTAGATATAATAATATTTTGTATTAGGCTGAAAGAAAAATTTATGCATTATATATATATATATATTTATTTATAATATTCGCCCGAAAAGAAACTAAATTCATTAATTTATTATGGCAAAAGCTAAGTTTTGTAAAACTTCATAAAATATACTTTGAAACCGTGGAATTCTAAAGAGCAAACCACTGTTGTTTATCCAATGAGGCTAATGCCTTTCTAACAATATCTCGGATCAGTGAAACTTTATTTAGCAATATAATGTGCGCATTACTTTTCATTTTCCAAAAATTAATATTGTGCGTCGTCCAATAATATTTCCCATTAAACCAAAGACAAGAATCGTCCCGATAACCTTATTATTTCCGCGGCGTGCGCTGCAGTCTTATCGCGTTTCCCCCGCCACACACTTCGCACGTGGCAAACGTGTATTATTTGAATAATACAGTCATAGAGCAGTAATTCTATTTAAAAATTTTGATCCCGAGCGTATCACTAACTATTACCTAGTTGTTCATAAATAGGTAACAAGTTGTAGATGAATAATCTACATTATCCTCTCTAGTATAACACTAAAATTTACATGCCTGTGATGTGTGTAAATTGTGTAATCTATATGTACAATAAAAGAGTAAAGAGAAATAATATGTATATTTAAACTCTGGGGGTGCATTAAAAACGTTGAATAGATTTTAATGAATTTTAGAATTTATGTTTGTCTTTAAATTTATATGTAAATTTCGCTAAAACAGTTTTTTCAGACCTTGATAAAATTTCACATAGTAATGATTTATAGTTCAAAGTAATAAATAGGATAGTTTTCATCCCGTTATTTTTGTTTTTTTTTAATAATATGTATTTTGAACAGAACCGGATTCAAGTTCGAGACTAGAATCGGAATAAAAAGTCGAACCTGGATCAAAATCGAAAACAGAAACAAGGTCGCAATCACGGTTAACAGCGTCATCGCTTGATGTAAAAAATTTAAGAATTCATGCGACGTCCACGCGGGCGGAGCCGCGAGCGCAAGCTAGTGGTGCAATAACTTGATAATATAATTAATATAAAACAAGAATAAACGAGTAAAGCATATTGAGTGAGCTTTCAATTAAGAAATATAAACGAAATAAATAGTGTAATTGTTATAACTTCACAAGAAGAACTGTTAAAATTTCACAAGTCTGTAAAAAATAATTAAATCAATTACGAAAGATTCCAAAAGTATCACAAATCCTCAATGAGAGAAATACAGGATGTGTCGTGAGGCAAATACACGCTGCGGTAAAGTAAACACAGGTGGGGCAAAAACAGCGTAACTCACGACGTGAATTTAGAATCACTTCTTCATAGTGTATTTAATGTAATTTATAGCCATTTCCTATAACGATTATCTTATAAGAAATCGCTTTTGAATAGTGAATTCATTTCATTTTACTAGACAACAGTTTGTAACTCTATAAACGTCTAACAGACTACAACAAGCACAAACAACACACAACGCAAAGCTCGTCAGCTAAAAGAACTCTGATAGTCTTCGGACCTTTTTACTTTTTGTAATCAATACTGGACCATGTGCATTTCCGTCTAGCACACTTCCATCGGCTCGCCCTGTACGTGCCCACTATACATGTAATGGAATACTCTGATTCATTTTGACGCACTTCCGGACATCTGAATGAACTGACGTATTTAAATGACGTACTTTTCAGACGTATTTAAAAACCAATAATATTGTATTTTAGATTAATATATTTTGAATTATAATAGCTTTCGAAAAAACGAATAATGGTGATAATGATGAAACAGGCCCACAAAAAACGTTTTTAGTTGTTTAGATTACTGTTAGCTTCGTTCTATATAAGCCATAATTCATAAATAAAAGTTGTGTAATAAATTATATAAGTAATTATGTAAGTAGTGATGGCACGGCGGTAGGACGTTCGATTCTCCACGCTAAGGTAGTGGGCTCAAGCGCGAACGTGTACCGATGAGTTTTTCTAAATCTTTATATACCTATATATATTGAATACTATCAGAGTTGTGCTTCAAACTCTCATTTGATACAATTAACCGTTAACTGTTAGAGTTAGAAACTAAACACGTCAAAATACATTGTTTTAATTTCACAATTGACAGTTGACTAAGTTAGTTTTAAAAAATATTTACATTTGTGACATGAAATTAATGTCACGAATGTAATTTTTTAACTTTAACTACAGTTAGTAGTTAACTATTGCAAATGAGAGTCGAAGCACACCGCTGTACTACTAGCTAACGATAAAGGAAAAAAACAACGTGGAAAACACACGCTTAGAGTGTAGACAAAAACTATTTATATTCCGTTTGAAACCGTTACCTTTTATATTCCTATTCTACTATATGCTATTACATTATATAAGCCATTCCGTTAACAATCTGTCGTTTTAGGTCCAATTAATAGTTGTATAAATAGAACGTGCAAGAATAGCGCCATCTCTGGCTACCCCGTGTTAGAGACCGCGCCTTGAATTTATAGATAGATAACCGAAGCGGCAACTGGTTGCTGTGCGAATTTTTCTTTTTATATAGATACGACGGCCACTCCGATACACGCCTCAATTCCGCTAAAAGCGGAAAATAACTATAGCGAGACTAAATATTGACGCTGTAAAAGCTCTAGTCATTTGCATAACCACAGTTGTGTAGTACTGTTTAAGCACCGCCCTTATATGACCTATTTAGTTAGCTTTGGAGGTCCCGAGTCGACAGGTCTAACGAAGTTACTCTTTAATTACGTATGGTACTTGTGAAAATACAGGAACATGACAGCAATTTGGCGATGCAATCGAAAGCTCTTAAATATAGTTTTCATTATAATGAAGAAATTTCCATAAATAAAATCAACCGGTCTACGAAGGCTAACTTGGATCAATCTTATACAATATTAACTGCTTTCGAAAATTCTTCTCCTTTCTTTTGGTACATATTTAATATTTTCATGAACACGGCCTTTCTTGCTGGCAATGTAAGTTAATGTAAATTAAATGTGAATCAAGAGCATTTTAACTGAAATTTTAAATTAATTAAATTAATGTATGGCAATAGATTGGGATATAATTTTATCAATGTTAATAATTACAAAACCGTTCATTTAAATATAAAATATTTCCTTAATACAAAATAGTCCTCAATTTTTTTTAAACGACCTGTCTATTTTGGTGGGCTAAATTGGATCTTAATGCATTAATAATATCTTTTCGCGATTATGTGTAGATTATTTATTAGAAATAAATTAAAATTATTAAAATATATTTGATAATTTAATAAATTTAATAATTAGGAATTGATTGTTTCGAAATTAGTATTTTTTAAATATCGATATCAGTAGTGTATGATTAAATCTGATGAATTTGTTAGTGAGTGATATCGATTGAAAAATCAGCATTAAACGTTTTATTTATCTAAAAAAAGCTCTTATTTGACATATTTATGCATTAGGTGATCAAGATGAATCAACACCATATTTTATGATACGGTGTTCGTATTCGATGTGTTCGACTTCGAACCGACTTTTATGAGTCAATGTAGGAGATAAAAAAGAAGAAAAATGGTATAACTGCCTAAATTAGAATCACTCAAAAGCTCCACGGAGCCGGATGCGCCGTGGACTGCGCCGATGAAGTCGACGGCCACATCGGCACGAGTGCGCGCTGACCTTCGTGCAGCAGGCAGGCGAGCAGCAGCACGCAGAAGTAGGTTGGGGCCATGTTGCCGTGTCCCGGCGCAGGGCGGTTTCGGCCGGTGCGTGCGGCGGGCGGCGCGAGCTGGCGGCGGCGGCGGACTGCCGCGCGCCCGCCGCGTTACATACCGTATAACCGGCATTATCCAATTGCTGTAATGGTGTGATCGTTTAATACATTAAATGATTGATACCTCTATTAATGTATCGCTTTAAGGCGTAGCGTTGAACCTCTGATGAAGTCTGACGGATTGTGAGCTTTTATTTTACATGCAACAAAGAATTGTAGCATTCCGCTCGGAACCGGAATATACCCGTGTCAATTACAAAGACGTAGGTTGGAAATAGTAAAAAAATACGTGTAACTGTGCTAAAATATTAACTTTAACATTATTTTCACTAACTTATTAAATTAGTGAAAAAGAAACCCACAGTTTTTCTAAAAATTGTGATACCAACCACTGTTCTACATCATCGGTTGTTCAGATCAATGGGACCTTAAAGGATAATGAAATTGCAATTAAAAATAAAAATCAATTCACTGTTAAGCTATTGCATAACTTTTTTTTTTTTTAATCATACTTGTAAATTTTATTAACTTAAAGAATATTTTCATGGACAGGACCTATTAGACTTCTCACCGGGTTGTTTCATTTTATAATAGATTTTCATTTCATTTCGGCGTACTATTAATATTTGAGAGAGAACTGTCAAGTTTTTTTTTTGTTACGGGAGAGTATCTTTCGGCCAAGTGGTACACATTTATAAAATGTAACGAAGCAATTCATGCGTTACGTAATTACCTATTAAATAAAGATAGTTTGAATTTGTAATCATAAGTTTTCCGTCATTGAGCAAATTCTTTAATCAATACCGCTCACATAAATTTTGCTTTTGTGTTCTAAGACGGCATATTCACAAACGACGCCGAGAACACATCACAACTAATTTTCATCTCGAGTGCATACACCGCGTGTTTACGAATGTCGCCCTCTTCCAATGTCAGAAGTTCTAGTTCGAGTACAATTCAGATGTAACACTTAAAGGAGACATTACATGTGCAGATCAAATCAGAGTACAGATTAAACGTATGTCATTATCGTTTATAATAATTACTAGCGTCCGTATTGCAGTCTGTTGCACACAGAAAACGCATTGTATATTGCAGTATGTCGAAGGAATTTTCAGTAGCGCAAAATAAACATTCCCTAGTCGCCCCGCGCGTCAACTAAATATATATTTGTTTATTTTTCATCATTAGCCGTAAAATTAATCTTCAATACAATGTCTCAGTATTAAGAGTATTAAGTGTGGTTGTACCGACAAAAAATATTTGTCTTTCAAGAATAATATATGAAAACTCATTATGCACCGACATATCTTGTAATAATATGTCCACATAATATCAATTTTGTTTCTCTCCAAGGACAAAACTCAACATATCGCCATTTTCAACTAACCTACTTGGCAGTATGACGCAACGTCTGTTTTTAGGTTACGAACACAGTCAATTGATGCGTGGCAAATCACAAAATTATAAGCAATTATGAAGCGAACGCTCCATTGCGAGATGAGGGCGTTCATCCGGAGCGGTTCTGAATATTAGAATCGTCAAAGTTTCGTTACATCTATTAAACAAGTGCAGCTGACGTGTTAAAAGGACTTGGCGTCCGAAGTGCATATCACACGGCTAACGTCTTTCCTAAGATTAGCGAGCACGGCAGCCGTCACACACACAAATCGCCAAGTCTACTGGGAATTAAGGAAATCAACCTATTACGAAAGAAGTGGGTAATGTATTCCCGGCTCGGCGATGGTGGGTAATTGATGGGTATTTATCCTGTTAAGGTAATAGCAGGAATTTTATATTTGAACATTGGTATTTTATCTAGATTGGACTCAGTTAAGGCAACAGATTAAAAGGTCAAAGTGAAATACTGTAAATAGAAATAGGTCATATTATTGAGCGAAACTAATTATTTACATTTAATACGGCTTTATTACTTAATTTCTTAAATCATTACCGAGGTCTGTGAAATTTGAACCGCAAAACAAATAAAAACATACATTGAGCACATGTCTCAAGGAATTCTTAGAATTAGTGCTTGACAACACTACACCTACTAAATTATAAGTATTAACAATGTGCAACAGCAATATCGAGGTAGTTTAAGGACAAACGTTTTATCTAGAAATTGATAGCGTATCCTAAACCTGATCTGAATACACCTCGAAGTACAGTGGTAACGCTTTTAAAAATGAGTATTAGGCAAAGGTATCTAACACTCATTTTTAATCAGCACAATTTTTTTCTTTAGCCTAAATTCTATTCCAATTGAATGTTAGAACAAAATTTGGGCTAAATGTAAGATTTAATTCTCTTTTATCCAATTCATTCTTAACAGATGGTGTTTCATTAAATAGCCTAGCTTCTGTCCGCTGTTCCGCCCGCGTGGTTATAGAACCTCAATGGACATCGACTCAAACCTAAACCTAATCCCTCTACCGAGCCCCATCTCGGTGCTAGTCCAGATTTCAAACCCTTTCGATTTAATTTTCGCTCTCGCTTTCCCTCTCCAAGCCAGAAGAGTTAAAAACATGGCCGACAAAATAAAATAATAAGTTTTTATTGTCTTAATATAAATATAACCTGTATTTTACGCGATAGTGAAGTTCTTCGTCAAAACCGGTTGAGGCAATGTCTAATTATAATAAAATGTATAACGAAAAGTATATTATATTTTACTAAAGACAACGGTGTATTCTTTCAATATACCAAATTTTATTAAAATAAATTAAACCATGTCGATTATTAGTTAACTATTTTAAAAAGATGTATAAAAAATCAGACAGACAAATAATATAACTTGTATCCTAAACCAAAATGAGTTCTAACAGTGCATTAAGTTTAATTAAAACTGAGCATTCGTATATTATATATTGGCACGTATATATGACACCATTTTGTGCATTTATTATTATTATTATTACTTATGCATACACGATAGATACTGGACGCACGTACACACACCCAAATCTGAAATTTGCTATGCTTTGCCATCGATGTGAGACGCTTTACGATTTTTGCTCCGACATTATGCACTAAAATTGACACTTTTGTAGGTAACATAGGTTACCTACAGCGACCAAATATAAACTAAAATTTGGACAGATAAGCTATTTTCATACTTCAAAAATAAACATGTAAATCGGACTAGTGGTTCTCAAACTTAACGTCTGTGCGTTTATCACTCACAGACAGACGGTAAGAGCTTATGTTTTAAAATGTGAGTGAATTGATAGCCAATCGTACTAGTGCTTGTAATTTTCTAATCGCAATACGAACCATACTTCCTTGCCCAGTTGACATGGCGATATGGCTAATCTGTCTGCTCCCGTGCGCCCAACCAGGCTGAAATTGAGTGTTCACTTAGCTTGAGATTTGAGATCTGTTCTTTACTTTAAGCCAATATTTTTTTAATTGTACACGATCAAATTTTTTTTCGATGTTTTTTTGTATATTAATTAAACAACTATATATTTTTCGTTTGACGAATCGCTTTGAAAGAAATAGATATTAGAAATATTGTAAAAACGAAAGTATTGCGAAAATATCATTTATGACTTTCAGACAACAAAATATAAGAATTTGTGATACTCACATAAAACCTTTGTAATCCATGAGCAATCAAAACCTTAAAGAACCGCTTTAAGTTTTTGATCGTTCATGGATTACTTAATCCTTATAAAAGTATAGTCACAGTGCAGATTATATTCTGTACAGTGATCACAGCTTTTTTATTAATAACTAGCTTTTTTCCGCAGCTCCGCCCGTGTGGACTACAATATTTAAACCATATTATAAGCGCTCGTGGCGTTTATTCATATTTTTCCATTTTAAATGACCTCCCTTATATATGAAAAGCAGTACACTAAGAGGTCAAGTTGTATCTCTGGTTCTGCCCAACCGAATTAGATGAAACATAGGTTAGATGTTAAGTTGGACCTCAAACTAGCAAACTGTGGAAATCTCATCAAAATCGGTTCAGTAATTGTTGAGTGATGCGGTAAAAAAACATACAGACAGACAGAAAAACAGACAAAAATTCTAAAAACTGTTGTTTTGGCGTCTGTTGCTCTTATAAGGACCCCTATATCAGTCTTTTTTAATATCCATACACACATCGGCCTGTTACAATTTTATTATATGTGTAGACCTGTGGTAACCTGATATAACATATCAAATTATCACAACCTGATGCTGTCCGGTCAGAACATCAACCAGATTCTCTCGAAGGGCGCCATTTTACTACCGTTTAAACGACGTACCCTAATCGTCATGATTCCCAAATTGTTTCGCAATCACGACATTAAAGCTTTCTCGTTTACAATCTCGATACCAATAGTGTTTACGGGATGTATTAGATGATAGTTGTTTCGTCCTCGAAGGGTGGTCAAACGTATTGATTATACTTAAACCAGTTCTCATGACGCCCACAGAATTGGGTTAATCTGATGGTTTCTTCAAGATGAACTAATATATGAATCTAACTCATTATTGAGTTAGTTTCGTATATTAGATTCATATGTCACTGATTCTGTTGAAACGAAAAACGTTTCAAATCTGTCCTCAGACACTTCATACACACTCATAAAATTTCCATTTTGGAGGAAATGCATTACTTAGAACAGCAACGTTATGGATACTGGTGCATCGTAACGCCGGTTACCATTTACACAAAACTCAATCTGCAACTCAAAGGCAAGTCTTAATTTTTCCAGATATATTCCAAAAGAATTAGTTTTAAGTCGACAAAACCGATTGGAGGGGCGTACGGCGCACGGTGCGTGCCCACGCGCATTCCCGTCAATCAGTGTTTCCGGGCGCGCAATGAGCGACGTCCGGCGCGTGACGCCAGCGCAAGATCCTATAAGGATTTAGTAGTTATGTAACAAAAGAGAATACCATGATAACATGTACTGAGTTAAAATTAAGTTGCCATACGCTGCGATTACTTCCTTGATAGTGTCGTTTTACTGGATATTCTTGAAATGACATATATTTCAGGTGCCGCTTCATAAATGCCTTGGCTATTTTCTGCTAGCTTAATCAAAATGTCTTGATTTTTTGTATCTTTCCAGTTGAATAGAGGCCTATCCATTTTCCTCCGATTTGCTGATGTATTAGTATCCAAAGTTCCTTGCTGTTTTCATATCAATAGTAGAACACATTCTTCTGGCCTTTATACGTTTCATTAATCTCGTCTCGCTAGTTTATAATATTATATCCGAGGACCTCCTTATATACTTACGCTTCGATCAATGGAAGATTCTGGTCGTTATTTTTCAAGAAAAAAGAATGATGTATTTGATTCTGACTAATAAAATGAACGCAGCACATGTTACACTTTTGTGTAATGAGAGTTAGCGCGGCAAGTTTACATCACCCCACTGCTAGTGCCAGTGAGGCGACACAAATTTCATACGGCAATAATTACTCTTTCTTTCCGACTAAGGAGCTTTGGTCATAAGCCTTTCACTTCGGTTGAAGATAACTGACGGCAGTTAACGCCGACGCGATGGCAAAGTCGGATCAATCAGAAGTTACTTAATTACATTTTTTCAATTGAAAGTCGTATCCTCAGTGTGTCATAAAATTAAAACCGTCGAACCTCGAGAAGAATATCAGACACAAGACCCATTCATGAAATTCCAGTGGTCGCCCAGTGATCAAAATTCGACCGAAGTTTATTCAATTTTTAAGTTTCAATACTATTGAGATTTTGTTAAAGAGAATCCATAATAATTGAACTCAATTTTTTCGAACATTGTTGAGAGCCTATGCAAATGGAATCTCAGGGAAATCAAGGTATACCCTCAGTTATTTTAGGTATATAAGGTGTGTTTGAGCTGTTCAAGTTTTTGCATCTGGCAATTATCATCTTATGCTATTGATACTTATGACGGAATCCATAGCACTTAGAGGATAATACTACGATTTGTCACTAACTACTGTTTAATTGCTACTAGTAGAACCTCGTATAGGCAAAATTAAAATTATTGATGAATATACCTATTTATTTCCTTATATTTCCAACGTGACTATACGTGATACTTAAATGAATAATTCCGATTGTAACGTGAATTATAGCACTTTCATATTATAAAAAATCAGAATAACTTATATAATTTGTTAATTGCACTCTTACCAAAGACGTAAATTCAAGATCAGAACTGCTTTTCCACTTGTTCCTTACAAAATAAAGGAGATACCTGACTGATTATGTTAACCATTATATTAACAAATGCAAAGTAGCTAACTGGATTATAAAGTTACATTTGCTAGATAACTAAAAAATGTGAACAAAATGACTTTTATAAAAACAAAAAACCGTTTTTGAAAATCTATTTGAATATTTGTTTAAACAGACTCCAAAAATAAGTACGTATTGGGAGTGCGTTCCAGCTAAAGCAAGGCAAAAGAACATATTATCCATAAACATAAATATTAAGCGTTAAATATTTAGTCGAAATGGAGATCTTCTTCTAAAGAAACACAACGGTGTCTGATTTTTGTTTAACTGGAACTAATTTCACAAACAACTAATTATTTGTTTTTGAAATCTGTTTAACCAATCACTTAAGTAAGTTTTAGAATAAGTTTTTTTTTTATTTCGATAATAATATTGTTATAATTTATATTGACACATACATAAATTTTAGATTTCAGCACTCTTCTCCATACAATGTTGAACTCTACTAAATCTCCTACGGCCCGTGCGTGCAATATGCTTAAAAGGGATACAGAGTTTTCTCTCCACGTACTAATATATAGATGAATACTAAATAATAAAGACTGTATTGAGTATTGTTTGTACAATCTTTGTAAATTATAGACGTAAGACGCCTGAAGTATGCCCATTAGAGATTTCTAAATAAAGGCTTTAGCTCTAAGCCGAAGGTGGGGAAAAAACAAACTATTTACATTTTTTTTTTTTGATGACCCTAAAGCTGTCAGCAACAACTAAATAAAAAAAAATAAAATTAGTCGACAAGCAGAGGAGGAGAAAAAGTACCAAAATTGTCTTAATCTATTTATGCATACGATATATTTTTATAATGTAAGCTGATGGCAATATATATCATGTGAGGTGCCGTTTTTTTGTAAAACTGATTTAATTTATTCAAATTTCTAGTTTATTTCGTAATTTTTAGTTTTAAATAAAAGCTGGAATTGTTACTGCATATTAATATTCCGCTCCAGTGGGTCGTATCCGATGGCTTGACAATTTTATTAATTCTTAAATGTCGCCGCGGATTTGTACCGTGAGTCCAGTTTCGTTTTGGATATTTTGGTTTTTAGATTTTCCCAAGGTTTTGCGACAGTTTAGTCTCTTTCGTAAGAGTACCCGGGGCACAGAGCCAAACTCCCGGTCCGATACGGAGCCCAAAAAGCCATAATGATCGTTCAAGTTGTACTTAAAATTACATTTTGTTTTCATTCATGTATTATTAAGCTTTTCAAAAGGATCCCAAAACTCTGTTTACTCAAAGTCCAAAGGTCCGTGTGTCCAAGAACCCTAGCTTGGTGCCTAAGGGCCCCGACTTCGTGTGCCGAAGAGCCCTGCGTAACACGAGACGGCCCTTTTTTCGAGATATTTTCCTTTAGACATTAGTCCCGTAGCTCATGCCAATAAGCCAGGCTGTCACACTAACATGTATTAATACATATCTTAAAAACTGCTAAACCGATTTTGATGAACATGCACTGTCCCCTAAGTTGAAGGAAATGTAAGTCACAATCTGATTAAAGTTTCAGAGAAACGCTCAAATAAACATACATACATACAAACACATTTAATCCTATGAGATTTTGTGTTTTTGTTTGAAAGCTCTTATAGATTGACATATGTGGATATATTGCAGTTCCTATGATATTACGTAAATACAGGTCGAATTGATAACCTCCTTTATTGAAGTCGGTTAAAAACATTTAATTATAATAGTTTTATTTAGATATCCGAAACATTTTTCATAAGTCTTATTTTTTATCATTGGTGCTTCCTTTTTTTTTAATACCTAATAGGTATAAAAGGCGTGTGTGTTTTGACAGTTTGCAAGCTTAAATGCCAGCCGGCGAAATCTGACTTTCATTCTAGAAGGTTATTTCACATTGTATGTACCTTCATCTCATTTGTTTCTGTACGTGTAAATCAGCCAAGGTCGTTTGCTAGCTCTAGATCTATCAAACTCTACTAAGCGCCATCGGGCGTATTTATTATTTAAATTATTGGAACCTTTATCAAATTGTTGTATTGATGGTTCTAGTATATTCAATCGTTCTCCTAAAGCATACGGTGGGCACATAAACGCTTGTCATGCCCTATATTTTTGGACATAAAAGTTATAATCAGATTTTTTTTTAATAACCACTTGATCGATTCCGATGTAATTGCCATCTATGGGATATTCAGAATAAATTATTTCCACAATATCGACCGAGGATATCACAATACAATACAGCATCATCAACAGGTAGCGCCAATATAAATTTTCATAATTACTAATAACAAGAATAGAGTTAACTTATGTTTTTTTAATAAAATAAATTGCATATATCAAAATAAATAATACATGTAAGTCGAAAGTGAACCAATTTTGACACAAATTGCTCTGGTAAAGGACTATTCAGAACAGAATATAAACTGTTTTGTATCTCCGGGGGGAAAAAAATATTAATAAAGGGGTAATTTTCTTTAAGATTTTCACGTTCCTCCTTCCCATGAATTATAGCGTTGTGTCTCTCATAAATCAATAGATGGCACTGTACTAAAATTAAATCGCACTATGGTTTCATTCATATTCCGCATTAAATAGCAGCATTATATATTATCTATTGTTGATGATGAATAAATTATAAAAATAAACTTGTTAATATTAAATTCAATTTAGATTTAGTAAAAATCTCACCTGCGTTACAGTATTTAATTTTCAATAAATATTATTTTCCTTTGATTTTCGTTGGTTCGTTTGTACTGTTTTCCAATTTTAAATATATTTTTAAATAGTTAGTTTTTATAATCTATTCTTATAAAAATGTAGTGTAGTGAAAAAATCTGTATATTAAAAATACTTGAGAAAAATTACTCTCTGGGTATTAGAAACGTTGACAGAATTCAAGGATTTTATGAATTTTTACCTTTGTTCGCAAATTCCGCAAAAACTACTAGACAGCATTTCATGAAATTAATATGATAATAGTTTTTACGCCGGAGTACCATATAAGATAGTTTTTATCCCATTTCGTGGGTTAATATTTTTCGTTAGGAATATTTTGAACACGATCGGAATTTGGATCGAAACTAAAATCAGAATAAAAGCGGAACAAGGATTTGAAACGACACAAGATAGATATCATGATCGACACTGCGATCGTTTGATACAATAAATGAAAGAATCCATTCGATGTCCACGCGGGCGGGGCGGCGGGCGAAAGCTAGTAATGAAATATATTTTTTGTGTATGCTTTCCAATTTGCAGCCGTCTCTCTTTCCAATTTAATCGTGATCAAAAAAGAAAGAAAGAAATGAACAGAAAGAGATATTTTCATGTAATGACTTATTAGTATGGACTGTATATTTTATAAATTTCATACATCGTCTTTAAGTGAATGATGAGGCTTTCAAACTCTGCATAATGCGATTGTGCACAGGACTAAGGGCCCAATTATGCTATTTTAAAAGACGTCGACTCAGACTAGAGTCAGCTTCAAACATGTTTTTTGTATTATCCTGTACAATTAAAGCAAAGTAAGCATTACATCATTACATACTCGCCAGGATGCGTGACAAACGTCTAACATATCTGTCAATATGCGAAATGGACTATCTCAGCACAGAATGACAAAATTATTTTATATACTATATGGTAATTGAATTAGCTGTTTTATGGACACCAGCGGGATTATTTACTTCAAATAGCGCTAATACGAAAAAAATAACAACAGTAAGAAAACGTATTCATTACGATATCGCGATCACCATTTCGACGCGGTTTACTGCGGTACTTAATACGCGTCTGTGTGTGTAGCTAATGTATCGCCTCCACGTCAAGTCGACGATGACTTGACTTGTGTGATGTTACGTTACCATAATAGGCCAGCAGGAGACGTGTAACATTGTTGGAGTGTGAATGCAATAAATACCTTCGCCTATAATTGCTACAAATTTGCAATGAGTCCACCACTAATTTACGAATTACCTTTTACATTCCACTCTTTCTGCTCCTGGGTGTGATTTCTCTATGCCAATCTACAAATTTGTTATCAGATCTATGAAGAAAAGCGGAAGCGGCACAGCTTAAAAGTACGGTTTTAAGTAAATTACGGTTTCAACGAAGCGATATAACCACTCCAGGGTCAGAACCTCCTTACGTATATGACCACATATAGTAGTCATATTAAGCCAGATGTTATCCCACGCATGTAGTTTAGAATTTATATTCATATGTAAATTAAACTCCTGAGGGATCTGTAATTGTGGTGTGAATGGAGGAGTCTTGATGTTGATTTTTGTTGTCCTAAAAAACATAATATTTGCATTATTTTTCAAAAAATCCAAAAGCAAATCTCTTCAATCACACTGGTGATACCGTATGAACATTTCGAGTCGAATGTAAATTCGACCCGAAATTAATTACATACTTACGCATTACATGCGTAAGTACACATACGTAAGTAACCATACGTATAACATGCGTAAGTACACATACGTAAGTAACCATACGTATAACATGCGTAAGTACACATACGTAAGTAACCATACGTATAACATGCGTAAGTACACATACGTAAGTAACCATACGTATAACATGCGTAAGTACACATACGTAAGTAACCATACGTATAACATGCGTAAGTACACATACGTAAGTAACCATACGTATAACATGCGTAAGTAACCAGAAATATAATTTCAGAAAAGAACGGATAGCGCAGTAGAGACATTTTAAAGCTGGAGTAAGCGTAAAACAAATCGGCCCGGCCCAGGAGATCGCGTGCCGACTACAAAGAGAGTCCATAAATTATTGCAAGTATGTATGTGCATGCGCCGGCCGACGGTTATCGAGAGCTCCGCGAATAGCCCGCGGCCGCCGCGGGTGGGTGCTTCGTCGTTATTTCGAGGAGAACGATTTTAGTGCTTACAAATACATTATTTACAGAAGTGCATATTTATTTTTCTTCGAGATGAGGTCGGATATTGGATTTATGAATTTATCCAAAAGTGTCGCTCCACCTAAGTACGATTTGGAAAAATTCGAATTCATATATAATTATATGTATTGTACCGACAATATTATACATTACAGATGTTTAGAATAAATGAAAAGAAATAGATTTACTGTTTTTTTTTTCTCAATATAATTTGCTTTTTAATAGCATAATACAAAACAACGTCGATGATTATGTATCTACAAACTACTTTATATGTCAATCCTTTAATACTATTTACTACTACATTTACTATTTACACTAAAATCCAATAAATCTTGCTCAATTTTATAATAGCCGACTTTTTCCATAGGAACATTAATTATTATCTTCCTCAAAATTGATTGTCGTAAGTTACCCTGAGTGACAAGGTCATTTATGAGTTTGAGGGCTAGTGGCATTAATCACATTGGCAATTGACTTTTTTTTCTATGTCACGTGCATATCAACCAAATCTATTCTAAAATTTCACAAATATAAAACGAAATTTAACTCCCATGTTTTACGAGAGTATTTGTTTAACTATGGTACTACATAAAAATAAGTACCCAACTCTGTTTCTCAAGACCGCTTTTCAATTAGAATTTTCTATGAATACTGCACATTTCCAATTACTATTTCACTGTAAATAAGATTCCTAAGAATATTCGAGGATATTACTGAGATATTTTGAGGATATTACTTTACCTTTATACAAATTTAAAGTCTTTAATAAACAAACACTTTGCAAAAAGGGGTATTATACAATCTCTGAACAAATAGACAATAAATGGACGTAACGAGCTCGACTTCCTACATATTTGCTTTTCTTTCGATGCTTTCAATTTTGGTTTGAAAAGAGTTACCCTCAAGTTTCTGACTAGTTGTTCTTGAGGAATAACTGCTTCCGAATGAGTGGTGATTAAAAAAAAAGTGGTAATATTAAACAACTGTAAATACTTTAGATGTTATGACGTATGTCAAGTATTATATTATTACCTACTAAATAAAAATATAATGAATTTGAATCTGAATTACATCACTAAAGTACCAAATTTTTGACCAAAGTGCGCACTGCGTGAATACGCGTAGAAACTGCGTGTTTCGAGCTCGGCGCTTATGAACTCCGTAAAAAACTCGGCCCGCGTAGAGCCGTGGGCTAAATCGTGTGTCTTACGGAACGTGTGCTGTGGAAGAAGAGCGAGCAGATTGATTCACGTGACCCCAATTTCATAGTTATATATAATATGCTTCATGGCCCCCGACCCAACTCGATGACGTCGCTGTAGGACCTGACTGGAAAAGTGGTGGAAAGAAATAACTGAATCACTTTTACTTAAGAGTGTGACCCATGGTATAAGTCAGTGCCTACTTGGTCGACTGTATTTGTTCTTAGCCGACGTTTGTTAATTTTCCGGATGTTTTTGGTACAACGAATTATTATTGACGTAATCCTAAAATTTACTAAATAAGAATATGCATTCAATTTATTCCTTCATGTTATTTCTATTATTTCTTTCCTAGTTTACCTTAAACTACTTCCTTAATTCGTAAATAATGAAATGTCTAATGCAATAAATACAATTCTTTTTTGGATATTGCATATGATTTTAGCGGGTCCATTGACGTGAATCCTTAGCTACACATTACTTTTATTATTTTATGTAAGCAATTCTTAAATGCACACACACACATGCACACACTGAGGCGCGCGCGCGCGCGCAAACACACACAAACACACACACGCACGCACACACGTACCCACAATACAGATTTTAATGACAATATCAGTTCTTATACAGTTTTAATTTTCAAATTTATCTAAGTATACACATGTCTTCTCTAGAAAAACAAAATTATAAAAATCTAAAAGTTGCTTGATTTAACGCTATTTCGTAGAATTCCGAAAGAATTACATTATTGCTGTGTTATTAGTTCTCAACGCCTGATCGCACTGCACTGCACGTTCTACATGACAGGTACCTACTACAGAAGACCCTACATTAATAAATTAACTTTTACACTTCTGTTTATATATCATATTATGTGCCTATCTATTAAAAAATAATAAAATTGTTTAAAAAAATGGTCATAGACATTATTTAAATATACTATGTTTAAATATTAGTTGATTACATAAGTCGCGAATTCATTGAGGAGGCTCTGCGTGCGCATGTTCAATAAGATTTAACTTTCCCTTAAACAAATTTAAAATCTTTGAATTTTTAGAGTCTAAATGGACATAAGTAACTCAACTTCTTACAGGTGTGTTTTTTTACAATATTTTATACATTATTAAAATTCTGTATAATTTTGTTTTGAATTTTTTATATTTCTTCTAGAAGGATAACTGCCTTACGAACGAATTATAATTAAAAAAAATAGTAAATAGGTATTGTAAATTTTTAAATTTTTATAATGTGTTTTGTCTGTTATTTTATAAGCTACTTAATAAAGATATTTTGAATTCAAATTTTGAAAAATATTCACTGTTGGAAATTAAAATAAGAGCTTTTTCCAATCGAAAATTATCGTATCTTTATGGCAAATACGAAAGACGCCTAGCAAAGCTTTCGAATCGAAAGATGCTTGCACAGAGTGTTTACAGTTTACAGTTTTTTGTGCTTTTTTTTCTACTTTGGCATATCAAAATGGCTGCCCGTCAAAAGAAAGATCGCTCAATGATATCACACCCGTCGGGTTTAGGAAGTGGATTTCAAAAACCCCGTCGTCTAATTGAATAAACGTATCCTATTAGCCGTCGTCGCCGCGTCCCGAGCCTAAACGCATAACTTAAGCTGCTCTTTCCTGCGCACGCACTGGATCTGTATTAATCCGGTGAAATCGGGCGGCGGCACAATACCCTTTGTGTGAGCTAGTTATAAAAGGTATTTGGCCCGTGGGACCGCACTGACCGCCGCGCCGCCCCGCGGCCGCACGCCACACTAATGCCACGGCTCTGAGCCAAGGAAATAAGGAATTTCATGAGAAAGTGCAACTTTAAACTAGTGTTTTACGATAGGTGATTCATTTATTTTGTTTTCCTGGCCGCATACTTTAAATGGCAACATTGTTGGTTTAGTAATACAATTGTGGTCTTTTTTTTTCAGGCGCTTCAAAAGTTAGACAAAATTTATTTTTATTCATTTTTCTTGCTTTCAGATAGAAATTGTTGGCGAGCCATATCCTTTCCAGAATCTAACGTCTCGACGTTCTGAACAGCTCCCTTCAACAATACGAAAATCAAAATTATCGATTCATCAATTATTACAAAATACAAATATGAATAGCATTTTAATTGGAAGTGCATGTTTATTACTCGGCTTCGTTGATTTTTGTAAGTTTAAAAAAAAACGTACTTTGAAAACTTAAATTGATACTTAATGGCCATTTTACTCTTGCCAATTTTTTTTATTTCATTTAAAATCATGTAAATTATTCAATTTTAATCATGTCCCATCGCCCTACCAGCACCAAATTAAATCATATCATTTTGGTCAAAATTAAGCATAACTATTCGTAAATATGGCACTTTCTTCAGCTGAAGCTATCAAATGCTATCACTGCAACAGCGCCAACAACACCGCCTGCCTCGACGTACACCTCCAAAGCCTCAAGGCCGTGGTGCCCGTGGTGGACTGCAGCAGATACCCTAGCATCGTCAAGAGGGACTACTTCTGTCGAAAGATAACACAGACTAGTGAGTTCCTGACATTTTTTCCATGTGTATTTTGGTATAATTTATACTCATATTGCATAAATGACTCATTGCAAGTACCTACATCTTGCCCTGGGAAATGGTGTGATGAGTGATAAATAAGAAAGTCAAACAATGCGACATTAGCATCTGCGAACTAAGGCACGTCACGCCACCGCTCCATTTGTAGTGGACTCGCAGTTGAGAACCGCACATCGATGCGTGGAGTATAATCGAACCAAATTTGCTTAAAAAGCGACTTGCTTGCCACACTATACCCGAATTTGTCATGTTTAGCCGAAATATTATTGTTTTATCACCCATTACAACTGCAATGTAATCCAGAATCGTACGTCTCGTATATTACTAGTGTACATTTCTTAAGCTCTAAAGTGAAAAATAAAAAACTGACATAGATCTCGTCGGTTCGAGTTGCCCATACATTGCAGGTCGAGCTCGTTTCGACAGTAAAAACAGTAAATTAATCTAGTTACTCCGTCGAGTTACCTCATTGTCCGAATGATGATCTTCGTCCAGGTAATAATAACCGAATTGTGCCAATCGAATTACTAGCGAATATGTCGATAATGGAAATATCTGTGGGCTGTGGGTGGTGCTGAATCGAGTGTAAGGGGCGCCCTGCGGTTCCGGACCGTCCGGCACCTGCGTTATTAATGCAGTCCATAGTCCTACTAAAAGTTCTAATATTAAAACCAAGCGCAACAGGCGAACTTTATTCCAATAGCAGTTTGATTCTCAATTTTGTGTTGTTGAGATGATCTATAAATTATTTTTTTATAGGACCTTGCATCGTTATCAATATTATTATCGACCGCTGGCTCGCATGCAGAGAGACACTCTTAGCTCCAATTCTGTTTCTTCTTACAACTTCAGCAGCAGCTCTGTCTCGGCTCTGATGACGGTCCCGCTTCCATCTCTCACAATGTTCTCAATAATATTCTCAATTCTGATTTGAATTTCGTTCTCAGCTCCAATCTCAGCACGCAGTTCCAATTCCAGTCTCATGCTTTATTCAGATTCCAACCTCGCTCCCTATTTTAATTCCAATTTTAGTCTCCGTTCTAGTTAAAAAATACTTTTCCATACCACCCTACATCATATCACTGTAGACTTAAATAGTCCTTGCAGCAGGACCCAGGGCTCTACCAGAATATACACTATTCTTAAATCTTTAAAACAGTTTTGTTGAATTCTAAAGAATAGTCTCCTTATGTATTTGAACCTTCATACTAATATTTTCAATTTCATTCATTTTTAGGGTTTAGAGCAAAAATGGCAAAAACAGAACCTTTATAATTTCGTCAAGTCCGTTCGTCCATATGTCACAGGCATTTTACGTTAAAACTACAAGTTGTATATTGAAGAAATTTGGAGTATAGGTGTCTTGTATAAGCCGGTACTAAGTTTGTTAGTTAAATAACAAGGGTAAATATTTTTAGGAGGCACTCTATACATGTTACATAAGCTAAAAATATTTTTTCTAACGAACATCGATGCGTGGTAATCATTTCTACAAGTCTTTTAAAAACACTTTAAGGTTTCCAAGCATTTTTTTTGGTTAAATTAATATTTTCGGAAAAATCACTTTAAAATTAGCAGAAATCGTGTGTCTCTCTATATTTTTTAAACCATATGTCCAAATAAATATTTTAAAAAAGTAATGTAAGGCTTAATAAGTACTTTCAAACGAAATTATTTTTAACAGGATTAGCTATATACACCATTTTTAAGTTACTACACTTCTGCACTTCTCAAAAAAAAGGACATAAGAGCCATGAAGATACGTTCTTTTGCTGGTGTACATTACTTGACACTAGTTTAAGAGTAATAATCGATATACCTAGGTATACGCGACTAAAGTGCTTATAGTGTGAAGGAAACGTAAAAAATTGTAACTACGTAGTTTTTTTATCTGTAGTGCATTCCTTTGTAGTAATGGCTTCGGAACTCTACACTGAACATGCTCAGTGTAGGGTTCCGAAGGGTAGACCATGGTCTGACATGCTTTTGGCTGGTTTTGACGTGATAACGTCTTATAAATCGATGGATGCCGGCTGCACGCACGAAAAAGCATGACTCATTGTCGCGTTCCATTTGAGCCGAGTGTGCGAGCGAGAGCGCGGAACAATAGAGAGGCACGATCGGCCTAAGCGTTCGGCTTGTGACGCATCTATCTCACTTCCACTCCACCGGCCGACGCGTCCGAACAGAAGAGAGACAGCGGCAGCACACGACCACACGTGAACTGTTTTGTCACTGTTTATAAAGTGAAATAAAAAGTTAATGTGGTTTTCATTGTTTATTACAACAATTTCAATTATCTCTTTCTTTGTATCATACAAAATAATGATAATCCATTGATAATAATTCAATTCAATTCATAAAAGTATGCAATTTTTCATCAATGTTTTCTTATGACGTTATCACGTAAAATTATCATCCGTAAAGCGACTTTACAGACAACCAATTTTAATAATTTTTAATTAATTCATATTCTGTTTATGATTTTCGTTTTTTTTTACTGGTTTTATTTAATTTTTTCTTTAATCCACAAACTATCGATTCCCTGGCACTATGGTTTCATTATGTTTTATGTTAGCGTGTCAACTACATCACGTAGAAATATTTTAACACTTCCTTGAAACGGATCGGAAGACGCGTGTCAACAATATTACATGTCTTTTTTTTATTTCGTATATACTTCTTTCAGTAAATATTTACGTATTTCTTTTAGTATTTCACAACCCGGACGAGCCCCCCGACGTGCGGATAACGCGCGGCTGCGGCTGGGTCCGGCACAAGAAGGAGTGCTACAAGGCCGACAACGACGGCCATCTCGAAACCGTTTGCCAGTGCTTCAGCGACGAATGCAACGCTGCCGGTCCTGTCGGCTCCGCCGGCGTCCTGGCGTCGATGCTGACTGGCGCATTGTCTGTTTATCTATTTAGATAATTCGAATAAAAGACTGATTTATGGGTGCCGGTTGGTTTGTTTTAGTAGTATTACTGTAAAAATATCCAAAACAACACTATCTTCCATACCAATTTTTTTAATAGAAAAAGAGAAAAATGTGTTTTCAAATCAGTACGAAAATAGCGAAGATACTAATAGTTTAAATTTCGGTTTACACTACGAGGGCGTCATTGTCCCGGGTCGCAATACGCAGTAACGTTGTGTAAAATGTAGGTACTTAGTACGTAAACTCTGCTTCCCAAAGTAATGATCATGAATTACCGTTCATTTCTCATAGTTCCCTTATTTCGCTTTTTGTTAATTTCGCCTAATCAACTCTCGTAATTTTTATCATTAATCGGTCGGTGGTGATCAAAGAACATATTTGGTAATATTACTATAACATACGTACATTATTAATAGAACTCTAATATCATTAAATGGCCACCAAAAATAGAGATGTCTTAGAAAAAGTTCCGTCCAGACTTAAAACTATGAGAATTTTAGCATTCTATGTTCGTAGGTAGCACTTCGTTTTAGCCTAGAATCTGTTAACGTGAGTTTCTTCTAGAAACATCACAACTCTAGTTAATTTTACAGAAAATCTTCTTCAACAGGCCCATTAAATCTTTAAAGTAACATAAGATGTTACTAGCATGAACAATTTGGACTAAAATTATATTGAACTATATTTCCCTCCGCCAACGTAAACTGCCTATGATAAATTCCTTCATTTTTCCTATCGATTCAATTCCAGATGTCAAAGAATAAGCTTGTCTTGTAAACATTCAACGCTGTAAAAAACGAGCAATATTACAAACGTTTGAAACATGAAATAGTACCTCGATTAATCCATTCAATTTTCGTTCACAATTGTGCTCACGCAACCATAAAGGATGCTCAATTGACAAAATGTGTATTTGACGTAGGTATGATTATACACGGAGGCCTATTGTAAAAGTGACTAAGTTCACTTGTGGCGTGTATTTCATCTACCTACGTAAAACTCACGATGAGTATCAAAGTCTAACAGTGACAGGTTGAGACAAAACATTTATTTATACTTAGACACTAAGTGGTGTTTCGAAAATGAATTTACGAACATAATGCCGTTACATGCACGCACATTTATTTTTACAATAATGAAAAGTAACAATAATGTGGATGAACATTACGGTAATGACAAGGTTTTTAAATAATAACCTACAGTACAACATACGAAACTGCCACTGCGAAGCTAGTCACGAAAGCGTCGCAGTGGCTTAAAATTAGCACCTAGCGAAAAGGAAGGCAGGGTCGGGAAGCATTAAAGCTGCGCATTATATAATTCGCAAGCAATTCAAAGCGGCAGAGTTTCGTGCTTTGTACTATACATGAGACCGGGAAGCAAAAAGTATAGTAAAAGGCAAATAACTAGATGCGATTTTAAAGAGTGCCATTTAAAACTGCACTTAAATGGCATAGCATTCTATTGGAATAATAAGCCGACAAATGAAACGTTATACCGGTAATTTGATTTATATATTATATGATCTGAGGCTAGGGTTGCCAAAAGTATTCTAAAATAGAGCATTGTACTCTATATCACGTAGGCGTACTCTATAATCTATAACACTAATAGAGTATGCTGAAATATTGTCGTTTTTTGTTTTGTTCTGTGTTATGTGCTGCAAAAAGTATAAAAAATACCTTTTTAAATGATACTCTTTTTATAAGTCCGTACTTTTTATTTACCTCCCTTGAAATTAAATATACTCTATTTCTTCTAATAAAAGTTGATAACCCTATCTGATGCCTATTACTGTTGAGACAGCACATGTCATTCATCACTAAGAAACTTAGAAGATTGACTTCTTCTCCGTACAATTTAATAGCACACCCTTATCTTAGTGTGACTTTGGCTTGTTGTTGTCCAGTCCTACACGCGACTGCTGCATGCAAACACCTTAGCATTATAACTGACACAGATCTGGCACTCAAATCTCGTATCAAATTAATACTGGAGTCCGGAAACAAAAACAAATCCCACATCACGTATTTAGGTTAGATATCGTCAAATCTGAATATTTCTCTCTGTGTCAGTCACTCATTGTCTACTGTATCACCATTTGGGGTGGTACTCACAAAATCAACAACGAACAATTTTTGAGGTTAGTAACTCCCTTCGTTACAGCTACCCCACCCCGAAACTCTTCTAAGTGAGTAATATGCTAATGAGTATATAATTATTTATTTTTTTATACTTTACTGAAGTAACACTCTAATATGAATCATAGTAATATCCTGTACAATAAATGAAACGTACGTACATACATACCACATATATACACGCACGCTTTGGAAATTGAAAAGTTTATGTTCTTAGTAGCTTGCAACCTATGTTATATTTAGTTTAGTTATATATTAAAATATGGCAATTAAGAGTATTTTCTGCGCGTTGGCGGTTTTAGTTTATATTAATTTCTCCCGGTTTTTATGGTGTTTACGATATTTGGTAAACTATCAGATCCCCAAGAAAATTAAAATGTTATGGATTAACACTGGAAATACGTCAGTAATTTTTTTTTCGACTTTACCACTCATTCCAAATGCTCATTCACCTTGAGAAGAATGGGCAAGAAATGCAATGGTTGCTCTTTTTTGTTCATCGACATAAAATATTTATTAATGAATAAAATAATTAGAACTCTTAGAAATAACACAAAACAACTTGATAGCCGAGTAGTTCAATACCGTAGATATTTTTTTTCATTAATATATTCAGATACGGTATAATAACCCTTGTCACATAAATTTCTTTTAGCGAAACGCTTAAATTCATAAAATAAGAGAGTAAAGTGAGGGCCATGTTAGAATATCTCGACCATAGAGCTACTGTTACGGGCTCTTTATTTTACAGAACCATAGAAAAAATGCGTAACAAAATTCGAAAGAAACGGCGAGGCAAACTAGAAAAAAATTGTTTTGTTCTATCAAAATAATGCGTCGGCTCACCGGTCCGCCGTTCTTTGACTACAGTTCGAGATGCTGACTTCGAAATACTTGAACATCGTCCATATTCACCCGACTTTGCCCCTAGTTATTTCTATTCTCAAGGTTGCAGAAGAATCTGAAAGTGATACAGATTCGAAAGAAGATGAAGCTATAGTTGCTAATTTCTAAGCGTTCAGGATGAAGGGCTTTATAAGAAAGTCATTTTAAGTTCAGACAAAAAATGTACCAAATATATTATGCTAAAAGGCGACTATTCCGAAAAATAACATTTAATAAAATTTACCAGCAACACACTCACAACGATATGCTTCTCTCATTTACAGTGGTTAACTGTTATCTTTTAAAGTTAAAAATGAACATGTCAAAATAGCTCTCCATCAACTGCCAATTGTAAAGTTAAAACAATATATTTTGACGTGTTTAGCTTTTAACTTTAACAGTTAACAATTAGTTATTTCAAATAAGAGTTTGAAATACATCGCCGTCATTCTCATTCTCACTTTTTATTGAACGCCCCTCGTGTAAAGAAGTGTATTGCCCTTTATGCTGTCTTTACTCTGAGTACCCGCCATTTTTAAAAAATGTGCATTGAGCAACTTTTGAAGTATTACATTAAATCACCTGTTTAAATTTCACATTCCTTTAATGATGATGTATTACAATTAAAGAAGGTTATTTGAAATTATTTTAATAACATTTTCATTTGTTTCATGACACTTTTTGATACCATCCTTGGGCTTTCTGCTTATAACATCTTGCAAATCAATAAGGATATTTACGAAAATCTATAAACACTTTAAACATGAATAAACGATTTATTATTACAAGAAAAATTGCTCCGTATAAAAATGACGATGCTGTTGTTATACCTTTTACAATCCAAACACATGGCGGCTTTACAATGAATGACAATACATCTGCCGAAGCTCTGATTAACGCCGTCACGAGACGCACCACGCTATAAATAATCTGCATAACTAATGTTTTATCAGTTAGTGATAGACCTCGGTTGAAGCTCGTCATAATATTTAAGTTACTTATGTAATTAATTGGTTTTTAGAATGTAATGTATAAGAAAATCGAATTATTTCATCGACAATAAGAAGAAGTACATTATAACAATCAAACTGTAAAAAATGAAGCATCCATCGGAAATTTATTTCGGCATAGCATTTTTACTGTATATTACGTCTGGTAAGTATGAAAAATTGTGTTTTTGGTAAAAAAAATCATATTCAATAACGTAATTACCACAGAACGAGATAATGTTATCTGAAATAAAACATTTGTATTGCCTTCACTATGATTACATTGGTATTGTGTTTTAATCATAGATGACCCGACCCAGCAATCTCGCGAGGAAGATTGCCCATTATGAATGCGGTAACACGCGACCAAAATTAAAATCCGGTCATGGAAGTGAACAGTGATAACAATTTTGACAAATTTTAAATATTTTTCGGTCTACATATTGTATTTTGCATTAAATTACAATTCAATTGCTTGTTATGTCTCCACCAAAAATACCATAAAATGTAATTTTTGGGAATAAAATGAGAATGACATAAAGATCAGACTATTAGAGGATAGTTTGAAATTAAAATTTAATAACATTCTTATTTTCTACCAAATAATTTTAGATTTTCGAAATGAACCCTGTGAAAACTAATTATTTTTATTTCTCCTTGAGTCAAAATGTTGTAAACACACGCATAGGTATTAATTACTGTCGGCAATATTTGTATTTGTAGAGCGTCCAATTTCCTATAAGATTGTGAATAGTAAAATGCTGTATATAACAAATAAACAAATAGAAATAAATATAAAATTGCCATTGGAATTGTAGAATTTTTGAATTTAAAACATGTATATATTTAATACATGTATATACATATATTAAATTTATTAATTTTTCAACAACCTATGATTTTTTAAAACTGTTACTGTCATCCTTTAATTTCTAGCCACCCTATCTCGGTTAATTATGATAATAGCGAAAAAAACAGAGATCATTTTTTATAATATTTGGTGCTCTACAACTTTCATTTCAAGTTTTTTTTTCTAATCCTTACCGTTTTCCCAGAATTAATGAAAAAATGTTTTCGTTTTTTCTTCGCTTCTCGGGGATGATTTAAAAAAAAACTTATAACGTTCGTTTTTACATCTTTCAAAGTAACTTATATCGAAAATTCAAGTTTTTATCCCAAATTTCGATTTAAAGGCCTATTTTCTTGGACTAAAAATTACTTTGCCCTCTTATTTTTCCTAGTATTACTGTCACTTTAAATTTATAAAAGATTTCAACGCCATCTATTACCTAAATTTTAAAATAGAACGGGCAATACAACGCGCGTCTTAAAAATAGAAAGGTAAATTAAAAAAAAGCATATTGGGGCCGCATTTAATTTGCAGATAACAATCTGGATGGTATATAAAGATCGCCGTTTTCATCTACGGATCCTTTTAATCTATTAAAAGTGCTGGTGCCGAGCACATTCAAGGTGCAATTTTAGTTTCCCGATAACCCTAAGTGTAAGAGTATTTTCAGTGTACTCTGTGGAGATGCTAGAATTTTCGTACGGTTTTTGATTTCGACCAGATATTGTAGAAACTTAAAAAAGTTTAAGGCGGCTGCCTTTATTTATTAAGCTTAAAAAATATAATTTATTAAGCATCACCATCATGAAACATCAGGGAAAAACCAATATCATATTTGCGGGTGAAACAAGAACTTTTTTCCAAAGATCCTTCTCCTTAAGTATATTAAAATAGCGTATATAAAAGTTATTGTGTTAATTAGCTGCAGCGATCAAATGCTACTACTGCAACAGCGCCAACAACAGCATGTGCCTGGACCCCGCGCAATACGACGACGAAACACGACAGAGGTTCCTGCCCGTTCTGAAATGCGAGTACGGCCTCCATGCGCCTATGAACACAGATTTTTTCTGCAGGAAGATCATCCAAACAAGTAAATAAACTCATTTAATTTTGGTGTTCCGTAACAGAATTTAAAAACATATCAATAGGATATGGCGGTTATGTAAGGTAGAAAAAAGATGTTTAGAAATTGATAGTTGACAATGATTTAAAAAGCTGTAAGAAATAATAGATCACTATAAAGGTCGAGCGGATTTTGAGGAAGTTTTGATGGTCAAGTACAAAACGTTATAATTAAAAAACTTAAACTGTTCATTGTGCGTTCCTAATACTAGCATATTAACATCAATAAATGTAAAACCGGTTAAAGTCGAGGTATTCTATATAAATAAATAAAAAAAAATCGATTTATTTGTAAATTACAATAACACTCTCAAGCTCAAACTTATGAGTTCTTTTTGACATATTATACGACTATATACTAAAGTTTTAGAAAGTGGTATAAGTTAATTGCAACAGATGGCGCTGTGGGCTTTTACTCCATTTAGTAGGATCGTTAAAATTTACCTATTTTGTTTCATTGACATTCATCAGTCGTTTTGTACTTTTTATCTGTTTCGGATGCTCGAAATTTGACCTTTCCGTAATGTGTTGTTCTGCTTTAGATTTTCTAAGGCACCCCTTGTTCGCTTGTCATCACGCACATTCACTTTCTAAATTTCTAAGACCCACCAGTTGATCTTTCATTGCCATCTTCCAAAACAAAGGTCACTAGCTATCAATGTTTTTTAAACATCATTCTGTGTTTCGAGTGAGTAATAATGCTATTATCGTTGTCATCGGAGCAGGCATTAGACGTCCACTTCTGTACATAAGCTTAACGCCTACATTTTCCCGACATGCGATTATAAGCTACCTCTAACTAACGGTGGCCGTTAGTTAGATCCGCGATCTTTATTAGGTCATGACCAGGTCACGATTCCACCTGATATAAGTTACGCTGCAAGACGGCAAATTCATGATCACCACTGAGAACGCTTTGTCCCCAGCGGATATCATTCTACAAGCGACGCCATCTGCCCTTTGCCACTTCAACTTGCTGATTATGTAACTACGACGCTTATTCTGGTTCACCTTCAAATTTTTCTGTTTCGACTTTTCATCTCAGAGGAACCTCGTGCATAAATGTTTGCATCACAGTGACTACTTTTTTTACGAAACTAACTCTAAAAAGCTACAACTGTCGTCTATGTATTATTACATCAATAACAACATACAACATATAAAAACTTTCGTCTTTAGGCATTTGGATTCGAATACTCCGCGTAATTTCTCCTCTTTTTTCGAATTAGGGTATGTCTGATCTTGTGATTTATCTCAGGTATTCTTATTTGTGTATAATTTATATTGAAAACTTAGATCACTAGAATGAGTATAATTTGGGTATTCAACACATTTTCATTCGATCTTATCCACCCATGCATATCCATTTTTAGACCCGCATTTTGAGAAACTCGACTAAAGTCCGTAAACTTGATGCCAAGGTTATTCAACCATTCAGCAATTATAATAATGTCGTTAATAAATCGGATATGAGTATTGTATTCGCTATCGAAGTTCGTATCTTATTCTTTCCGAAAAATTATCTATTTTTAAGAGACGAAACAAATCACTATTCTGAAACTACATCGCGTCCTTTCCGTCTTCAAACTTAAGATGAATCTGTAACATGTCGATGAAACTCATCCACTTTTTAACTCAGTAGTCTACTTATCGGACCTTAGAGAGCGTATATCATATGTCTCCAGTCCAAGTAATCGGGGATGGCCCTTTCGAAACCGGGGATACTTAGCTCCCTATTTCCCAACGTCGCTCTTAACCACTCCCATAGGTAGGAAGATTCGTTTTCAGTATGACCCTCAAGGTTGAAAGGAAGAACATTTTATCATAGTGACGACTATTTGTAACCTCGGAGGTCTTAACCTACTAGGTGTGTTTCCCAATCTTATGCAGCAAAGTAAAGTTATTCCATTATTTAAATCCGGTAGTATATCTGACCCTTCTAATTTTAGACCTATATCAATACTATCGACACTCCGTAAAATTTTTGAAAGCTTATTTTTAATCAATTATTAAGGTATTTTAAACAACAATTTGATGAACGTTAAATAATTTGGATTCACAAAGGGTCACTCAACAACTAAAGCCGGTGTTGAACTTATTTAACAGATTTTTTTATGCCTGGGAGGCAATCGGTGTTTCTGTGATTTATTCAAAGCCTTTTCATGCGTTCATCAAGACACATTGACCAATAAACTAAATAATTATTGTCACGAATCGATCACTTGAACATCTAGAGTTTTATTTAAGAGGTAGAATTCAAAGAGTTGAAGTCAATGGTGAGAGGTCGTCGGGATCTGCAGTCAATATGGGTCCACAGGGTTCAGTTCTTGGACCATTTCTATTCCTTGTTTGCATTAATGATCTACTACATTTTGGTAAAGATGGGCATGGAATTGTACTGTTTGCTGATGATATTTCTTTATTTTTAAGAGAAATAGGCAACAACCAGCTTTTGTAGAAGTAAACAGTACCATCTCTGAAATAGTTGAGTGGTTTAGTATTAATAATCTTCTTCTCAATGAGAGAGAAAAACAAAATTTGTTAAAAATTTTCCTTGACTGTTGCTAAACCTTATTCCTTGGTTTCACTTTAGATGCTAAATTGCGTTGAAATTCTCATATTACCAGATTGGCGAAAAGGCTTAGTTCTGCAGCATATGTAGCGAAAAAAATTCGGCGACTTACAGAAAAGCACCGCGAGACTAGTTTATTTCAGTTTTTTTCATAGTCTCATCAACTATGGAATTTTGTTAGGAGGTCACACAACCGATACTAACACAATCTTCGAGCTGGCCAAGCGAGCTATTCGTACTGTTTATGATTTGAAACCAATGGCATCTCTCAGAGAAAATTTAAAGGAATTAATATTTCAACTTTAGCATCACAATACATATACGAAAATCTGGTATATGTCAAAAGAAATGTAAAATCATTTCAAAAAAAATGGGCGACATCCATAACATTAACACTAGACATAAGAACGACCTTGCTGCTCAGAAAACCCGCCTAAGCAAAGTCAATAAATCGTTTAAGGTGCAATTGTGTGCTTTTATAATACGATTCCAGGTGAAATTCAAAACTTGCCATTTTATAAATTTAAACTCTTCATTAAACAGAAATTATATGGCAAAGGCTATTATACCGTGCCTAAATATCTTAATAAAAAAATCCATGGGGTAGAGCTGCTCGACCATCAGATTGCTTCATGTTATTTATGTATTGTACTAAATTAATAATTACTCAATATTTTGCATCAATGAGTAAAAAAAAGAGCGAGCCTTGAGTTTCTTGCCCATTCTTCTCATGGTGAATCTGCATTTGGAATGGATTGTAATATTAATGTCGTAAACAATCGTTTATTTGATTTCGAGTGTAATTTTTACTACCTACAAAATAAAGCTGTTTTTGATTTGATTTTTTATTTATTACCCGGATGAAAGCTACTGTGCGTCGCCCTGAGTAGCATACTATGACTATGCCAACTTTCCTTTTTACTTTTATTTATAGACTTAGCCTGTTTTCCACAAGCTTAGAAGACTAAACAGAGAAATAATACGATTTTCTAATATTCCTCTTGCTTCACGGATATTATCCCTGCTTCAGTTATCCGTGTAAGATTGTCTCTGACAGAAATATGTGATATAGAAGCTGACGGAGTCAGAGCTAATCCCATAAACATTGCTTATTTACAATTAAAGTACTGTAAATTTAAAAAAGCAATAAGTGGAAGAATTCAACGAAGGAAAATGAAATGCTCTAGTAATTTTGGGAGAAAAGACGAGTTTGATAGTAGGCTAGTCGGCCGGGTCAAACTATGGCTGACTATTATGAATGAAAACGTTCTATAAAGCCTTCACGGAAAAATCAACAGATAATAGTAGATGCAATCTATCAAATATTCATTATTATAGACATTTAAAACAAACCTTAGGCATTTATATAGTTCAGTAATAAATATCCGCTCTCAAAAACTTATACACCAGATTGTTATTTCAATAAGTATATATTTTTATACCATACTTTCCATCAACTGAATTTTTTAATTTAGTACATATAATAAACATACTTATGATGATGTTCGATGTGCTCTTCATAGTCTATAAAGAGGTTTTTGTCTTTTCCGAATAGGTGTGAAACAAATAAATTTGCTTCAACTTTCAATAAGAGTATGTAAAGACTTAATGTTAAATAAAAATCATTTCTTTCATTCCTTCTAGTCGGTATGCATGAAACGAATTAGTACCGCCAAGTGGTCAGCAGAATTCAACACACGCATGTCCAATAGCAAAAGACAAAACTTTGTTTAACTGTACTATCTGTCTAAATCGTAACCCGACTGACGAAACAATAAATTGAACCGAATATTCACTAGCGCTTATAAAAAAAAATGTAATTAAATCGTATTCTGCTTATTGAAAACGTACATAAAACTCCACACGACAGATTACTCTAACAATGCTCGCATTCTTGACCAGTATTCCACAAAGAGGGCCTGTCGGAGGTGCGGGTGAACCGCGGCTGCGGCTGGGTCCGCGACCGGAGGGAGTGCTACAAGGCCGACAACGAGGACCACCTGGAAACCGTCTGCCAGTGCTTCACGGACGGCTGCAACGCGGCGCCGGCGCAAGTGCCCGAAAGCGCGCTAGCCATCTACGGACTGCTCGTGGTTTTGACCAGCGTCGTGATCTAACTCACATATTACATTTTGCCTATTGTCGATGTTTCAAATCGAATACTCTTGTCGTTGTACAAATATTTGTCTGGGCTTCCATAACAAGCCGAGTATTAACAACAGATAACTAATACCTTAAAGCTTAAAGCCATCTAATGTTTTAGTAACAAGTGCACTTTTAAAAAGATTGCATATGTCAAATATTATTTATTACCCGGTGCTAGTGACGTTCGCAGTTAATTTAAAAAATATGGTTATCATGTATATTTGAAATAGAAATAAATCTATACGTAACTGACTGAAAAGAATGTAGTTCGTAATGTCGATGTGGATTCGCAAGGTAAATATAACTACTAGAATATTTATAGAATTTAGCGAATATTTTGTGAAAATTGTGTAGTTTTCACCAAGTTTCGTACTTATGTAATTTTGTGTTTTTGTGTTATGATGAGCCAAGATCTGAAAAACATATTTCGAAGTACGTAGCAATTGTCTTATTACATTACAACACGCACGTGACGTGTGTTCCCCCTCTAAACCGACTACTCCTATATGCGAGTACGTTTATTTTAACTTGATCCAGATAACCTTAATACTAGAGATGGTTTTGTTTCTAAGCTCTATTGCAGTTGTGATGAAGGTTTACTTTCGCTTAAAACTGGACGCGTTTGGACAAGAGATAAATTGGATCATACACTTTGGCCCTGGTCATTTATTACAATAAAAGGTCGAATCGCCTAGGTAAGCAGAATATTTAGGTCGATAGTAATGTGAACTAGTTTCGTTAAAATAAAAAATATTTTGTAACTTTGAAATTCATTAAATGGAGAGGAAAATACACATTAGCTGGAATGAAAATCGTTACCGATACTTATGTGTGTAAATGATTTTAATTTTCACTATATTATTAACATATACATAAAAAATGTTCATTACAACCATTAAGTACATTTGTGGGTTAAGAGTATGGTAAACCATTGATCCCGTGACTGTGTAAAGAGATTGCGAGACAAAAACCGGCCAAGAGCAAGTCAGAACATGTTCAGTGTAGGGTTCCGTAGTCGTCACTATAAAGAAAGGTATTACACATGATAAAACCACATTATTACACTTTTTTCATGTTTCCCGCACAGAGTAGGTATGAGCATTTCAATCGCCTAAAACGGAAACAAACACATAAATTACTATCACTATTAAATACTTTTTTTACTAAGCGTATAAAGTATTTATTAAGTTACCTTTGTACTTTTTTCATATTTTTGAATAAACGGTTTTAAAGAAAAAGTACTCCCTTCTGTTTCCTTTTAGGCCTATGTCCAAAAAATACTTTATGCTACTTTCGGAGCGATTATTCCCGTTAAAATTTAATTCATAAAAGAACCTTAAAAACTTTAAAGTATTTTTAAAAAAACTGTCGAAATATGTGCCACACGTTGATATTTGTTGAAAAAAAAATTCCACTTCTTATAACACTAGTAGAGTGTAGTGTGCCCCCGAGAAATATTTATTTTTGTTAATTAGCTTCTAAATTAAGTAGCGGCTTATATAAGACACCTATACTCCAAAATCTCACCATTGTACATCTTGTAGTTTTTGTGTAAAATGTCTATGACATACGAATGGACGGACGGACGAACATGCCGAAACTAAAAGGATTCTGTTTTTGGCATTTCTGCTACGGAAGCCTAAAAAAGTGATATTTTCGGTATCGAGACAAATTTATTTTTAAAAATAATAGTATCAGCAGTTATCTCCATAATCGTGAAATGTTAATTACCATTTTAATTATTAATGTTTCCATTATATTGAAAATAAATAATGATCAGCAGCATTCACCGTCAGCATTTAATTCATCGGCATAGCATTAGGTTGGAACGGTTTCGTCACAGTGCAGTGGTACTACAGGGAGGTGCTGGCGACTAAAGGAAAATAAATATTGTAGAAGTAGAAACATTTCAATGCCCTTATTTATAACAATACCTTTAAAGTTTAAATTTAAGGATACCCCAAATCTCTCCAAGATTTTTTTTAGAACGGTACTATGTCCTAGTAGGGCTGACATTAAGATTTGAGATTTCTGACAGATCTCTTTACACAGAAAAGCTTCAAGTTACGTTTGTGTTCTCGTTTCAACCATCAGACGTCCACGGCTGGACAAGAGCCTCCCCCTTAGACATCCACGACAGACGTCCATGTATGTAAACAATACGCTGCAAACTTTACCGTCACCACACGACGTAGGAAAAGGGGAAGGGGCGTGCGTTAGCTGTAAAGTTTATATAAAAAGCCTGTGGATCCAACGAACTAACAATTTAATAATTCGTCTAGCTTTCCCTTCAATTATATTCTTTTCAGACGACAATGAGTTTTTTCTTTGAAAAGCCACGCCATGTTCGTCCACTCTAAATGCAATATATTTTATATTAATGTCATTTCATGCTTATTTTTACTTTCTTGACCCGCTCTCCCGACTCAGCTACGCCCTCGCTCCATTCTATACATAGACTAGGGGAAACAGAATCGATTTCACCTAAAGGTTACTGTACACGGGCATTATACATAGATGAACGGAAACGGGCGCGCCGTTTCCCGTGTCCGTTTTTGTCGCCGCTACAATGGCTCGTCGGACGCGGCCGGCGACGCGGGCCGGCGTTTTGTGCCGACATTGTGAGCGGTCGGCAGCGCGGCCACTGATCACTTATCGCTGTACGTCCTCGCACTCGTAGCGCGTCCGGTCCGGTGGCCGCGTACCGCCGCGGCCTTGAACCGCAGACCCTGTTCGACCCTGAAGTGTCTAACCGATGACGCTGATCTGTAAGAGTTTTACGAGAGGTGTTCTTAATCACAACACCGACGACATCATCTAAAACATGGATGAGCCGATGACTACAGAAATATGACGCATGTAAAATATGTGGCATTTAAGTGATGTTGGAAATGGCATAAAAACTATACTACTTACGTAACAAATAAAATTTACCTTTAATATAAAAAGTATATTCCGTATAAATTGCTATTATTTAAACGTTGTGTGGGTGGAAAATTATTATATTCATTACATCTCTAAAATAATGTTGTATCCATTGAATTTATTTCCGTGTATTTCAACATGTTAAATCATTATTTTTACAAAAATAAATACATACTTAATTTATTTACTATTTTTCATTAAACGTAAAAATTTTGAGGTACACAATTTTAAAACAACAACATTTAAGCATCAATTTCACTCGGTATATCGACAAATTCTAAAACAATTCTGAATTTAAATTAGAATTTGAATAAAAAATGCCTCTAAAGAACAAAGTCTTGATACATTTTAAAAATTATAAATTTTATGCCTTTCATAATTCAATTTTAGTTCACTTTATCTTTAGTAAAAAAAAATACGCAATGAAATAGCAATTTTAATTTTAGTTGGATGGTATCTAAAACACATCAAAAAAGAGCTTTTCTAACAATAATTTGCATCAAAAAAGTTTTTAATATTTTTATGTAAGTTTATATATTGCACCTTTTGACATCCCAACCACCCCTGCACTCCAAAAAATTACCATATCGCATCATCGCTATAAACACAACCTCTACTGAAGCGATCGAAATCATTGTCATTAAAAATAAACATTTCCTATTTCAAGATTATCTTTCTAATTAGATTACAATTTGTGACTTCGAGTAAATTAAATACCTACGGATAAAATAGAGCTAACTGACAACATAGGTAATTTTACTGGGTGAAGATTGAATAGCTGTTATATCGATGGGTTACAATAAAATGCGAAGAGCCGAGAAAACGATTCCAAAATTATCAAATAATACCTATCATAAAAATTCTAGGTTTGCTATTAAATATTATAAGAAAATTTTAACAATAGAACGAATGATACTCTAGGTACGTGTGTATTTTAAACGGAATACCTTTTAAACCAGAATAAATATCCAGTTTAGGCAAAATGTGATTTGTAGATGTAAGTTTTATAGCAGTGATTATACTAGTATTATAACCTTCCGACAGATAATAATACCACTACATTTTAATATATACCCTAGATATAGGTACTATACAATTATTCATGAATCACGTTCGAAGCAGTGTGTAAACAACGCCATCTATGCAAAATTTGTAACAATTCTGTAATGAACTGGTTTTGCACGTTCACAAATCGCCTATAGATAGTGCTTAAAAATTATAATGAAATTATGAACTATATGTAAAAAGATACACAAGTATTTAACTGATGATGATAAAAGTTGACCGATGTCATAAAAATTATCTATTTTTTTGTGAAATTTCTCTGGAATTAAATATTATGATTTTATAATCAAACAAAAACAATTGTTTGCACGAAAGTATGTTATAACGATTAGAATTTAAACAAACAATATTTTAAACAATAAAACGAAAGTTTTAAGTATTAAAGATAAAATACAATTAAAAAAAAAATTCTGTCAGGTGTGGGGTTCGAACCCACGCTCCCTCTCGGGAACCAGAGCTTAAATCTGGCGCCTTAGACCACTCGGCCAACCTGACTTGCTCTATCGTGTTGAAAATGTTTATCTACTAAATAACATCATTTGTATTTTTTCTAAAATTTGTTATAATTTATGCAATTAATAAAATAATAAATACATAATATATATACATACAAATTTCCGCTAAATTATATGAAAAACCAATTATTGAATCATCCACTTACTATAAATTGATATTATTGCTATGCCAAAAGTTTCACACAAGTTTCAAAAGCTGCACAAATCCTTCAAGTCAACCGGATGAATGATGTTCTAACGCATAGGTATATAAAAGACGTGGAAATAAATATCAATTTCGATATACTTACACGTAGAAGATTTTGTTGATATGTCCTTCTCAAACGTGTAAATATCGTTGAAAGAAATCATAATTTATCAAATCAGCATGTGTATAGAATAGTAATTTGTATATTTCTTTACATTGCGCAAAGTACTACTTACAATAATCTATTCAAATAAGAACACAAAAAAAATTTCGACGTTTTCTCACACACTAGGTTTTAGACACAAATTATAATTATCGAATAGTGATGGCTCATAATTAGCTATGTATTTGACGTGGGTAAACGATTGTTATTTTCTTTTATTAACAAATGTCTTTGTAATGCAGTTGTCTAGTTGGTCAGATTTTAGAATAGTCATTTTAAATTTTAATTCTGTATAATTTTTCAATGTTTACTTATGATGTTAATGTAAAATTGATATAATAAAAAAATATATATATATATATATATATGAAAATCTTTTTTTTAACATCTTTAAATCTTTTCTTTGAGTGCGCACTGTGCTAACGATACCTGGGCATATTGATTTCAATTCCATTACACGAAGCTTCATAAAATTATTAAACTAAATTTCAGTGACATATAAATTACATCTGGGTTTTGAAATTTTGGAAAATCTTAGATTATAACTTATCCCTATCGAACGGCCGAACGGCTTATAATCAAATCTTGTAGAGAGACCAATTACGTTCTGGAATAAAGCAATAAGTTAATTTGTATACAAAAAGATACTGTGGAATAAGAAATCGTGAGCGGGAGCGCAATCGGGATAAGGATTGAATTTTTCTCCTGCAGGTTACGTCACCCCCGAAAAATAGTTTAATGCCATAATTATAAGTACATTATTTTTTCTCAAACTCGTTGTGTGGCATATCAAAAAATACAAAAGCCCAGTGGTGTTGATAGGCAGCTATCTGACGTCGAGTTTGTACCTCTTACCTCCACCATATTATTATGTTAGCTATTGCTCGGGGTATAAAAATGTGTTGTATACTTTCATACGCTTCCATTCTTCTCATAAAATACGCAAAACATATAAATAAACACATATTTTCCTTCCACGACTGTACTCCGATGCAGTCCGAAGCCATGTGTGAATTTCTAATTAACATTCACAATCTATTCCACGAAAACTGTAAGTATTTCTAAAGTATATATATATAAATTTACTATATATATATATATATATGTATATATATATATTTTATACGAATAAGTAGGTCATACTCCTACAAATTAATTTAACGGTGATCACTTTTCTCTAAAATTATTAATAAGTAACGTTATTACCGAACACATGCCATTTTATTGAAGAGAAACACTCCTAGCGGTCTTTCTTTCAATTAAATTGATTCAAATCAATATAAATGAAATAGAGCGCCTACTTCAAATTTCCTTAATCTCAATAACAAATAGAGCCACAAAACTACGAATATTATGCGACGCAAATTTCGCGCGCACAACGACATAGCATTCTACAAGGCAAATAGATAATTATACAAAAAATGTGCATAAGTCAAGATTGACAATAAATCAATAGGTACAACTGCTATGGTGGAGACGTATACACGTGTCACGATATAGCCTTCATTTAGGTAAAGTCAAACAGCACCTTTCAGATAGTGGGCGGTGGGCGGTAACGACCGGCCGAAAGGTCATTCTAGTGACGTCATCGTGACGCTGCCGTGTTTCGAGGAAATAACAGTTAGCGATGGTTCCATTGTATAACCAAGCGTCCCGTTCTCTCCGGATAGTCCTTGGAGCAATTTGATTTCTCTTACAGAAATGAGCTCAAAATCAATTATTACTATCCCAGACGATGTGTTTATGCCAAAAATCTTAGTTGTATCTTGATTATCAAATATCTTACGATTTCATCTCGTCCCTAACAAATTCGATACACAGACGTTACTTTTTTAAACGGACTTCAAAAAAAAAAGAGGATGTTCTCAATTTTACGGTGTTTTTTTTATATTTGTTAGTAAATTTAAACGATTTAGCTTTATTGGAAAGGGTGTACTTCAAGAGTAGTTTGATGAGAGTTTGTTTAGGTTACGATTATGGGATCCATGACAAAGTAACGGAACTCTTCAGTTCTTAGAAGCAAACTGACGATACTTGGCCGATTTTTTTATCGGCTATCCAGATATTTGAATCATCTACCGTGACGTCGTTACGGTCAAGTAATTGTCGTAATCGAATATGATGATCAATGGAATTCTTTAACGGCTTACAATAAGGGTGCGATCTATGAGCAGTAGGTCTACCCATATTCAAACAAATTAGTTAGAGTACTTCAGATTCACTAAAAATCAAAAATAAACAAAAATTTTAACAAAAAAAAAGATTTCAAAACAAAAACTATTTCAAAACAAATTAATATTCACTAAAAAGTAAAAAAACAATTGCGTATTCTTCTCTAACTTAATAATCAACTTACTTTTTCTACTCATCAATATATAGGTATGATCTATGTGTTTAGCACGCAAGGAGGTAGATAAGTACCTACCCACTTCAAATTTAACTCAATACATACCTATGAATAACAAACAATGATCAAAATGTTTTTTGAGTTCTCCTAAGTAAAATGAAATGAAAAATATTACGATAGACTACTTAAAAGTCAATCAAATTATTACGATAATATAATGTAGTTACAATTATAGTTATTTTTGGAGTGGGTGTGTATTTCTAGATATATTGTAGTGTTTCCTTGGCTGACACCGACTCCGCTTATGCACGTATGCACAACTTACACACCTATATGAAGATATTTATGCAGTGCTATCTGTAGTTTGTCATGTAGTGTAATTTTTTCTTAAGAATCAATAAATAATGTAGCAACAATATAACGTTTATTTATTAGATAAACTTCCTTTTCCTAGTTCCTATTAAATAAACTTGAAAAGCGTAATTTTATCAACGTACAAATTGCTAACAGAATCAAACAGCTAATCATAGAAACAGCCATCCATAAATATACTTAATGGCCACAGTGCAGCTACACGTCTCTATCTGTCACCTCTACTCATGTCAAATTAGTCAATATATGTCTCGTATATTCTTACGCAGGTACTGAACTCTCTATGTAGAGATTGCTGTGTCCTTACCAATTCACTACTCATATCGTGCATGGATACAATTTCCTTTCGTAATTCCTTTCTCCACTCTATGATAGCATTTTTCCAAATTTACAAAGGTACAATTGGCGTTTCTTTAAAAACTTTTCCCGTAATATTTCGAATAGAAAAACTATTCATGCGCCCATTGTTTTTACTTGTACAAAACGTGATCGCTTTTCGATTTTTCGACTGTTAACAACCCTGTCAATAACAGTTTTTGTATACGACACTGAAGAGACTAAAAGGGCGGGAATATTCGCAGAACTGACACGAGCCTTTCCCTTTATAGACGACTACAATGACGACTTTGCGTCGATCATTAAGTACCCTACGGCTTTTTACATACTTTTTAAAGAGTTGGTGTAGCTGGCTTGCCACTGTACCTCCGCCACCTCTCAGCATCTCTGACGAAACCCTATCATATCCAACAGCTTTCCCTGCTTTCATCATCATAGACTTTATGAACTAACATCGCTTGCGCACTGTATTTCAAAACTTTACCTAGTATTACGTCAATAATATGCTACCTCGGTTAAGCACAGTACAAAGGTCATGACATAAATACCATCTATAATTTCTAGAACACATTTGCTTTGTAAAAATTTAGACAACTAATAATACACCTAATTGAAATATGTATATATTTCTTTTTACAGAATAACACTCCACACTCCACACACTTTGTTTATTTGTCACAAAATACTTGGGTGGTCGTTTATATTATTTAATTATGGGATGTTCCAGATTACGGTAATTTTTTGGTTTAAGTCGATCAGGACACGGTTACATTTTCGTTTTTGTAAATGATTTACGATTTTGTTTACACTGGCAGAATGTTCTAAACCACTCGCCTAGGTATGTATACTTATAGCGGAATTCAAGCGCTGAATAGATAATTTTCAAGTACAGTCACTGAAAAGTTTTGAACTGGTTTCGTAATGCATTTCTATATCTCCGTGTTGCCGAATGCGTCTTCTGTTTTTCTGAGCGTTTACCTTTTATCTTACCTCAATCCTCGAACTCGAGAGAATTATACATTAACAATGTGTACGTTATGTACATACATAAATATCAATATCTAATGCTGAGCATTGCCCGGGTTTCATTACAAATTAGGATTTTGCCTGATTTAAATGTATTGAGCGTTGATGTCAAAATTGATTAAGCAATCGACATAACGTATTTCAAAATGGTGTCGCACCATACACCCGCGCTTAACTAACGTTAGTAACATTTAGTAAAACGTACATTAGTGGCAAGCCGTTTGTGCCATAAGTAGTAAAGCAACCTATGAGCAAGACAACCATAGGAAATCAATTCACGACTGACAAACTACTCTGCCACTTCATACAGAATGCTGCAGTCGTAACCGGGGATCAGCGGAGTACTGTGTTGGGTCTATTTGCTTATTTAATTTAATATTGTAATTAAGACTTTTGATATGACCACATGTTTATATGTATTTTAAGAATTTCCAACACGAGAAGAAGTTAGCGAAGAAATAATTCCATACTCGCAAATGTTACGCCAATTCTGTTTACTATAGTTTTATAGCTCCTACCATTTTAATAGTGGTTATACGAAACATTATGACAACAGTTTTTCCCTTTTTTCATTTTCTCTACATTCCTGTGTCATTTACTGATAAAAAAGTGGTAACCCTACTGTTATACTACTGGCGCTGTCCTATAGATGTAATACTGAAATGAACATTTTTGTAAGTATTTGTGACATTTCGCGTAATTCGGTTATCGTGAGATACCCATCTTACTAACAGTTGTAATCAAATTGTACGTAGAATTTATACTCACGTTAGTTTGTTTGCTTAAATATTAGGAGCATGAAGCTAATCAACTGTGAAGCAGAGAACGCCAATTGTAGTATCATCGTTAGAAGAACGAAATAAGAATATTTTCACAAAATTGTCGCAACTGCTTAATTCATAGCATACAAGTAAAGTTGTGAACTATTGACATTTCACTAGTCAAAATCGAACGGTTATAATTAACGATACACCTCGAAGACAGAGTAGCAATAACGTCAGCCTCTGTTTAGAAATTATAATAAATTAGCTTTTAGCCCACGGCCTCGCTCACGTGGCCATATAACATGCTGATACTCATTCATCTTTTGTATCTCAATCCCGGTCCCGGCCGCTGCTACATTTTCTAATTGCGATCTCGGTCACATTTCATAACCGATTCTAATACTTCATTCTAATCCTTGTTCTACACTCGACTCCCGATTCTGTTTTCGATATCGCTGCCGCTGCCGGTCACTGTGTCGAATCGGATAAGGCCGGGGTAAATGTTAGTTCCAGAATAAAATGTAATAAATTGAAACGCACACGATTCTAAAAAGACATTCGTATATCCTTTCATCGGTTCGCAACTATCTATCTCCATGGTAAATTTTATTGAAATCGGTTAAACTATAAAAGTTCTTAGTATTATAGAACACTAGAAAAAATCCAATCCTTAATGAATAATTTCCCTTATAAATAACTTTTATCCGCCTCTCCGCTGGCATGGATGTACTTACAATAAATTCTTAACCGTTCATGTTGACCGATGACGCGGCGTCGCCATGATCCTGAATTCGACTTTCGTCTTTTATTTTAGGGATTTTTAATATTCGCGAAAGAATTTAAATATTTTCGGAATTAAAAGTACTCTATGTGAATTAGCCAAATAAGGTCCTCTACGTTCCGGCGTAAGACCCGTTGAGGTTCATCCAGTCGTTCCGAAGACTACTCCGGACCGGCACACGATTCGGTATTCGATATTCCTGTTATTTTATTTACAAGTACTAGGTCAAGTACTAAATACTTACTCATGTTAGGTACTGCAATGTTCTTGTAAATAGATTTCTTGTGACTAATGTTTATTGGCTTTTCTATTCTATATAGATACAAATCTAATATTTATTATACAGGATAGCTTAAAGTTTTATAAATCGTATTGCTTGGTGTCGTAATAGTATTTTCTGTTTATCAAAATGAAAATAAATAAATCAATTAATTCTTAGTGGATTATTTTATTGAATATTCATTTAATTCCATTTTTTCTGAAGACAGTTTATTATTTTCAATTGCAGCAAAGGTATAATGATTAACATTAGAAAATATATTACATTTTGTAATGACTACTACGTAATTACTAGTATTCAATATTACGTTTTGCAATTTTACATATGCGGTTGCAATGCTTAATACGAAGCTTTACGATTCCAGTCAAGTAATCATTAGTTTTAAAAAGCTATTTTTTGCAATTGTTTGTATGTACATATTATACTTAATACCACATTGTGTATTTCTGATATTGTAGCAAATACAAAATGTCATATTAAATATAATACGTATATACTTACTAGAAATAAAAAATGCAGTACTTAATCCTATTAACTATGGGCTTGGAATTACAAAATATCGTATTAAATATTATATTATAACTGCATACTAGAAATTTCAAAATTCAGTACTGAATCTTATTAACTGTATACTAGGAATTACTAAAGGTTTTGCAATAACAGGAAAGATTCGTGACATTATCCTCTTGTCGTTTATAAAAATCGATGCTAAAAATTGGTAAATGGAATTACTAAACCGGACTCGTAGTTTTTACGAAACTTTTGTTGTGGGAATTACTCGCACTTTAATAATTATTAATTTATTTCACTATTTTTTTCTCGTAGTGCGGGTATATGTGTTACATCGGTGCCGGTGCAGGAAGGTTAACAAATATGCAGAGCATCGCACTAATACCACTATTCATCACTTAAAGCGACATTTTGTAAAAAAACTGTAATAGAGATTTCTATAACATCCTCAGGAACTTATTGTCATTGTAATAGGTATTGAAATATTGCTAAAAGAGATATATATAGAAGTCTTTTGTAACTTCATTATAACCTTAGCTAAAACATACGGCTAATGTATCGTTTTATGAGCATGTAGGCAGTGGACGTTGCTACTGTAGTGCTATCGAGTCGCCTGTATGCCACACTTAGTGATTGCGCTATAATGTAATATATGACCAGAAGTGAGCAGTAGGAGGCAAATCCTTTGCCGACACCAGAGTTATAAGAGAATATTGTCCTGCAGGTCGCGGCCCGAACTCTGCCTCGACCTTTCACCCGGGGGCGGTGACGTCAGCAAGCATTAGGCGCGTCGTTCCATAACGTGTAGACGATGTCGAGCCTCTGGACAACGAGTTTTAAAATGAAAGCGCCAAAAAGTTTTCGACTTAACATTTACACTTATGCGAAATATTTGTAGAGAGATTCATAGATTCATCTTTATAAGTAAAACTCTACACAAAATTCTCCCCAAAATAACGTCTAATCGAAAAAGGTCGGCCATAAACACGGTCTAACATGCGTCCGGCTAACTTTTACCCGCGTTTCCGTCCCGTGAATAAAAGCATCTTCATAAGGATTTGCAGCTGCGAGAATGCTCGATCCTAAATCTGATCGTCTTATCAATCGTAATCTGGAACTTATTCCCGATTCCAATCTTTCTCCCTTTTCGTTTCCCTCTCTCCCAACCTCTCACTTCATCTCTTTTTCCTCTCCCTTTCCTTCTCTATCTTCTTGTCCTTACCCAAATCTGTCCTTCTTGTCACTGTGTCATTCCCAACTCCGTCGCAAAACAAAGCTAACAAATAAGCATGTAAATTATGCAGTAGTAATACCAACAATTTGTAGTACGATATAGCAGTCGCATTGCCACTGTTACGTAGCGCATCGGCGCGCCGCCGCGAAGTTTAAGTAAATTCACATGCGCAATTCAATATTTGTATGATAAATTTGCCATGAATATTCACATCACTTTTAAATTTCAGAATAAAAATTGTGCACGGCATAAATTTCGCATAAATAAATAAAATACTTTTATTCTATTATAACTTATGTGACGGAAATAAGTCTTCAAATAAACAATGGAAAAGGAATATAAAACATTTTTGGTTATATACGATATTTTATGGATTCCTCTAAAGTGTCGCATTGTAGGAATATAAGTTAAGAGAGTATTCACACAAACGTATGTACTTTTATACAAACTACTGTAAATAATTATATTTATCTCAACGTTTTTGAGGAATCCCCGTCGCGCCAAATATGTTAAGAACGGAAAGAGTTGCCACTTCAGAAATATAAATTCGATAAAAATTTCGAGGAAATTTATTTTTATTCTAGTTTAAAAATCATTATATTTGGTGGTTGAAAGAAGAAGCGGTGGAAACAAGTGGTTGGTTTTGGAAAAGATTTACCGTCATTAATTTTTTTTTTTAAGAAAACAATTACGAACACGATTTTCGTTTCCTAGAAAGAAAATTGAGGAGTCCGCACATCGCCCGACGCCCTCTCAATATTGCCGCACTGGGCGTTGGCCCAGCTTGTCCCCCTTGATCGGGCCCTTCATGAGACATTATAATTGTTATTGATAATAGCCTAACTCACTCATGATAATCAAATGTATACTAACATTCAGTCAGATAACTTATACTCGTACTAAAAATAGACTCATGTCGATCGGATAAGTTATTCCAGAAGGAAAAGCGCACAAATGGATAGACAATGAGGAACTATGTTTTATAATATGTGCGCATTATTGCCGCAGATTTATAAAACAAAGAAAGCCTTACAGAACTTATGAAAATGTGTCAACTTATCTGACCGGCCGCTCAGCGCGTGTTCGATCCACGAAAAAACCAATTTCTGAATATCCATCGTGAGTACCCACACTGACTCACACTGAATACCCACATGTGCCCTACAAATACAACATCATCACTCGTGTCTGTTTACACGTCTGTGATATCCATCTGTTACACCCAATTCACTCCGAATGTACAACGCTGATTAAATAGAAATTTGGTGTAAATATGAATTTCTGTGACTGAAACAAGTATTAGGTAAATAAATGAATTTTCATATGAAAGGTACTTTTGGAGGGCCAATTAGAAAGTTAAAAAATTGAAACTGAACCATATAACGTATAAACGAAAAGAAGGTCTATCAGGTTAGCAAGGCAAAATCAGCAGAATTGAAAAAAAAATCGCCATTTTGTAGCTAATTTGTTGCTAATTAGTTGTCAATATGACAATTTTTTTGCTCGAGCCCATTCCGAAAAATCGCATATAGCAGTATATGCGATTTTTTGGGACAAAAATCGGTTTCAAGATAGCATGGAGCAATAATTTATAAAAAAATTAAAATTATTGGCCAATGACTACCGATTATTTTGTTGCTGGTTATTCAGGCATGCCTGAGTACTCTGCCGATCGGCCACAAATTTAGCATCTTCATGATTAGGTTAGAATCCGGTTTCAAGATAGCATGGAGAAATAATTTATAAAAAAATTAAAACTATCGGCCAATCACTACCGATTATTTTGTTGCTGGTTATTTAGGCATGCCTGAGTACTCTGCCAGTCAGCAACAAATTCAGCATCGTCATGATTATGTTAGAAACTGCTTTCAAGATAGCATGGAGCAATAATTTATAAAAAAATTAAAATTATCGGCCAATCACTACCGATTATTTTGTTGCTGGTTATTCAGGCATGCCTGAGTACTCTGCCGATCGGCCACAAATTTAGCATCTTCATGATTAGGTTAGAATCCGGTTTCAAGATAGCATGGAGCAATAATTTATAAAAAAATTAAAACTATCGGCCAATCACTACCGATTATTTTGTTGCTGGTTATATAGGCATGCCTGAGTACTCTGCCAGTCAGCAACAAATTCAGCATCGTCATGATTATGTTAGAAACTGCTTTCAAGATAGCATGGAGCAATAATTTATAAAAAAATTAAAATTATCGGCCAATCACTACCGATTATTTTGTTGCTGGTTATTCAGGCATGCCTGAGTACTCTGCCGATCGGCCACAAATTTAGCATCTTCATGATTAGGTTAGAATCCGGTTTCAAGATAGCATGGAGCAATAATTTATAAAAAAATTAAAATTATCGGCCAATCACTACCGATTATTTTGTTGCTGGTTATTCAGGCATGCCTGAGTACTCTGCCGATCGGCCACAAATTTAGCATCTTCATGATTAGGTTAGAATCCGGTTTCAAGATAGCATGGAGCAATAATTTATAAAAAAATTAAAACTATCGGCCAATCACTACCGATTATTTTGTTGCTGGTTATTTAGGCATGCCTGAGTACTCTGCCAGTCAGCAACAAATTCAGCATCGTCATGATTATGTTAGAAACTGCTTTCAAGATAGCATGGAGCAATAATTTATAAAAAAATTAAAATTATCGGCCAATCACTACCGATTATTTTGTTGCTGGTTATTCAGGCATGCCTGAGTACTCTGCCGATCGGCAACAAATTTAGCATCTTCATGATTAGGTTAGAATCCGGTTTCAAGATAGCATGGAGCAATAATTTATAAAAAAATTAAAATTATCGGCCAATCACTACCGATTATTTTGTTGCTGGTTATTCAGGCATGCCTGAGTACTCTGCCGATCGGCAACAAATTTAGCATCTTCATGATTAGGTTAGAATCCGGTTTCAAGATAGCATGGAGCAATAATTTATAAAAAAATTAAAATTATCGGCCAATCACTACCGATTATTTTGTTGCTGGTTATTTAGGCATGCCTGAGTACTCTGCCAGTCAGCAACAAATTCAGCATCGTCATGATTATGTTAGAAACTGCTTTCAAGATAGCATGGAGCAATAATTTATAAAAAAATTAAAATTATCGGCCAATCACTACCGATTATTTTGTTGCTGGTTATTCAGGCATGCCTGAGTACTCTGCCGATCGGCCACAAATTTAGCATCTTCATGATTAGGTTAGAATCCGGTTTCAAGATAGCATGGAGCAATAATTTATAAAAAAATTAAAATTATCGGCCAATCACTACCGATTATTTTGTTGCTGGTTATTCAGGCATGCCTGAGTACTCTGCCGATCGGCAACAAATTTAGCATCTTCATGATTAGGTTAGAATCCGGTTTCAAGATAGCATGGAGCAATAATTTATAAAAAAATTAAAATTATCGGCCAATGACTACCGATTATTTTGTTGCTGGTTATTCAGGCATGCCTGAGTACTCTGCCGATCGGCAACAAATTTAGCATCTTCATGATTAGGTTAGAATCCGGTTTCAAGATAGCATGGAGCAATAATTTATAAAAAAATTAAAATTATCGGCCAATCACTACCGATTATTTTGTTGCTGGTTATTCAGGCATGCCTGAGTACTCTGCCAGTCAGCAACAAATTCAGCATCGTCATGATTATGTTAGAAACTGCTTTCAAGATAGCATGGAGCAATAATTTATAAAAAAATTAAAATTATCGGCCAATCACTACCGATTATTTTGTTGCTGGTTATTCAGGCATGCCTGAGTACTCTGCCGATCGGCAACAAATTTAGCATCTACATGATTAGGTTAGAATCGGTTTCAAGATAGCATGGAGCAATAATTTATAAAAAATTAAAATTATCGGCCAATGACTACCGATTATTTTGTTGCTGGTTATTCAGGCATGCCTGAGTACTCTGCCGATCGGCAACAAATTTAGCATCTTCATGATTAGGTTAGAATCTGGTTTCAAGATAGCATGGAGCAATAATTTATAAAAAATTAAAACTATCGGCCAATCACTACCGATTATTTTGTTGCTGGTTATTCAGGCATGCCTGAGTACTCTGCCAGTCAGCAACAAATTCAGCATCGTCATGATTATGTTAGAAACTGCTTTCAAGATAGCATGGAGCAATAATTTATAAAAATTAAAATTATCGGCCAATCACTACCGATTATTTTGTTGCTGGTTATTCAGGCATGCCTGAGTACTCTGCCGATCGGCAACAAATTTAGCATCTTCATGATTAGGTTAGAAATGGTTTCAAGATAGCATGGAGCAATAATTTATAAAAAATTAAAATTATCGGCCAATCACTACCGATTATTTTGTTGCTGGTTATTCAGGCATGCCTGAGTACTCTGCCAGTCAGCAACAAATTCAGCATCGTCATGATTATGTTAGAAACTGCTTTCAAGATAGCATGGAGCAATAATTTATAAAAATTAAAATTATCGGCCAATCACTACCGATTATTTTGTTGCTGGTTATTCAGGCATGCCTGAGTACTCTGCCGATCGGCAACAAATTTAGCATCTTCATGATTAGGTTAGAATCTGGTTTCAAGATAGCATGGAGCAATAATTTATAAAAAATTAAAATATCGGCCAATCACTACCGATTATTTTGTTGCTGGTTATTTAGGCATGCCTGAGTACTCTGCCAGTCAGCAACAAATTCAGCATCGTCATGATTATGTTAGAAACTGCTTTCAAGATAGCATGGAGCAATAATTTATAAAAAAATTAAAATTATCGGCCAATCACTACCGATTATTTTGTTGCTGGTTATTCAGGCATGCCTGAGTACTCTGCCGATCGGCAACAAATTTAGCATCTTCATGATTAGGTTAGAATCCGGTTTCAAGATAGCATGGAGCAATAATTTATAAAAAAATTAAAATTATCGGCCAATCACTACCGATTATTTTGTTGCTGGTTATTTAGGCATGCCTGAGTACTCTGCCAGTCAGCAACAAATTCAGCATCGTCATGATTATGTTAGAAACTGCTTTCAAGATAGCATGGAGCAATAATTTATAAAAAAATTAAAATTATCGGCCAATCACTACCGATTATTTTGGAAACAAAATATACTGTGATGGTTAACGGCGAAGCATGCAATTTGATGAGTTACGCTGCTACCTTGATATCAAGGGAGCAGTATATGCGATTTTTCGGAATGGGCTCGAGCAAAAAAATCGTCATATTGGCAACTAATTAGCAACAAATTAGCTACAAAATGGCGAATTTTTTTTTTTCAATTCTGCTGATTTTGCCTTGCTAACCTGATAGACCTACGAAAAGACTTATTCTATGTGAGAATACAAATACAGATGACAATTTTACTGTAACTCAATATATGATTAGTGATGAAAATGAAAATTAAATTCCGGTGGTTGAAATTATGAAAGCACTAAAATATACGAAAGTTGGATGTGATAAGGTTTCGTCAGAGATGCTGAGGGGCGGTGGCGATATAATGGCAAGCCTGCTGTAGCAGCTCTTTATGGTATACTGGACGAAAAATTAAAGTGGAATTAATGCGGTGAAGATATAATCCTTGCGTAATATATATGAAGTGTCTTCGAAAGATAAATGTTGGAAAAGTGATGTCAGAGAGCGGTCTGGTTTGAAAAAAGATGCAGTAAAAGCTATGTTGCGATGGTTTGACGACCTGGAAAGAATGAATGAAAGTAGATTGACAAAACAAATTCATAAATAGAATGTTTATGTCGAAAAGATTGGCAAAAGTCGTCTTAAAAAACGAAAGTTGAGGGCAAATTAAAAGAGAGCCAAATTTTAAGCACCCGAAATCGACGAACTTATATGAAATGATTGATGGATGTCAATAAAGCAAAAGAGAAATATGCAAAAATCGTACCATTTAGAAATCTGTAGCCTCTGCCTAACCTTCTGGGAAATACACGTGAGTATATATTACACTACTATTTATTATTGTGAAAGTCTCAAACATATTTCATGATACAAGGTGCTTCTGACGTTTTTGAGTAACTTCGGCAAATGATAATACTAGTGATGTATACCAAAACTTATCGAGAAGCATACACCTATATATGCTTTATTGAAATTTTTCATATAAAATAAAAGGATCTCCAGTGAGACGTCTGCCTACACAAACGGTAACAGCGACACCATCGTCGCGGACAGGCAAGAATTACAACTCGTCTATTAGAAAAGTGTGCGTACCTTCATATACCCAATCAAAGTTCAACCTATTAAAAAAATAGTTTCTGTGGGATGGGTAATTACTTATTTTTTAAGAATAAAGTTATGTTCATAAAATAAAAGACAATTTTAATTAAAGATGAGAAAGTGTGTGAAATAAAAGTTTTTTAATTTAAAGCAATGCCAAAATGGCCTCCCTAATTTTTTATAGATAAACTTACCTTAATTTTTATCTGACTATTTAAATTTACGGTCAAGTTTTTTTATTTCGGTAGTAGTTTCTTGGATTCTAACCAGTAGCTGATCCAGCGACTCGATGGGTTTTGAGTAGACTGTTTTTTGATATCCCCCATACATAAAAATCTAAAGGGGTTAAATCTGCAGACCTGGCCGACCATGATAGGGCAGAGCTCCCTCAGCCGATCCACCGTTGGGGATATGTAAATTCGAGATATGCGCGCACTTGAGACGCGTAGTGCACTGAAGGGTCATCGTGTTGTATTCAGATATTTCGTAACGTTCGTAGATCTATGCCTTCGAAAAATTCCAAATCGCTTAAAGTTCTCAAAATTTATAAATAGTTTTCAGCATTTAGGCGACGTAGTATTTCTACTGAATCAACTAACTTATAACTGAAAATGCCAGCCCATTCGTTTATTGCAAATTCCCTCTTAAGTATAGCTTCCCATACGACTTTTAGATTTTTTAGAAGGCAGTAGTAATTGTTTTTTTTATTTAAATACTCCTGCTCTCACAAACTGTGTTTCGTCCATTTACAATTTTTTTTCTGAATGCGCTAACGCTATTCCCACCTCACGAAGACGTCTGTGTAATTAAAAATAATCATGAAGACAATATAAAATTTAAATTCTTAATCTAACAGTTGATTATTGAAATTAAATTACGGATCAATACGAAATAGTTATTTATTAGCTCACATTAATAAACGTGCACTCCACAGATTTACCATTGGCGCGCGGTGACTAATGATAAATCTATGGTGTACTCGACCATTAGGATATTTTCGTTGGTAGTGTTTAATCTTGGTATTGCACAATCCATTCACAAAATGGACATCAGCTTGATGTTTTTTCGAAACTTTAACAATCAACAAAATAATAAGCTTAACAATTAATGAAAAAATGAATAACGAAATAAGATTAACAATAACAAAATATAACTGTAAGGGAGACAAGTGAACACGACAGGAACTCTAGAACGCGTACAGTAGAAGGTAGCGCCACGGGCGGCGCGCGGGCGGGCGCGGGCGGGCGCGGGCGGGCGCCTTGCCCCTGAAGCGGCAACGTTGCTTTGTAAGTTAACACACTATAGAAACATTTTTTGTCATTTTTGAATATTTTAATAACGAAGCATTCTTCGTTATATGTTCCTTAGCAAATTTTGATACATATTATTAGTATTTTTACTTGCCGAAATTAACTAAAAACGTCAGGAACGCTTTGCACAATTTTGAAATAAATGGTTTTAAAGTTACGAAAATAGATGAAATGTGACCACTTCCTCTTATATCTAAAAGTACTGAGTGAAAATTTGAAAAAATACAAAAACAAAATGTTTTTTACTTATATTTAAATTGTAGAAAATTTATAAGAATTCTATGATCTCAAAATAACGTAGTAAATCTCACAATATTATGCGTACAAACTAATATTTGCCGTTGTTTTACCTGTTACAAACAAATTTGGGTCCGATTTAAAAAACATGACAAAAAATCCTCGCATGAAACCCTCTCTACGCGAATTCAAGTACACTTGTTCTGTTTTCCCACGGCTACCTTAAAACTACTGCCCGAGACCGCAAAACGCTTCACAGATAATATTGTACATTGTGTATTCTTTAACCGAGTCGTATGATTACGGCTCTTATAACAATGGAAATCATTGGAATTGTATACTACACATAATGTACAGTTCTAACGAGATATATTTACACTATTAACCACTAGGTAATATATTTTCATATCGCCTGCATTGAAAATGCCTAGTTTCATGCCTGTTGAGCCGACAGAAACTAGTCAATTTCAGACCAATGCGACCGTCGCCGGGCAGCAATTGAGCATTTTCTGCCCGCCGAACGAAGTTGCAGATTAATTTTCAAACCTGTCACAGTATCTTTTGTTTATTTCATGCCTTTATAATTGTCATTCTAACCGTCGAAATCGAAAGTTCTTGAATTGTAATTTTTGATTTCCCCAATAAATTTACGTAATAAAATGGTATTACCGCTATTTGTCTGAAATAATCTAGTTCTTGTCGGCTCCAGACAATGAAACTAGCATTTTCAATACAGTTGATATGAAAATATAGTGTGTGACGCGGGATGAAACACGATTTCAGACCGAGTGAAGTTGGCTGCCGAGGGTTCGCTCGGGCTGACATCACTGACATCGCTGACATACAGTTGATATTTTTCATATCGCTGTTAACTGAATTTCATTGATCTTTTAACTAGATATTCGGACAAATAACGGTAATACCTATTACGTAAACATTGGAAATCCAAAATTACAATTCAAACTTTCGACGGTTAAATGACAATTATAAAGGCTGTAAACAAGATACTGTGACAGGTTTGAAAATTAATCTGCAACTTCGGCGGCGAAAAACTCAATGCTGCCCGGCATTCGATACGTCTGAAAGTGACTGTTTGTCGGCTCAACAGGCATGAAACATTTTTCAGGCGAACGATATAAATATATACTAAGCTTCAATAATGTATTTCCAGTTGACATACTTGAATATCACTGACGTTATACACCTTTATCACTTTATTCAATAAACTTTATTGAATGTTTATGAATTTTTTTCACTATTTCACACATATGAAATGTCCGAAATTGTACAATATTTAAAAATTCTGTATTTTTCGAATTGTATGATGATTGTATTCTACAGTTATAATTTTTTTTTAAATACAGACAACTAAAATAAATAGACCTAAGAAAATAAATGAACGGTTATTCATAGTTAAAAATGGGTGTGTGTACTTAGTAAACGCGTGAGAAGTTATACCTCTTTGGCATCATTAAAAAATAGTTTATTACAATATTATATATTTATTAACAAATAATTATTTTAAATTAGTTAATTCAATAAAGAATTTAAAAATTAAATTTAATTTTATTCGTTTTTTAAATATTTATTATTTGCTTAATTTAATATTCACTTTCCATTTTTATCAATAAGTTTTCATTAATTTTTTTATTCCTTTTCATAAGTATTTATTATTTATTCAATTTAATAATAAATATTAAAAATATTTTTTAATTTGATGTTCGATTTTAATTTTCATTACAATTTTTTTAATAAATTTATTTCTTTATTTTGTAAATATTAAATAACCAATAATAAATATTTAATATTAATAATTTAATAATATTTAGTATTAATTATATTAAATAATAATATTGTAATTTATATCAATAAATAATACATACGGATAGTTAACCTCAATTATATTAGAGCACTTAAAAAAGTATACAAGCACAATTTTTTTCATTAATATTTACGAATAGTAAAAACTTGGCCCATGAGGGGATCGAACCCGCGACCTTCGCGTTATTAGCACGACGCTCTAACCAACTGAGCTAATGGGCCATTGAGATGTCGTACGAAAAACCTGTATATATCAAAAAACCTGTTAATTTTGTGTTACACTGATGCGCGCGCATCTTAAAATTTCACTCTCATCATTTTTTCATAACGCGCCTAAAGAAGTATAACTTCAAAAACAATTCAGATTTAACTGCAGCAGTTCTATAAATGCAACAATTTCAATGCGATCTAAATTTAACACTTGCATCTCGTTGCGTGATGCTGGCCATACATTTGTTTTTTGTGACAGTAAACTCCCGTTTATCCGAAATTATGGGGACGGCGGTCGGTGCGGACAATGAAAATTTCGGATAAACCGAAGACCCCCGTTTTCCCCCGTGAAGACCCCGAGTTGCGTCAGTACCGCGACATATGATCATGAAACGTACGTACGTACAAAGCTATCGATATGGTTATGAATAAAGCCTGCATGTTTTTGATAGAAAAAATTGTGTTTACATGTTGAAAAAAGTATGATTGAAAACTTAAACTCTTAAAATGCTGAATAACAGAGCTTGTTTATGTTGCGTTCTTTTTGGGATAATTTGTGCGGATAATCGCGAGTTTAGTGTATTATCGTTTATTATATGAAGGAACGAACAAGTTTAATGCAACTTTTGCATAAAATGCGTAGTGCAAACCGTACAAAATCTGGATCCACTATGAAACGAACCTTTTCATTATGACGGTGGGTCAGAACAACAGGAAACTAGTTGCACCCACATTATAGTAAAAAGTAGGTACCTTTCCCTATGCTAAAGCAACGATATTTTGAGTCAAACAACCTTAACAAATTATGGTACTTTCTTCGATATTTTAAATACATAAGATCATGTTACCATAACAGTTACAATTGTAGTAAACATAGTATTAGTGTGCACAGAGATCTTTAACGAGGTTTAAACATTACAACCTGATCTACATCAAGATTTAAACCAAGAAAACATAAAAACCAACTACATTGGGAAAAAATATACGGAACTAAACATCAAAAAGTCTTTCAAATCTCGTGAGTGCATTATCACCAAAGCATTTTTCGACATAGGGCATCAAAAAAGGTGTAGATTTGGGTTTTTTTTAGAGTTCCGTCTTTACGAGGTCAAAATTTCTGGGATCCCAATTTATAGAGATACTTCGTAGTTTATTTATCCGTTTGTCTTAACTTAAAACCCATCTTCTTGGGTAATCACTACTGGTTTCTATACGACAATGGCACAGGCCCTGGGCCGCCAGCCCGACGGGAGCCCCGTAATGCCATCGACATCGTTTAACTTCAAGTATGATTTGGCTTTCTGAAAGGGTCCTAAACTCTGTATACTCAAAGATCAAAGTTCCGTGTACCTAAAAGCCCTGGCACTGTGCCTAAGAGCCTCGACCTTGTATGCCCAAGGACTCGGACTCTGGGTGCCCAAAGTACCCTGCATAACCTAAAACAGCCCCGACTCTATAATCATGTATTTTTTATTGTATCATTTGAAGTGTTATTTGAGGGATATCTTTAAAAAGAAAACAGCCTCCACAATTTTCGTAGCATACGAGGTGAGAGACCTGAAATAATTCATAATCACAAAAGATCTGATATATAGCACAGAAAAAATTAAACGAACTCTCTGACGTCTACAGTTTGTGATGATCATGGTTAAACAAAATGGCCGCGAAGAGACTGCGGGGTGCGTGCGGCGCGAGCGGCGTCGGCCTGACGCGATGTTACTAATTCTGGCAAACCTGCGTCATACCAGACCATACCGTAGATTTCCTTTTAATAGCTGCTGGCTGTAGACGACTTCTTTCTTTAAAATTTAAATTTTACATTAATCTTTCAATTATCTCGATATTCATAGGATATGTAACCTATAATTAGACCTTAAGATCTTTAGAAATCTGTAAAATTTTGTAAAACATTTTTTAGTTCCGTAGCCGTAATCGTAAAACGTAAATCATAAAAAAACGAAAATTTTGGGCTCACTTCGGTGTCTGTCCTTCCGTCACAGACTTTTTTTTAAAATACTATTTGACCCTTTGGGATTGAAATTCTTTATAGCTATGAAGTAAATAGAGTAAACACAGTCACCAGGTTTAGAAATAGACTTAGAAGTTAATTTTGAGAATTAAATGGGAAGATAAAATCTTCTCAACGTCACGTATAGAAAGCGTAACGAATGCTCTTTTATATATAATAAATAGATTTGAATACAAGCTTAAAAACTGCATTGAATATTACATAATAATAGTGTACAACTTGAGCATAGCCATTTCTCGGCAGCATTTCATTATACAGTGATTACTTTTATAGGATATTTTATAAAATTCATATCAAAATAATGTCTTTATTTGAACAAATTGTAGTATAGAACATTAACAGCAGAGTTTGATTTATCTCGCACTGATCTATTATCTGCTTATATAATTTGCTGTCTACACCAATAGGGCCTGTCGCGTGAACAAAATCAACTCTTGTATCGGATTTTTCATTTTTCGTTACGTATGTATTGAATGCTATCTAGTCACCGTCTTGCAGCTGCTAAGAGTGTCTTAAAGGTTGGATGATCTTAATGAAAGAGAATTTAAGGAATCTCACAAATCGATAACATTTAAAGAAGCTGAATTGTGATATTGAAATTTTGCATAAGTTTGGTGATTACGTTTTGTCCAAAAAAAAAGTTTTAGGCATCCAGGCGAAGAAACAAAAGCATAATCCAATCGCACAGAAGAAAGTTACGACAGTACCTTTCCCTGGAATTCGACTTGGCGGTGGCACTACCATGCTCCCTAATTAGTTAAAAAAAGAAAATTCGTCATATTGTCCCGTCGGCGCGCGCGGTCACGGGAGTAAACACTATGACGAATTTCATTAGAACTGTCGCAACGGACGTGACTCATACAGCCTTATCAGTATTCCTCTAAACCCACCGCTACGTCAGCAGGCCATCTATTACAATAAGTATGAAACTATAGCTGATTACAAAACAATAGATTTGACAATAAGTAAATCATTCTAAGAAAGACCTGAAAGGGCATTGCGCGCGTAATGCGTCTGTCTAATTTCCATTCGCATCGAGAAAGATAAGTAACGAGCATAGAAACAGATTTCACGATTGCGTGCTTAGCTATCTTTAAATTCCTCGAAAGAAAACAGTAATTGACAACTGTGAAAAGATAATATTCAGATAACATAAGCTACTTTATTGCGCAGTTGGAAATATAGTCCAGGTCGGTTATCGGCATAAACAGACTCGGGGCATCGGAAAATTCCAAGAGATCGCGCATCCATTCATCGCGCATGCGACGCTATCTGCACCAACACTAGCGAGGACACGCACACGGCCGCGGGGCAGCGCACGCGCACACATCGACTGTAAAATTCCGAACGCTGAAATAGATGAAGTTTAATATATACCTATTCTAGACGCCAACAGAAATATGCGTCTCTCGAATCTTCATGACATTCCATTCATATTTCCATACACAAGTTTAAAAAAGTTATTTTTCTAAATAACCTTGCATGTCAGTGACCCGATAACTCGTTGCCAAGTCTTAGAATAAAACCAAAGTCCCGGCATATCATATTTCTACCTACATATCATAATACGTATAGTTGGCCCAATACCAATTATTACTGACCCTGATTGTTTATCAGGGTCAGTAATAATTGGTATAAAAATGTTTTTATGGTAGACTTCAACACTTCGATCACTTTTTTATCACATAGATCATAACTTTATTGCCATAATAGATAATATATTTAGCGCTATGTATGGTAGGCAAACTAAAGAAAATCTGCGTTATTCCTTTTCGGTTATGATATAAAAAATTTGACTAAATTACTTGGTACTCTCTCGGTGTTCAACTAAATTTTGCGAACAATCAAACAATTCGGTATATAGAAGTCGTTTCGTGTATTCGTACTCAAATAAAAGAGACGATATTTCTTCGTGACTCTGTTACTTTAAATCATGAACCATTGGTTCGATCCCGATACCGATCCGCTGCCGGTCCCTCTGCCGTTCGCACTTCAGACTACGGCCCTTAGTCGTTTGCCGGTCCACATTCAATTGTCATTACTGATATACGATTAAATAAATGGTATAAAACAGCAATTAACACTAAAGGCGCTGTCATTCGTTTTTTCGGAATTTTAATTCGATCAGGCCTAAAGAAAAAATATTGTTGAATACGTTTGGTTGTGCATAAACTATGGAAATAAAAAACTTAAATATTGTCTTCTCGTCCCATAGGATCGGTTTAATGCTTTTAGGAAACTTCCGAAAAGCATTAAACCGATCCTAAAATAAAATGGCTACTAAAATGGCTTAAAATTAAATGGCTACTTGAAGTTTGGAGAAGAAGCGTAGAAAACATTTAATTTCGTAGAAAAAGCAACAGGCAAGTGCGCATAGGTTTCATATGAAAAAGGTTCTGTACTGTTACTTTTCCCGTGGTGAATAAAAATTAAGGGATTTTATTAAGTTTTCCTATATAAACCATGAGTGAGGCTTAATATTGCTAATTTATTTTAAAACTAGTCGTACTTGCGACTTCGTACACGTGGAATTTATTTTAAAATGAATTTGTTTTCCGTAAATCCATTTTGATAAAAATAAAACCTATATGTTACTTCAAGCTACACTCAAGTTACTTGCAAAAATTCAATCGAAATACGTGTAGTAGTTTTGAAAATTAGTATGTTCACGCAAAGTTTTTAAAAATGCGCTTATTTCGTTCTAGTACATATCCTATATCATTTTAACAATTATTTTCAATGTACATACACGTTCTACAGTTTTATTATATTTATAAATTTTCGACTCAGTAATTTTGAAGATAAGGAGGAAATACTGGAATTTTCTATGTCATTTTTACGCATTTTATAAATATAAAAACATAAAAATCAATTTCCCATGATGAGATCTTTCGTTTATAATACATCATGCACTTTTATTTTAATTTGCCAATTTCCCCCAAAATGAACTCCCAAAATAAAAAATAATTTATTTACACCACACGTCCACGAGTGCGTCACAACAGTCTGTACCTGTATGTAATTTATTCTATCCAGCGATTTCGGAAAAACCAGGTCGTAATTCTTAACAGACAGGCAGACATACACGGGAGAGCTAGTGTCGTATTTGTTGTTCACATCACTGTGAGGTACTTTCTCGCAGTACTTGTTAAAGGTCTAGACCTTAAATGCTCACCACGCCCAGCCCAGTGCGGGGCGGGAGCCACTAATGTCCGTCGTTACCAACACGATGGCGCCGGCGGCTCGAGCCACTCGCCGGGACAAGGTGCGAGCGGTTTGATATCACTTAAACTAACGACTCATCGGTCAATTAGCCCGCGATCAGAATAGAACTGGCCGTTGCTGCTATCACTGAATAATCATCGTTCTGTATTCTATTATGTTTAAATGTGTATCAAATCGTAACAACTATTGCACTCGATTACAGCAAAATTCTGATTGCATCAGCGATAGATTCCGGGTGCGTCAGCGCGCGAGTCGTGAGTATCACACAACTAAGTTAATTTGCGTTCGATTACATTTGGGTATTTTTAGGCATTCTGTGAAGGTGACCATGGAGAACGTTAGCGTAATCGCTAATCTAACTTTAAATATATTAATAACTCCTCGGAACTGCGGTTATGTAGATATGGGTATTGATTACGAATTTTAATATCGCTTTTCAATCGATTTACACACATCGAAAAAGATGTAGTAAATGTACTGGTCATCGAGTTACGCCTCGCGCAACACGGCGCGGGGTCATGTCCTTATCCGTGCTCTGATGATGCAAATGCATTAAATGCAGCTTCCGCTGTCGTGTTCGCGCTAAACCTACTTTTATGTAGACGTTTAGAGAAAAGCTGTGAATTTTCCAAATAGGAATTGAGGCTAGACACGAATATTTGTTCTCTGGTGTGCACAAAATAATCTCAAAATCACTCCTCACCTATAATTTAACACAATAGGATGACATGACTACTTGGCATATAAGAAAATGTATTTGAGAAACTTGTTTATACATAACAATAACCACTAACATTGGATATTCAGTTCCATTGAATTCCATGTTATCAAAACAAAAAGCACTGATTCTTGAAGAAATTCACTATTAAACTAATATTTAATAAAAAATATATAATGACATTTCCTAATATTTGGAAAATATCTATGGAGACTATCAATAATAATAAATAAATGGACATAATCAATAATGATATCTTTATATATTTTCTTAGATAATCTTCATTCTGATCAAGCTGTATACCATATGGAGATATCTAACCGGTTCGATTTCTTACCCGGTTGTTTCTTCCTATACTAATTGTCTATGCATTTAATTATGAACATATTTAGTTAAATTTGAAAAGACTTATATATAATTTTTTAGTTCGTACTTTTTAAAATAATACTATCTTATGACCAACGTGTAAATCGTTGATATATAATAAGAAGAGAAGAAAGTGTACGTAATGATCTATCAAATAAAGGTATTTTGAATGTGAACAAATATTTGTTTAGCAATATTTAGCACAACATTACGAGTACTAACCTGTTAAAGTCATGAGCGCCAACTGTAGATTTAAATTTTGCGCTCAAAACTTATTTTGTGATAGTACTGATAATAAAAGGAATTTAAATGTAATATAAGTTATAAATTTGATCATCAGATATGTGTGCAAGTGCACCCCCTAGGTTTGCGCCCCTAACGGCTGACCCCGCGACAAGCCTCTGGCTATGACTCTAACATTCAGTCTAAGATGTAGTATAAGATAATGAATAGTATATTTACTATCAGTTGAACTGTTCAGGAAGTATCTAAAAGATTCAAATATGTAATCGGATAAGCCAGGTCGTCCACAGATAGTCTTCAAATATCTGCGTACAACGTAAGGTGAGCAGTGACCTGCGGTCGCTGAAAGGCTCCCACTCGCTGTGGGCTTGCATGGAGGGCGTAATGCCTCTCTGTCTGAAATTAGAAGGTATGGTAAAGGATATATCGGTTGTGTTCTGGTTAAAAACTTGACGCAAACTTTTTAAGCCTTGAAATTCTTTAGCGCAATACGAGAGCTAATTAAGTCCATACGGACTCTACCTACTTGGTATGTACGACGTGGGTATAATAATGAATGACGTTTTTGGACCGTAATTATGTTAATGAGCTCGTCAGCGACGCCGCAGGTACCTGCGTGCCGTGCTATTTTCGGACTATTTTTCTATACTATTAAATAACCAACATTTCCATATATCTAACGATTTCGATACGGGCTTTTTACTTTTATTGAGGTGATTTTCACTTGTAAGTAGCTCGAATATGTCTTTTTATAAAACAAACATTATTTGCAGGTCAACAGCTTTCTTCTTAAGCAGTATAACGACACCAAAAAAGTAACTAAAATAAACCAATCTCACGATTGTCACATTCGAATACCTTATTTGCTGCTTAAAAGACCCGTCTAAGTAAAATTAATAAATTATTTAAGGGGCTGTGTATACGCTTTTATAATAAGATCCCAGCTGAAATTCAAATTGCCATTTGCTGAGTTTAAACGTTTCGTTAAAAGAAAGTTATATGGTAAGGGCTATTATACCGTGTTGGTATATCTTAATGAATAAAGCCCCTGGAATAGAGCTGCTCGGCTATCAGGTTATTCCATATATTTTTTTATGTCGACAAGATTATTAATTACTAAATCCTTTGTATTGATGAGTAAAAAGAGTAAGCCTTGACTTTCTTGCCCATTCTTCTCTCGGTGAATCAGCACTTGGAATGGGTGGTAATGTCTAAAAGAATGTATTAACGACATATTTCAAGTATAATTTCATTACTACGAATTAAAGATAGTTTTGATTTTATTTGATTAATTTGCCTTTCATCAACAATTGGAGCTATGAAGATCACAATTTCCTGTTGTTAACTTAATAACAGCAACTTGTCGAATATAAAGTAAATTAAATTTTTAGACACTTCGCTTTATTTGTGTTTAAACGTGGAACAAACTGAAGGCTTTTCATATTATGGAGTTTATTTAGTAAATACCTCTTCATTTCTGTTTATTATGAGCAGAATAGAAGTATCGTAAACTAATTTAGTAGATAAAAGTACTAGGCAGAATATTTTTCTACCATCGACAATAAATGAGCAGGAGGCGTTCATTGGTTACGAAAGCTCAAAATGGAAGAAGAGGTCCCGTAAAATCTCACCAAATAATATTTGGTGAAATATCAATGGAAAAACTCACATTGACTTTGACATTCATATGCTTATTTATTTATCGTATCTGCTTTTAGTGAGAGATAATCCTTAGTGTTAGAATGTCCAACAAGAGAGCATCTATTAACAAAAATTAATAGACTTACATTAGTCACGATAAATTCAGAATGTGATGGGACACATACCTACCTAACTACTTGTAAAATATCTTACAGAGTACTGTATTTATGATCAATACTGCAACAGTGTGAAGTGGCGCACGGGTTTAATTTATATAAATTTATAGAAAGCATACGAGCTCTATTATTCATGAAATTAGCGATAATTTACCTATTCTGAGATCGTAAATTTATAATCTCTGTTTATTCTTACAAACGATGTCAGTTATCCACCGCATAGATCTTTATTGTTACTCCAGATCTTCGTTAACAACTACGTAGAAGTTTCGTATCGTGTATTTACAATTTCATTTCAACCGCCGTTACCACGTGAAACTAACAAGAACTGTGAGTCATGCCTATTTTACATGAATAGCTCCACGTCATAGTAGTTAGTAGACATTGCGATGTGCGAGGTACGAACCGCGGACTGAGTTCGCAGTAAAGGCCAAAGTCTCGACCTTGAGGCACCTCCACACAAAATTATTGATCGCCTTGTCCACTAACCTGCCGGAAAGTTCTCTAGAAAATTCTGTCGACGACGGACCGCCAGGCAACGGTTTGCACACCGCAGTCCCTACCATCGGACATGTGCATGGTAAGTTGACCAATCATATTACGCAATAAATCGAATCACGTTTATGAAGCACGCGACGAAAAACAGTTACGAGGTTCGCATGTGTGCGTTTGTTTTGTTTTGACGCGATAGTCGTGTACGGTCACTACACACACGCCAAACTACATACACAAGAGTACACATGGAAACACGATCATCAACGCACACACCGAGGGCCTTGTTTTCGCCGCCGATGACGCAGGCCGGGCGTCAGGGAGGGCGCGGCAGGGGGGGGGGCAGTTGAGAATGGACGGTTTATATAGACCGCGCGGACGCAACTCAACCAGTTTTCTTCCAGAAAGCAAATAGTGAAGAACTTCCCTAGGGACTTCCAAAAGCAGCACCCGGCTTCAAGCCATAGACTATGGGTTCGTTGAACTTATTGTTTTTGTTTTCTTTTATGCATAACTTTTAATATTTGTATACTGTTCGTAGCATTCTCATTGTTATAATATTTTATTAAATGTATTTCCGTGTTCCCAAAGATCCAGCCGAGGAGTTTGCCGCTGTTAACCTTCATCAATCTTTTGTTGCACAAGTAATTTAACCTTGAATGACACGCAATAATTATCAGTATGTAGTGTAATAATGTTTACCTCATCGTCGGTATCGTTACTTCAGACTTCGTGTCACATTATTGAGTAACAACTGTGATTACACAAACTACCTACTGCACTTGCCAGACATTTGCATACATCGATATAACATAACAATTTATAAAATAAGTTTGATAGTTATTATCGGTATCCATTGTTGTTGTTTGATAAACTCTAGAAACTACAATCAATTTTGTCTAAGTAGTTTTTAATGAATTAACATCGCGCTGAATCAATTTGTTTCGTCCATATAATTCAATAGGTACATCAGAATAGAACTATTTTATTTTAACTAGACTAGAATCTTGGAATTACGAGTGCTGCGTCGCCCTTCATAACTTCATTGTAGATTATTTCGAGGACTCTCATGTACGCGTGTGTTACTTTATTAATTATTTTTATTAATAAGTGCATTAAAACCTCGAAGTGCGAGTCGAACTCGAACAAAGCGGAGGTTCCATAGCACCTTGCATCGCATTTTTCTTTTATTTTATTTTCATAAAAAGAAATATGTTTTCTTTCATTCAGTTCGAGATCTTAGAGCGAGCTCGATTGGTACTTAGGTGGTTTTCATTTGTATATATTATCGATTTTACTATAGAATAAAAACAAAAATATTGAAGAAACATGTTTCTTGTATGGGTGGAAAGGCAGCCTTTAGTTTTTTATGTTTGTTTTTTTTTTATTTCTCCAACCGCCCACCTATTATGGCTGCAAAAGCCGAACAATAAGATAGACGACGGGCATAGTAGGTTAGGTTAGGTCAGGATCCCGTTTCCATTAATTCGTTAATGGACCCTACAATATTATAATGTACTATATATACTATAATGTACTATAATATGTTCCTAACATATTAAAGTTAAAAATCCAGATAATAAACTAAATGCTACATTTAACGTAGCGAAATAAATGGCTCCCCAAGAAAATGAAATTCCTCGACTCATAATAAAAAAAACACAAATTTTAAAATAATAGAGATTAAATTAACTTCCTATTATTGTTTCAGAAACGTTAAATATAAAACCGTTAAGTAAGGATCAAGAGTGGTCTCCAGATGCGCCGGTGGCGGGCGCAGAGACCACTGGGGCCGGCGGGAGCTTCGGCACCGGCCCCACGCTCGCGTCTACCTCGAGCGAAGAGCGCGCCATCCGCCGTGTGGTGGGGCGTTGGGGCGCCGAGTGGTTGAGCTGACTCGGCTCCGCGAACCTCAAACCTGCGGTCAGCCCGCAATGGCCGCCGCATCACCCCCTGCCTCCGCCGAAGTGGGGGGTGCCGCGTCCCGCCCTCGAGCTCGACCTGCCTCGCTACGAGGAGCTGGTCGCGAGGGCCGAGGCCGCGCTGAGCCGCCTCGTCGTCTCCGAGCACTACGACTCCGTAAATAACTTCGTCACTCTTTACGACAGCTACATGAAGGCCCCGGACGACGAACTAAAAGGCTTCTTCCAGAAATACAACCCACCGATTCGTGCCCACAAGCACACTTGCGTTGGCTTAGGCATGGAAGTGATGAAGCGCCTCAAGTCCCTCGAAAACGAGTTCCCCGGTCTGACCAGATCCATGATGTTAGTGTCGTGCGATGAGAACATCCAAGATTTGCTGGACTACACGACATCGAGTCCGGGGCCGCAGAGCTTCCTCATAGAGACAGAGAAGGATCACGTGCTGGTCGCTATCCACGTGAAGATCGGGGGCCGACCGGGCTTATTCCTCTCCGATCTGGGTTATCACATCTCGCGCGTCGTCACCGTAATGGCTGACCGTTGCTATCCCCATACAGGTGACTAATATTCCATTTGGTTTTATTTATTTCCTAGACAAAAGATGACGCGAATTTAAATTAAATCTTTCATTATTTTATGTTAGGCTGGTTCACTCAGAGCGATGAGCCGCATTGCCGCAAGGAGTATAATTACCAGTTCAACCAGCACAACATCAACTACGTGGAGTGGCACGAGAGAGAGACGCGCGGCGCCGCGGTCAAGGAGCGCCTGTCGCTGGTGTACGTCGCGCGGCCCTACCTCAGCGCCGTCGCCGTCACCGAAAAAAGGAATCTGGTCTGGGACCTTAGGTTCGTAATAAAATTGTTTTTCGTGTAGATTATAATTAGATTAGAGATAAGACGGAACGAGAGTTAAATAATATTTTGCATATTAAAAGGTAGAGTATGATCTTTACAATCAAATCCCAAACTTTTAATATAATATCAATATTTCTGAATTATCGAGAAACGTTATTTCTCGTCAGATAAAAAATTTCCGAAGAAGCCTTCATTCGCAATCAAGGTTAAAAACTTTCAAAGCATTTCAATTTTGTATAATCATTAGTTTATCATGTAGACTCTTCAGATTTGTACATTTTATCTAATCACTTCGATACGCACTATCTTACGCGTCATCGACATATATCATTTTTTATTATAAATAAAAAATTAAAAAAAACCTAACGCAAAAAAAGCGAATATTTAAAAAGCCCAAAAAGAATACCTAACGTTGAGCTACCTTTGATTGAGTAGCACATATAAATATCTATATGTATTAATTAAAGAAATTGATGGATGGTATGATACGGTTTGCTCGTTAAATGGCGCTATAATGTCGCGGCGGGATACCACTGAGTTTAAAGCAATAACTAAATTGCTAAAAAAACATAATTCTCATTTATTTAAGACTGCGGAAAGCTCCCTAGTTGAAAACACTGATCTGTACCATTGCTAGGGAGGTTAGGGGCGATTGGGCGGGGGCTGAAAGTTACAAGTTTCTTAATTTTTTGTCGTTTGTGTGTAAATCCTAGCCTTCATACCAAATGTCTTCATACCAAAAATTTCTTTCAAATTTTAGATCACACGTATGTTTACAAGTAACGTAAATACCCATTATACGTCTAAATTTCCTACCATAGCTAACAAAAGAGAGACTAACTTTAAAACGGCTGAACCGGTTTTCATGAAACATGATATGTTTTCTGGCGACGGTTCTTAGATAAGAACCATCGCCAGGAAATCTGCTTTCCATAAAAAAACCGCATCCAAATCGGTTGAGCCGTTTCAGAACTACGGTGCCACGGACACACGCACATATAGAGCGGTCGAACTTATAAAACCCCTTTTTTGCATCGGGGGTTGAAAATGCGGTCGCTATAGGAATATTTTGTTCTCTAACGCAACTGCTTTATCCACAGGAGTCTGTTGGCGAGGGACCCTAAAGGCCGACTCGCTGCCGGTATCTATTTTCCATTAAAGTTGAAGGATCAGCAGTTCACCATGTTCTACGAAAACAGTTCCGGGAAGCAGAGGAAGAAATTACGTTTCGACACGTTCCTCGAATTGCAAAAGGTCTGTGTGAATTTTGTAAGAATGCTCCTTAATATTATTTGCGCCAGCTATGGGTGTCATTGGTGACGCGGGTCGTACATATCTACGAAGGTAGATGGAGTACAGTGTATTATTCCATGATGTTTAGAACACTATCATCAATAGTGACCGACTCGTTTGATTGAATTAAACATCTTCAAATCAATTAAAGAATGTATCCAAACTGTTCCACGTTCTTTACGTAAAAACAGCGTTTATGCATTGCAAACTCAATCGTCTTTTCATCAGCCAGAATGATTACAAGAACATAAGTAAATGATAAAATCACGTCAAAACGATAATGGATGTTGAAACATACGACAAGGTCGACAGACGACATGTCATTGAAATCTTTGAACGGAATTCTTCAAATTATTTATCTTTACTTTAGAAACTTTGTTTTATAATACATCAAAACTAGAATTTTCCATCTAACGAGTACCGTAATAATATATATGAACAGAAACTGGGGACCCTTAGACACTGCAATCTCTATTAGTGGATATAGACCAATTTTATGTACAGTAGCTCAGAAATTGCTTCTATATTACAGATTCCAGATGAAGTGGTGGATGAAGTCGAACAATGCAACGATCAGCTTAGACTGAGGGACGGAGAGCTGCTGTCCCTGCTGAACAAGCTGGCGCAGATCATGGCGGACCAGGAGTACATGGCGGAAGTCCTTCAAGTCAATAATGAAATCGTCCAACTATCTGCGGGCAACTAGATATAAAAAAATTGCAATCAACAATCATAAAATAATTATTTTGATTTCTACCATAAACAATAACGCATATGTCATCTAGAATTCTTTACTTATTAGACATTTAGAATAGAAATTCATGTAGGTATTGCAACATCTTTACGACGAGAATTCGGCTCAGCGACACAGAAAAAATAAAAAATTTAATAAAAATTCTCCTTTGTTTTCTTTCTAACTCCTTGACTATATATTTAATTGCTCAAGTGAATTTTTGAGATATGTATATATACATTAGTAAGTGATGTACATTTTCCGTTTCATTGCGTACACGGATTATAAAAAAAAATATTTATTGTAAATACGATATTTTATATACAGCATATTGATTTAATTAATATTTTTAAGTATATAGCTGATTTTTTATAGGTCATGACCTAATATGTGGATTTTATAGCAACACTATATGGCTTATGTACTAGTGCAGTTGAAGTTAAAGTGCTAATAACCGATTGGTTTAAGACGAACCACCACTTTGGACATGTGGTGAAAACGTAAATTCACACATAACTATATACCTAATATTAATGACCTACATACTGGCTGACAAACCTTACTTTCCTTTAGGGCTCTACCGCGTTCGTGTAAAAGTTGTCAAATGATCTGGACTTTTCTACATAAAATATTTTTTTTATTCCTATGCAAGACATTGATATTAGTTTATACCGAGTTAATGGCAAAAAGTTTACACAACTTTCAGCGAAAATTTTTGTTCACTACACACCACATTTACATTTTTTTTTTTTGCAATTATTTAAAGCATGCGTCGTCTGAATTTCTGGCAAGCCACATATTAGAAGTTGTATTGCCCTATAAATCTTAACCGTTTTTACAAAAGTAGAAACGAGATATGGAACCTAAACCTACTTTCATAGGTCTTAGTTATTCACAAGCGCCTACCGTCTTCAATTTTTATTATTTTCTTACCTTTGCTGACATTCGTGAAATTATTACGAATCTTTTGATGCAAAAGTCCTCAATAATCATTCTAATAATAAGCTCACGAACCATGTTTTAAATATACTTATATGGATCATTGACATAGTTTTACTGTATGTAAAGATATACTTTTATTATAATCATAAGCTCACGCTTGATTTCCAAATCGGCAGGAATCACAAACATCTTCACTGCATTCCTCATTTACTTCAGTAACATCGATCAATCGTTTCATGCAAACTCTTCGGTTTCGTATCTTAAACTTTGGCTATTCTTTAATACGCAAACCAGTTAGTATAACTTTTTCTAGAATGCTCCTTATCGATTATATAGCGGCAGATTCGCTCTATAAAATCTTCTGTTTAGTCTTTTTTCGTTCAAGTTTTCCAGGTGGAAAAACCATCTTAACGTACCACTCCATCTCTAATGACTACATCTTCTTTTAAACTGCTATGCTCATAGCTATTTCTCAAAGATATTATACCCAAAATACATATGAATTGCATCTCCCATGCACTGATTCTTCTTACATTATTCCTCTAGTACACTAAATTTTCATTACAGTTAAATGAGTTAGAAAACGAGAATTCATTATGAATGGTTCAACTCGCTTACCAAGTGATAGTTGCTCACAGGTAACACATAACAAGTCTTTCTCTTTCTATTATATATTATTGCGTTTGTTTAATTTAGTTACAATTTCTTGTAACTCACACACACCAGCTGTGCAAGGTGATTTGATCATCACGGATAATTATCAATCAAACGTTACCCGTCTACATTCATTTACAACCACAGTGGTCTTAACCACCTTATTTGACATCTGAACGGATGTTGACCTATCGTTCGTATCGGTCAATTGTGCTTATTAGTCCGCTACCCATCCATAAGGACTTGATAAAGAAGATCTGCCATAATTCATTCTTTTTTACTCCATATAATCTTTTTCCAACTGTATACAACTATAGAAAATCTTATAGTCTTTGACCAAAAATTTTTACGCTGTATTTCGCTCCGTTTATATCGCTCGGTCCATCATTCCCTTTTTGAAATGATTTTATATTTCAAGTCAAGGAAAGAAAAAACTTTCAGTTTTTTCTTTCATTTATGCATAATTTTCAAATGCATTTTGCAGGCGTCATTGAAAAAGATTTTTAGTGTGACAATTTCGCATCATCGTGCTCATGCAATCATGCAATCATGTAACATGTTCAAATTTAAGGTTCCTATGGCAAAACAAAAAATAAAATAAGGAACAAAAGCCAAAGCCAATAAGGAACAGCACTTAGGACTAGAACAGAAGCTGAATTTTGAAACTTCTTGGCACTCTTATTATAAAAAAGGTCATATATATGAAAAGTAATCCATAAAAGGCTACGGAAAAAACTCACTGTTATAACAAAATGGGATTACAAAAATGCATTTGTTCATCGTTATATAAATAAGTAATTTCTTTTCTAATATTATATTTTATTAATGCAAATATTCTATTACAATGTATACCATGCACTATTATTCTTCCTGCCACATTTAATGCCCACTTAAATTTAATTGGCCGCCCTTATATTTAATGTTGGATACAGAATTTTCATATATTTAAAATATTAGATTTTCTGTATGAATGTTAAAGATTTCTTTGAAAACTCTTATTTAAGACACTCTATTATCGTTTCGGTTTTCTTCTTCTTTAAAAACAATACACATAAGAACTTACAAATATACATAGATAGTAAATAAACTTAATATGAAACAATCTACAAAAATTTAATTTGAAGGTCTATCTCGATTAACCTTCGCCTGCAGCAACTGCGTGGACATCGCCGTCTTTGACATAATTTGCGTACGTCATCGCCTAGGCACTGCTACTCAGAATTGCACAGAATTGCACATCCAATTCACTAAAGAGGAACAAAACTTTGCCTTCATATTCAAAGGGCAAACATCAAATAATTAATTTCAGTTACATCAGGCATAAAATCAATTACACTTTGTTATTTCAAAAAATGTAAGGAAAATTGTCCAAACTGAAATATGTAATATATATCACGGCTCACAACACGAAGCGTTGGAGTTTTGCTCTACTCTCTGCTTGTCAAGGTCAAGCAATTCCTTGAACTTAAACCACCTCTACCGTATACACATTGCGCTAATAGGATAATACGATACGGTGTACGCTATTATTAACACATTTTATATTTTCAAAGAACATTTATTCTGTTTCCTTGAATCATTTGTATAATTAAAAAAAAAATACTGGTCGAACAGAAAATTCAGAGTTTAGGGTGTCTATGATTATGGATCCTGTAACAATAACGGCCAAAAAAGTTTACGTGTTCGGATCATTTTTTGTTATCTTTTAAATCACAGCGAATAGTTTCATATTGAATGTCACTAGTCCAACCCGTGTGGTTTGTTTATAAAAATTATATTTGTTAAAGTTCATTATGATAAATGTATTTGTATTTTTTCTGACATAAAATCCATCAAACGGGTCAAGGTGTCGTAATATGGCTTGACGCGTGCAGATGTCACTATACGTTATTAAAAGATTGTTTGGTTTGGTTTTTACTTCTCGAGGAAAATACTTTTTATCCGTTATTTGTTTTATTTTAAAACTTGACTGAAAAATTTATTTTTTCTTAAAAATAAATGATCATTATAAAGCGTGGACTTTTGGATTTTCCCAATATTTTGCTTTATGTGTCAAGTTTTTATCACTTCAGTGCTGAAGCACGCCCTCTCACAATCTCTTTGTTCGTGATGGATTTGCTCGTTCGTCGCATTTGTTGATAACAATCGTCACCGCCGTGGTGACAACGGCCAGAACCAACGACAACACGCTCGCCGGCGCGCCATCACGTAATCCAACTTTATTACAATCATTAATACCTATTATTTTAGTTACAAAAAGAAGTCTTCGTCGTATGGTTATAAGATTCTATTTAACTATGACTGTTTTGAACTAATTATAACTATATTATATTGAAACGTTCCGACTTCACGATTGAAGTGTAACAGTTTTATAGTTAAATCAAAAATAACTAACGTTTTAAGGATAAATTCTTTGTATCTTATACCAAGGTTTTCCATGTAAACAAAAAATATAAATGTAACCCATGTGCCGTAAATTATTTATGTTGTTATCATTCTCGTGTCAACATATTATAGAGCCTATAATACATAGCATGTCAACATGTTCAGAATGCAGCGGGGGTGAACGTTTTTAGAATCAAACCAAATGCTAACAACCCAGCTGCCATAATTAGCCGGCCAACAATGGATGGAAGGTGAATCACCCACACTCGCGCCAGATGACTCACCACCATTCTATGTGTAATTCATCCGGGAAACTGTTGTTCAAATATACGCAAACTTCATCAGGGTCTCGGTATTTTGACGCAATGCTATTACTACGGATTCATTAGATTTCTAAGCTATGAATCAAAGGTCGATATTGACATAAGCACTAAAACAAGATCATATCTAATATTTGTGTATTTTTAACCTTTAGATTAGCGAAGTCGTTCCGTTACATAGTAGCCGATCGGTTTTAGATTGAAGTTTAATAAAGAAAAGCTAAAAGAATCATTTGCAATTTTCCTTGACTTTTCGGTAGAATATTTCACTACTCTCAGACAACAGGAATCAGCTTGTAGCAAGTAAGTAATGTAACTTCTGCTATTATTACGTCAGGAATTATTTAAGGTCGTATGATGTAACAGCGGTAATTTTTCTCTAAAGAGATTTGAAAAAATTCTAACATCAAAACAAACCGGCATTTCCTTTATTTCAATATTTCCAAAGAGTACATTTGTATAAATGTTCAGAAAAAAACTTTCTTTTTTAAGGTTTCGAGCCAAAATGGCAAAAACGAAAATCTTATAGTTTCGTCATGGCCGTCCGTCCGTCCGTATGTTACGGGCATTTCACACAATAACTATAAGATCTATTTGAACGAAATTTGGAGTGTAGGTATCTTGTGTAAGCCGCTATTTAGTTTATAAATATTACTAGGAGAGGCAGTCCGTGTACGTAACAGATGCTGAAAATTTTTTCTCAAAAAACATCAACGTATTACATATATTTCGACAGATCTTTTAAAAACATTATAAGGCATAGGGCAAAATATTAAACAATTTTCTGAGTAATTAATAATTGTTTGTCTAACGTCAACATGAATTTAACGTAAGAAAATTTTCGTACAATGACTTTCTATAACTATCGTTGCCATTTAAGCTAACAAGAAAATTATAACATACTTCGTTTGGCCTTTCATGATGAATGTCCCTCCGTGGCCACCGCTTATAACAGATTTAACGAATTCAAAGATAGTTGCACTAATTTGTTAACTTGCTAACAAACTTCCTAATTTGTTCAGTTTTTGATTTTCCAATAACTTTCAGATTAATCCACATACCACAAGTGAAAAAAAAAATATCTATCAAATAAATCATCTTAAGTAATTTTTATGTTTAAAGTAGAAATTGATCCCAAGAAAACTGTGTCTATTTAAAAACGAAGATATATAATAATAAAATATGGTTTTAAAGTGTTATTTTTTTAGTCAATGCTGATATTTATCTATTCAAAAAATAATTATATACCATTATTTAAATAAAATATAAATAATTAAGTAATCTATCTGTCATTAGGTTTTACAACTAAAACCCAGTGATTATTAGTCCTGTGGAAGAAAAAAATTATTTTTTGTTTTCTGTGTATGGAACTCAAACTGAAAAACACACACCCCGTCATACAAAATTATAAATAAAAATAGACGATGAAATCTACAAAAAACATAGACGTCGCTTTTGCTTTTGAAAAATTCTTTACGTATATTCCACTTACAATTGCGTAATCTCCAGTCATCGCCCGCGTTTAATAGTGACTTTTAATGCTTATGTTGATGGTCGTTTGTTTCCGGATGTAATTAAACAGAGTAAAATAACTCCAATATTTACCTCCAGTGGTATATCTGACCCTTAGACCCATATCAATGTCAGCGACACCCAATAAAATTTTGGAAAAACTTCTTTTTTTCTAGATCCTGATCTTCACTAACACGGTATTTTTACAATAATGATATAATGAACGTTAAACAGTTTGGATTCAGAAAGGGTCGCTGAACAACGACCGGTGTTGACCTTCTGCAATAGATTTCTGATGCCTGGGCTGGGAGGAGTCACGGATTACAATTGGTGTTTTCCGTGATTCATCCAAGTCATTTGATTACGTTCATCATGATACATTGATCAGTACACAGTATAGTACAGTTAAATTCGCGTTCGCTAATAGTAAATTGGTCGATAAAAACGTAATAGTCAAGAACGAGACGCTATATATTGTGGACACGGCCTTATTTCTTGGTCACACTTTTTGATGCTAAGTTACAATGGAGTTGAGATGTAAGGAAATGTGCAATACGGTTTAGTACTGCAGCGCATGCAATTGAAAGAATGCGGCTGCTCACAGACAAAAGTACAACGAGATTAGTTTACTTTAGTACCGTTCATAGTCTCGTGACCTTAATAATTTTATTATGCGATCACACAGGCGATACAAATAAAATCTATGTGCTGTAGAAACGAGGTATTCGTGCCATTTATTATTTCACACAAAGAGCAATTCTCAGAGTAAAAATTAAAATACGTGTATATATACATATATTAACTTTAACATTACAATAAATGTACGGAAATCTGATATACGTTAACAGAAATAGAAAATTGTTCCAAAAGATGAGGGAGATCCATAATATTAACACTAGACTTGGGGACGACCTCGCTGCTCATAAAACCCGATTCGGGACAGTTGACGAATCATTTAAGGGGCAATGCATGCACTTTTACAGTAAGATCCCAAATAAAGTTCACAATTAGCCAGTAACCAATTTCGAATTCAAATTCAAAATATATTTTTTTCATAGGTATATAATACAACACTTGAAATACATCATTATATTTAAAGAATTTACAATTTTTTAATTATTACCACTTTTTTTAATTAGCACTCGTTCGTAAGACAGTTATTCCTCAAGAAGAACGAACAAGAAACTTGTGGATAGCTCTTTTCAAACCAATTATATAGAAATACAATCGTATTTAAAGCTATTGAGGAAAAAACCTGTAGGATGTCGAGCTCATTATATCCATTTATCCTCTAAATATTCAGAGACTGTATAATAATATCCATTTGTGCTTAATATTTACTAAGCAAACACTTTGCTTAATAAATATTAAGCAATGTGTTTAATAAATATTTAAAGCATTTACTTTAAACCTGTATAAGGGTAAATTTTGCATATTCACAGGAATCTTAGTGAATACGCGCACACAGTCCCCTAAATCAATTTAAAAATTACGTTAAAAAAGTTATATGGCATCTATCTAAATACGTAAACGAAAAAAAACCCTGGGATGGAATGGTTCGGTTATCGGGTTGTTTCATGTGATTTCCAAGTTTGCACCTATTTTTTAACTATTCAGTTAAATATTCCATTTTTAACTATTCAGTTAAAAAAATAAGTTAATAAGAAAGAGCAAACCCTTGAGTTTCTTGCGCATTCTCCTCAGGGTAAATCAGCACTTGGAATTAGTGGTAATGTTAATTTCGAAAAGAATTTATTAATGACGTATTTCAAGTGTAATTTTATTACCTACGAAATAACGAAATTTCTGATTTGATTTTATTTCATTATGTAATAACGTTATGTTTTCTAAAAAGTCAAAAACTGCATTAACGATTTCAATAGAAATTATTGCACCAATAGTTACAATAGTTAGTTATCATCATCCAAAATACATGTTACTGATTGATTGTTTGTCTGTTTATCTTCGTATAACTTGACAATGGATTGACCAATCTTAAAATTTGTTATACAGATAGACCCCATATCGTCGCATAGAAAGTAAGGTGTCGCTTGTTTGTCTATATTCTTGTTATAATTCGACAATGTTTTATCCGATTATAAACTGAATTTTATTCCAATAAATGGTCTGCGAATTAAAAAAATAATAATTCAAAGGTCATTATTTTTATTTTATTCCGTCAGCCTTTTTATTTATTTGTTATTGTGAAACGAGGGAAGAAGATGAAATTTAAGAGAAAAAGGGGGAGAGAAGGAGATGAGAAGTGAGTGGTAAAGGGGACGGAGTGCTTCACCTTAAACAAACTAGTTTTCGATATCGATCTCGTGGTTATTTTGTTTACCGATGAAAACTAATTTCTTAAGGAACAGATTTTTTTAAGTAGTCCATAAACAGCGCCCGATCAACACTGAACTAATGTACACGGCGTAATACCCAAAGCCCTCGACCTGTAATGAGGTTGTGGGAGGTATTTCCGTTTTATATTCGGAAAATTTTCCACAAGCTATTTACACCGTACCGGCTACAACCGCACCTGACTTCAGTTGTAACGACGCCAGAAAAAACATACGACCGACATTTTAGGTTTTTTGGTTGGTTTGGTTGGTTTGGTTGGTTTGCATTCGGAGGCAAGCAAGCCAACGGCGAAATGAACATGCTGAAAACGAAGAAGAACTTGATGTGCTAAATAATGTAAAAAAAAATATTTATGAACGTAGGACAAGGCCTAATTAAAAAATCGGGATAATTTAAAAGCTATAACCAATCTCAAGTTGTTCAGTCCTTCGTTCAAAACCAGAAATCTTTTTTCGGCTCCCGCATCCGCTATTTATTTATTCATTTGACTAGTATTTTTACTTAAGTAACTTATTTCTTCGAAAAAATTCGGAGCGAACAGCCTGTCAGACGGACGACGTACGTGCACGAGAATGATCCATAGGGTTCAATTTTTACCCGAGTAAGATGCAAAGGAAGGTAATGTGTTTATTCATAGAATGAAAACGTAGACAATAAATTTTCAGCGGCTAAATCAGTGAATCCACTTGGATGAAGTTCAGCAGAGAAAAACTTGGAAAAAGAAACTAACTTAACAAATTAAAAAGGAGAATGTGTAAAATCGACAAAGAAGTAAATTTAAAAGTACAGACAATCCCATTCGTCCGGATGTAGCCAATCAAAGCGACAATGTAGCCAATTAATAAAGCTGAAAGGATCTCATCGCCCCAGAGTGCACCACGCGTATCGCTCGATACCGCTCACCGGCGGCGCGCGCACGTGCCGGCCGGCCGCCGGGCGCCCACGCGCCGGACGCGGTCACGTTGCCGGTGAGCGTGAATCGAACAAAGCTCGTATCTTAACTAATAAAGCGACAAGGTTCACTTCTATGCTAGCGTTAAATTATCTTAAATAAGCCAATTAACGCGGCCGAGGCCACGCGATACGCCACGAAGCGGCTATACGTGTATCGAGCGTTATCGCTTTGGGGGGTTCGTTTAAAAATTCTTTATGTACTATTTTAATATTGATAATTCTTTTTGTTTCATATTTATTCCCTATGAAGAACGGTTCGTTTCCTTTCATTATACTCTCTCAGATTACAGAGGTGATGTGACAGCTATCAAAGTTGCGTTTCATCCAGTGAATGAGAATTTAGGTGGCCCACTCTCCCCTCAATCACCCCCTTCCCCCTACCATCGACCCACTCTTCTCTCCATCAGATATTCTATTCGTTACCAAAAGGCCGGCAACGCCCTGAAGAATGGAGGTAGTAACCACCTTCTCTTTAATGGTTCGCATGCCCGTTCGCCCCTCAGAAATGCTATAAAAATACCATTTTCACAATTTTAATATTAAACTCTAATGCAGTTCATTATACTACATAGACGAGAGAATAAGTTTCTTCTTCGTTTGTTTGTCACATTAAGTGTTAATCTTTGTTAACTTCGTGCGATTTCGTCACTTGACACAGCCAAAGACCAGTACAGGAGACGCAATATCGTATGACGCGACGTCAGCATGTGTCGGTGTCCAATTACAATAGCGGTTTAGACTAATGAGCACTAACACTGACAATGTTGATATTAAAGGCTATACATTTTTCAATCTAGACTCTAAAGCAACCTAGGCTACGTATGCATGAGTATTAATATAATTTACAACCACCAGGCAGTTTTGTGACATCCGCCTTATATCGAACAACGTATTATATAAAATTCAAACGGGTCCATTTGACAAGTTGACATGAGGCTTAGCTATATTTTCTTTAGTCAAATTAACAACTATAAAATTACTTTTTTACATAATTCTAATATAATTCGGGGCCGAAAAACACAAAATTTAGCTTATATTCCACCTCGCACGTCCCGCGACCATTTTATACATCTATAACGACGACAAAATAAATTTCTCAAACTCAACGCCTTTATTTACTGATTTATTGTATACATAATTTACACACACATATATATGTTTTATTATATATGGCCAAATCGGCACGTGATCTCGAAGTCACGTGGAGCGCAACTTGACGCGGCGCTATACTCGTATCGACGTACACGAATGGCGGTATTCAGTTATGTAATCTAAGGGCTTTTAATACAAAAGCAAATAAACAAAACATAAAAGTTCGTACGATAATATCGACGTTTAATTGTTTACCGATCGTAGCTTTATGCGAGTTATCCACAGGGCAAATAATAAAACTATGATTTGTTAGATTGATAAGGACGCATGAGAGGCCGTTGACAGAAATTTTTTAAAGGTATTTCTATTATAAGAATCCATAATCTTTTCCGCTTTCGATATGTCAGTAATAAATAAGTACATGTTATCAAGATTTCTTGAAATAGTTTCTGATTAGCATCATTTTCTACATATATCATATACCTACTTAGTAATTGTAACACCAAAAATAAAATCACCAAACATAAACTTCATTTATAACCTTTTTAGACATAACTTGAAAGTCACCGAAGCCTTTTCTTCAACGCAGTGAAGTTTTTCAAATGGAAGTGACTCAGTAAAATCTGAAGTTCTTTTAGATAGTTCGTATTTTCATTCCGAATCCCAGACCGGAAATATTCGAATTCAAAATTGCCAATATTTGGAACCGGTAACTTCATCCTAAGGCTTAGGAACACCTAAGCCCCAAATATGTTTACTAGCTATACCCACGGCTTTGCCGAATTTTTTCAAATTCAATATCAAAACGATATATTGTTACGTATTTCTGATATAATAGTTAACCCTCGTTAACCGTTAATTAACCGTACTTTCCGTTACATTAGTTGACCGCGACTCACCAACTAAACCGCAACTAACCAAGTGCACATAGAACGAATTCCTTCAATTTTTACCGAACGATCTCACTTTCAACTATGATCCCAGTGCATATCTATACTACTAAATACTAACATCATTTGTCGATTTTAGTTTAATCCTAATACCTGCCACATTGCCAATAAAAGACATTTCACTCGTGCGTAAAGGTTATTACTCTCACTGTGTTAATAACGTATTTTTTTATATTAGATAATTATTTAACGGTTCACAATTACAACTCTACTTAATTTATAAATACAATTATTAAGTTAATATTTTAAGTAAATTCATTAAAATAACATTGAACATAGTCTTATTCGGTAAAATATTATACTTACGTGTTGTTAGATAGAAATATAAGATGTAAATAGATTATCACGAACTATTAAAGAAACAATTAAGCAACTATTCCTTATTATTTACCTACATTTTCATTTAAAATTTAGCACAGAAAGAAACTTATTAGAGTAAAGATGACTTTGTGCAGAATATTGCCTCAGTCCGAGGTACTCGTATCACTACGATCAGTGACAAAGTTCTTCATTTTTTTATTCCACCAATTAAGATATATCCTATTTATTACTGAACTTTGAATAACTTTCACAAGCGACTGTCGCTATTGCTAAATACATGATAAGTGTTATCAAAAGTTAACGCAAAATGTTATTTTTTTATTAACTTACAATATTTTCTACACGTATGTGCACATATTGTATGACGAAAGCAAATCAATAAAATTAAATATTAATAAATATCGATAATAATCTCAATAAAACTCGACTATGAAAAAAATCGCGCTATAAAAAGTATCAAACAAGCAAATGTTCTAAACTGAATTTGTTATGTAAAAACTATTCAATATTTATTGCGTATTAAATAAACACCTTGCACATAATACTTTTTAATGTATTTAGCACGTATTCATAGCGATGTTCGGAGGATAGCCGTGGTCGTGAGCCGCCTGCCCTTACAGAACAATACATTCTAACAGTGGTAAGCGATCGTAAGCTCTAGGGCAAAGTGCATCACGCTATATATCTAGCGGGCGACATATGACGTACGCACGAGGTATGCAGATGCAGCCGTTACTCAAGCGGGGCTAAAGAATGTACATTCTTTGACTTAAAAGCGCTACCGAATAGCGTTTGACTTCATAAGTTTAGAAAAAAACTTTATATCTATTTTAACAAATTCAACAATACACAAAAATACACCTAAAAAAATTCCTTTTTTTATCTTACGGACGTTAAATACGTGTTCTTTTTTTCTAGAAATATATTTGAAACTTGACGACTTAACACTGTAACCGCAAAAACTAAACATTGATATTCTATTTATTATAAACGATTCAATATATTTTTTAATTGTATATCCATACACAGTCAATAACGCCTTATTATTTGCCGTAACGATGTCGGCTAAACAAAGAGGTAGATCGTACGTTTGAGACTTGACTTTTTGAAATGATGTACCCCCTAACCATAATCGGAAAACATCACATTTCCCTAATGTAAGTAATTTCCTTGTAACGTTCCGATAATCATTAGATCTTCCGACATCCGAATTGGCTTAGTTTATCTTTTTTATCATATTTCACTCTACTATCTCACTTTTATATAGAGCAATAAATATATGACACAAGAAGCGATATCACGGGCGCACTTTGGCAAAAGCCTTCAATGATTACGTCGTCTCCTGCGCAGCGATAACGCCAGTTGTATCACATATCATATTATCGCCATCAAAAAAACTAATGGTAATGACACTTTTATATACCTTTTCTATCCTTTTCTGGTTATAATCACTCGGTGTCGTAGCTGTTTTCGAAGAATCTCATAGAAAGTTCTTCGTTCTTCGCTACTTCGTTCTAATAGCGACATCGTAAATCTAGGCATTTAAATGCAAACTCGACTCCCTTAGGCCATTCTCGTCCTGTGTTATAGTAACTGCGGTATTTGCGTTTCATCACCATTACATTTCAGGATAAACGTATGTCGAAATGACCATCGTCACGTTCCTAAGAATTGAGGATTTAAAATTTCCCCATTGCTTGAATGTGATATTTTTAATATCTTTAATGTAATGGTTTTAAGCTGAATTGTTATTAATTGAAGTTGACATTAATTGAAGTTAATTAACTGAGTTGTTAGAATGGTTTTAATTGAGGCTCAATTCCATATATCAAGATATGATATTGACTGGAGTTTGATATTGACACAGTTTAGTGGATCTTTATAAAACCTTGAAAATTGTGAGCATGAAATCTCCAATTCTTATGAACTATTTGAGTTTATATCCCGTACATCTTGATATTGTTAGAGAGCGTTTCTTCGAAATACTAAGTTATGAATAACATAAAAATGACTAAACCGATTTCCATGAAACGTATCGATTTGAGAAGCCTCACCAAAAACGCATTACTTTCGCTCTAAATAACCAGACAGCCCGGCTCAAAGAAAAGGCAAATTATAACACAACTTTTTGTATCGGTAGTTAAAAATGCTGTTACCTCATTAGTGTGTATTTTCTTGGCTGTATATTAAAAGCTGTTGGTTACGATACAACTTCATGTAATGACATACAGCAACTTTTTAAGAAATTGGTAATATCACGCCTAAATTGGCAAATTTTAAAAAATACCAAAATGTATCTGCTGCCTACTCAACAATTCAGCTCTTGACCCGCACGAGACAAATCTGATGGGCCACAGTCTACGATTCACTTGGACCACGGTCCAAGCCGAGGAGCTACGACCTGTAATCCTTTATATTGGTTGGATTTCAGGCTAGGGAATCCGAAATAAAAAAAAAACTATGCGTGAATTCATATACACAAGTACTACAAAGAGAAACTTCTTTAAGACCTACCATTTTTATTTTATATTTAAAATAAGTACATTAAACGAGGTTTAAGCAAACTAGGCTACGTTATTCTATTATTGAGTACTAGTATCCGGCTCCATCATCAAATCCTGAAAATCGCTTCATGGTGGCGCATTTCAAGACAATTCCAACAGGCCCCAACATGGTCAGGATATGTTGTCTCATTATAGAGTTGCAGTACCAAACTTGCAAGTTCATCATCAGACCCTGAAAGCAAAAAATGACCAGAAAACCTTCCAAAACAATTCCAACAACGCCAAACACAGCTAGGCTACATTGTTCTATTATGGAGTGCTAGTGCCCAACATCACCCACCATCATCAGAGCCTGAAAATCAATCATGATCAGAGTACATCTCAAGACAACTGCGACAAGTTCCAACACGACTAATATATGTAACGGAGTTTCTGTGCTTATCTTCTGGCTGCGTCATCAAATCACCCCAATTACACCATACTATTCTACTGTCATCGGTCCTCGATAAGTGTGCAAAATTTTAATTAAGGCCAACGATTTATTTAAAAAAGAACTTTTATATAAATAAAAAAGGCCGCCTTCAAAAACCTATTTAAATAATTGTTTAAACAGACTCCAAAAATCACTAATTGCTTGCTTTTGAAATCGGTTCTAGCTGAAGATAAATCTGAAATAGTTGCGTAGGTTTTATTTTCGTTACGGAATTTCTTGATTCGATCGCCGCGTTCAAAGCCTGCGATAAAAGCTATGCAATAGCTTTAAAAAATGCGAATCAATGCACAGTAAATTAACGAAGTTATCGGGAACATAGAAAACAAAGACGGAAATATAATCTCCTCTTTTTTTGAAGTTATTAAAAAAAAGCAGTCATGAAGATAAAACGTACAAAACATTACAAGAAAACATTTGCACATCTCTATTTCTTTTTAATACCGTACTAAATTTCTCCACTACGTTGATAAAGAAGTTTCAAAAATTCAGAAGGATGTCTCAGCTACACAATGATTAAAAAAAACTGACAAATGTCGTGTTCCATTTTTTGAATCACCACTTAAAAAAACATTAAAAAATTTCAATTCGTTTAAAACAAACGAACACCGCTTCAATTTTACGTAAATTTTAATGTGTAAACTAATTTTTATTCAAAGATTTTAATTGTTAATTTCAACTTCAATTGGGTATATTTGATTAATTGTTTGTCAAGAACATGAAGTATTATTAAAAGTTGTAGGATTTTTTTATAGAAAACTTTCTTATATTTAAGGCTGCGATCTCACACGCACGCCACTCACAGATTGTTTCATTGTAGTGATAGGTGTGGTGACGGGCATCCAATTTTGCATATAAAATAGCACGAATGCCAAATCCAAGAGAAGAATTTAAATAGAATCGGGACAGATCGAAATCCGAAATGTGAACAAAAGATTGTTGTTCAACAGAAATATTAAATATTTCTTCTGAACGAAAAATCAAAAGATTGTTTGTATATAACTAAATATCTTAAACGAATTCAGCTATTTCATCGATACTTCGTTTATCGATGAAATAGCTGAATTACATGCCGCATGCAGCAATTTGTAAGAGGCGAAGAAGTAAGCGCTGTTCCTACGTGGTTACGCTACTGCGCCGACATTGGCGCGGTTGGTGCCGTCTAAAAATCAATTCCCCCGATTTTAAACAAATGTACGCAAGTCCGTCAAAAACTAGTCCAATGGCCTTCTGTTGAGTTTTGGGACGCGCGCCGTCAGCTGATGTAGCGTGTCGCGACGGTCGCCGGCGGCGGAAGGGGGCGGCGGGGCGCCTTGAGCGCTGTCTACGCCACTACGCCACATGCGCGTTACGTTGCCGCTCGGCACAAAGGAAACGATAGCGTAACAGTTATTTATTCAACTGATACGAATCCCTTTGTTTTAAAACATAATACTTGTTCATTGTTTGTAAAAGTTCTGCGCATTTGAACCGCACACGAATCAAATACTTACACGGTATGCTTTTTAGTGTTGTCGAATAAACAATTACAATAACGCCCTATCAACAAATATTAACGGCGGATTGCACCAAAAGTAAAGCGTGTCTCGCAAGCGTTATCAGTAAGATTTGACAAATTGTCCATAAAGGATCTGCCTTTTACCTACATTATTATTCAACTTTAAAAGAAAATACCTAGATAGACGGATTGAATGCATATTGCTAAAAAAAATAAATTATAAATTGATATTTTTTTAAATTAAGAATACCTCCATTTGCTTAAAAAAGAATGTACAACATTTAAACTAACTGCTGAGTGTAACGTAATTAAGTAATGCAAACGGTTTTGCAATTCAAATAGTGAGTTTATGACAAAAAGTATATGTATGACAATAAATAAATTAGATGAAAAAATTAATACGTTTACGTCATGTAAAAAGATACATTTTCTCCCAAAAATACTTAATACCAATTTTCAACCTCAAGCAGTTAATATTAGGATATTTGCAACATAAATATGCAGGTAACATTGTGTGTTTGATTAAAATTTATTATTTAATACTATTAACTAAATAGCTGATTAAATATTTTAATAACAGCAAATGAAATAGTATACAAATTGTAACAGTTATTTCACGTACGATACAACACTACGACGCAAAAGTATAAGGCGCGTGACGTTTCTCAACGATCAGTTTGCATTTGGTGGTAATTGGAGGAGGACGCGTCTCGAGAGAGCGCGCCCTACGGGAGCTTTTGTTTTTATTTTTTATTTGGCTTCTAGCCGTTGTATGGGTGAGTGATTTTTTGTACTTCCTGCTATAAACATGCTTGAAAAGTAGACGAATCAGCCCCTGTTGATTGGAAATTTAAAAGCTTGAATAATCGTTGTCAAGTCTACATAAACAAAAGATCAGTAGATGATACCTAGACATAGATTTTTAGTTATTCTTTGACTAAAATACGTTCTATTATATTAAAATGTTTTCAATTAAAATTGTTGTCTTTTCATTTAGCGTTATAATATCACAGCTTTAATTCGTTAAAAATGTGTATTTTCTATTTATTTCGATTTTCGAGATAAAAATGGTTTTCAACCCATCTCCCCGTCATGCGTATCATAAATGCGTGTCGCGCCGCATGTAATCGACTGTCTAGAAACGCTTGCCACTTTAATTATATTAAGTAATTTAATATAGGATAGCATTACATGGGTATTGTTGAATGTTTAAAATTAGTTCAATTCCAAGAAATATTATACATGTTACTTTATTTCAAATTAGCAATAATCGATCGAATGATGTGACAGATCTTCATGCATATCTACATTATAACAATGATTATTGCTTAGTAACGCAAAATTAATAACACAATATTACGAAATACGATCGCATTAGACTACCTCTGCTTATTAACCGGTGGTTCGTGATAAGGAGACCAGATAACGAACGAACACGTGCTGAATAATTTCATGATACGTTAAACTCCTCACCCACACTTTCTGAGAAAATCCTTTAATATTTAAGCTGAATGTGTCGTAACAAATATTGTCCCTATTATTTCGTTAATACATTTTTTTTAAATATTAATAAATAAATGAACGGCCATCTCGTGAAACAGTCCGACTTTGCCTTGATTTTTCTCGAAACTTTGTTCTCTGGGTCCGTCTAATTAGTCGAATTGCGAGCGAAGACAAATATATAAGTATGAATTACCCCATAAATCACCACATGTGATCTAAAAATAAAGCTTCACAAATGATTCAGTAAATTCTGCAAAATCTCTGCAGGCTCTGCAGACACATCCTTCGCCTGTTATTTTGTTGCGAACTGGCTCTGCAAAGGCGGGTTGAAACACCCCATTACTTAGTAAGTAATAGCGTGCACCAATATTACCTCACACGGCCAAAAATTCTGTAAAAGACGAAAGAAACACATGGATGAAAATAATATAATCTTTTCGTTTTTGTATAAAGCATTATGTATTCACATTAGTCCTATTTCTTAGTTGATTTTGTTTTTTTTTTAATAAATTTTTTTCGGAATGTTATAGTAAAACACATCATCGCCGTATTTATACTATAAAATATTTTTTTAAGCAATCTCGATTCTCGGTAGGATAAAAAGATGGAAAATGTTAGCAGATCGCTCAACCGGTGGCATTTTGCAAATGACGCGGGCCGGCCTCGCGGCCGCGGTCGCGCGGCGCCCGACGCCCGACGAGGAAAACCTCGAAGCGCACACCCAGATACCAACCGCGTTTGTCGTGATGGTTGTACACGAACATAAGTTTCTGTCAGGTTTCATTAAATTTATATAGGTATTCCTTTTCTAAAAATATGTCAAGTGCGAGTCGGGCTCGCGTGAAAAGAATTCCCTGTTAGAAACGAACGCATTTAGTAGTCAGTAAAATTAAGCGACGCAAATTATATACATATTTTAAAAATATGTATATAATTTAGCGTTTTAAAGTCATTATTTATCGTAATAAATTCATTTCGTAAATGAATGAGCAATTTTCGTATGTAAAAATATATGTTACACGTTACAGACTCATAAACGGTCCTAACGAATTCGATGTTAAATTTTATTTTAAGAAAATTTTCCTTTTTAAATTTATATATATAGGAATCCTCAGGTAGTTTCTCAACAATAAATGACACAAAATAAGTGAAATACATAGGTATATTTTGCATATTATGTCGTGAACGTATATTGTGTAACACAAACAATTTTCCCGCGGGATAATATCACATTCCCACAGGAAACTCTAAAGACGTCAGGCAAAGCAAGTTGCCCAGGTACTTCATTCGATATCTCACATTGATGCACTAGACCAGTTTCCTTTTTCTTTGTTTTTCTAATTAGCCCGCTAAATGGAACCCATGAACTCATGATTCCTTTATATACGCTGTATGTCTATGACCGGACCACCAACTTTATATGTATACCTAATCGCAGCTTTTTTGGTTCAGTACATTCGGAGAAAATGGGCCGTGGCCGATAGACAGCCAGACACGAAAGTGATCACATGGAACCCTAAAAATGAAATATTTTTTTCAAAATATATCAAATCATAATTTTTACTTAATCATTATTAATGCAATAATAGTAATATTGCATATGCCATATAATATTATTGTGTGGACAGAAATAAGGTTTTTAATTCGTATGTTACAGCGGGACTTACTAAAAAACCATTGAATTTCCGCCTAGTGGTGCATCTGTATATAATAATACACCTGAATAATATAATTAATGCATCCGAAAAAATACGTTAAAAAGACTCTTATTTTATGATTGTTAAAACTGAAACAATATACTCGTTTATACGAAAAAAAAACTGGATTAAGAATCCTTTTTTTAATTCATATGTCTTGTAGTTTATTAAATTATAAGGGAAATTACTAACGAGGGCAAAAAACATATTAAAGAATTTTGAACCTCATACTGTTTACAAAAATATAATCGAAAATTTGGCGTTTTCTTTTTGTTTGGAAAACTATTGAGTCTACAAAAAAAATGTGCAGTACAACGCACGAAGCTCTGCCGCTGTGAAGTTAGTCACGAAAGTGTCGCAATGACGTAGAATAGGAACGCCGTGGAGAAAAGGAAGGGTCAGGGAGCGCAGAACCTGCACATTACATTGTTCGCAGGCAATTCAGAGCGGCAGAGTTTAGTGCGTTTTACTGTACAATGGCTTCCGTATTCTTTACAAAGATCTTGAAATTTATCAGGGATATAGAATTTAGAATCCACATGCGCGGCAATAAAAGGGCACATGAATTAGCCAGTTGCCTTTTTTCTCATTTAATGCCTTCTTACGAACCACTCATGCACGGAAGTAATATTTTACTTAAGCAAATTTATTATTACTAAACTACTGTAAATTACTTTAAGAATTCAAAATACCTAATTGTCTTTTATATTACTGTAAAGCGAATTCGATGATCTGCCGAATTATCTTCACTGTAAACTACGTCTTACTTGTTACTTCTAAAAAAAAAACTTGGCCGTCACGGGACGCCCGGTAGAAGTGAAATATTTGTGTTAATATTAGAGTTTATAATTAATAAATACCAATAAAGAAAATATATAGTAAAATAATAAAAAAGTATAAAGTTTTTTAATAAAATCAATGCATTTTTCTTATTATTTTAAATATAATGATAATTAGAAGATATTTATATTTATAAATATGAAATATATTTCTATTTAATAATATGTCACTGATTCGAATTCTTTTAGGAATCCGTCAATTAATTATTAATAAAAATAAACAATTTGAAGACAATTTTATTTATTTTTATAATAAATAAATAATAGACTTAGGTCACAGTAATTAAAACAATAATAATAAATTCTTTTAAAATATTTTAAATTATATGTCAAATAAATCACTGAATACAATTAAATAAGGAATTTTTATTGTGGTAACAAAAAATTCAAAGTATAATAACAACACAAAATAATAATAATTCTATTAAAATATTTCCAATTTCTTATTAATATATTATTATTAGGTCATTTAATTAATGAGAATAGCAAAAATTATTTAAAGTCGATATCTTAATTCAAATATTAACTTAATTAAATGTATAATAAGCTGAAGTCGTAATAAAAGTGTATAGTTTACACGCGTGCGCACACAAGGAGTCGAGAGCGGCGGCGTAGTGGGGGTAGTGGGCGTCACGGCATGACAGCGTAATGCCACTTGCCGTCCCGGCATTCCAGTCGATTTTACTGCCAAGACGCGCCAATAAATGTTTCACATTAAAATGCTCTAACAATATATTTATTGTATTTTTTTTCTTCTCGATAAAAAAAAAAGTACAAATGATATGCAGGCTGCAGATTCAACTAGATCAGTTGATGTGAATCTACAAAAATCTAGCAGTTCAATTATGTTAAATGATGTCGAGTGTCCTTTTTCGTATTCCGCTGTGTAAGCGAAGTAGAAACGCCGCTATTGCGTACACGCATGTATGTGTCGCAAGCGAGTAGCTTTCTGTCAAAAATGCGAAATATAGTCGGTTTCGCCATCGCGCTATGAAAGGTAATCCGAGTGCTTTACGGAACATCGCACGTAAAATTTAAACAATAAATGGCCGGAATGCTTCGATTTGTTATTTTATGGATCTCTGTGAGCGTAATTTTGTTTTAATAGATGACGCAAAATAACGTAATGAAATCGACAATACTATGAAAACGCTGTCGTTGGGACGCGTCCATTAGTTACGGGAGGCGTTCACAATCGAAATATCGCCAAAATAAATATCGCCTCCATATCGAGTTGGCGACTTCTAACAACATTAATGTAATCGGGCAGCTACAACAACGTAGAAGCAATAATATGATTTCTGTACATATTAGAAGTGCTTAATTTAAATATGTATCTAAATATAGCCATACAACTATTTAAAGAATTTGAGGAAAGACGTATATATCAATTAGTGATTAAAGATGTATGAAACCGTTCTAAAATGCACGCTTTGGGTATTTCGGTACAGGAACGATGATCTCATCCTCGATAAATACAACCGACACTGAATAGATGAAGAGCAGCAGCACGGGTTAACGCCACGAGATAGCGTAACACGCACTGTTCCGAGAATTCAGGCGTGCAATGATAATAATTATTATTACTTGCGTTAACACTCAAACGCACCGCGTGCGCACGCCGAAGGTCACACCGCAGTAAGTCACACGCTCGAAGCGTGAAGCCGTTATTGGGATTTCCTAGTGAAAAATCATGTGACGGCCTTGTCCAGTAACAACGGCGTATCCGTCGATCGCACCGCCTCCCCCTCCCGCTCCTCAGCTCACTATCGATCTCTATACGATGACGTACAGCGTTCAGTAACGCCATTCGATCACCTTAGGCGTTGAATTTCTTCTTTAAAGTACGTCTCTGGGAATACCTGCATCGTAGACACCCAGAAATATATTTATCTATTTCTTTTTATCTTTCGTATATCAAGTTTGGTTTCGTGCACGAGTACAAAGCTTCCATAGATCGATGTGCACCGTCCGGCCATTCAAATGTATCGAGCCGTCTAATCCGTCAATGTATTCGAAATGGTCTCGATCTTTAAAGCGCTGCTAATTTTAGTCTTGTATCGTCTCAGTTTATTTGTTGAAATTTATTTCAAATATACTTCGCCCATCTATAGTATTTTTTTCAATGCCCGCTAACAAATTAATTAAATGAATTACTAATAAAATACAAATAAAAACGAACATGACTTTATATGTCGAAACTACTTTAAGTCATTTAAGTTTATCGATTAAACCACATTACGAATAGTAAAAGTACACCATATCAAACGATGTCGTAACGCCGTAGACGTGAAAGCGGTAAAAATTAATTATCTATAGTGGTCCGGTACATTATAGAAAATTAGCTATTCACAACTGCAAATCACACCACCAACGACCACCGTACCACAGTCCGTACTGCACAGGTATTGTATCGTTCGCTACACTGCGGCATTTCCTCATTCCGATGGATTTGCACGAACTAAAAAAAATGGGGCTTAGCGACTGGTATTTTTGAGGCCGCGCGCGTCGAGTTCGCGGGACGCCGCTCGGGAGGTGGGCGTGTTACGACCGCAGTTCCCTTTCGCGCGGGCGTATTTATACTTTTACGAGCTGCGGTTCCGGCCCGTGCCCGAAGCGGCGGGCTCGGCGGGCTCGGCGGGCTCGTCTCCCGCACGGATGGCCCCCGCGTCGTGATCGCGTCGCTTCGGCCAAAGAGGAGCCGATGCGCACGATCCTGACGAGACTCGTATAAATCTTGCGCCCTTCGCACCGCACGCAAATACGTTGGTAGAATAAACCAAATTTTTCAAAAAAACTTATAAAATTTCATTCAATTTTTTAAACAGACTAAAACAATTAATCGGTCGTTTTTAGATTCGGTTCCAGCTAAAGCAAGGCAAAAGAACATACAATGTATAAACATGAATATGATATTTAACCAAAAAGAGATCTCCTTCTTCAACTGTGTTTAATTTATCTTTAGCTGAAATTGACTGGAAAAACAACTAATATTAGTTGTGTTTGAAGTGTGTTTTAAAAATTATGTAAATAGGTTTTTAAGGCGGTTTTTATTCATTTTAAAAAAAAATATATTTTATTTCACATTTTGTAGTTATCAAGTAATTATAACTTTGTAATTCGTTTACCTACTACGCGTTTGGATTGGGCCATGGCTAATAAAATCGGCCGGGCGTCTTCTATACTTTTGTATAAAACAAGTGGAAAAGCAGCTCCGATCATCCCGAATTCATTGTCCACTGATGTCATTCCAGGGTCTTTACATTCTTAGTTGCAGCAACTACCAAATCATTCTTATACGAACTGCATAAATTATATCTATTCTTTGTAATATAAAGTTCTACAATTAACACATTACATTTTTATTCACTTCTACAATAAAATAATTCACTGTTTCTACTGTTATCGCTAAGAATTCTGATGTGTTCCTGCTACGATTATCACATTGAAATTGTATAAAGAATGAAAATATGCAGGTAGATTAATGAGTAATTAATAGTCATCGCAGAGTAGTTTCTGGCGATAAACCGCAGTAGTACCCCTAACACCTAACCGTTAAGGAGTGCTGTGGCTTCCATCATAAGCTCAGCAGCATGATATGTCGCCTATCATACGCAAAACTTTGAATAAGTAGAAAAAAAGAGCTGAAAAACACGACATAGTTTCCTTCATTTTTTAAGGTCCCATCATGAAACCTTGACTTGGTGACTATAAGACCGCCTTGAGAGTATGCCCTTTCAAACAAAAAACAAATTTGCAAGTCGATCTACAGTTGACGAAATTATCGCTGAACATACATAAAAATAATAATAGTATATAGCTACATACAGACGAACATAGGACATTATCCTTTTTTGAAGTCGATTAAAAAAATGTCATCAAGAAATATTTAATTGAAAGAATTAAAACGCCGTCTTTACGGAGATCAGTAAAACTAGTGCTGTCTTCTTTTGATTTTATGTGTATTATAAAATCTTTTGGTGAAGTTGACGAGGCCTATCAAAATGTTTAACTGATGGTTAGAATAGAATACTTTTGATAGATAGGATAAAATACTTTTTTTTAATTTTAATCGACACCAGCGGTAGACCGTTAACCTTTCCAGGCCGCTCGATATCGTTTTGATGTTCCAAAGAGTATTGCAAATCCCCTCGTCTATCTTTAACGCCATTTATCCGAAAATACTGTAAAGAAAATTTGAATTAAATTCTGTTGAATAAAATACACGACAAATCATTAGTTTATCTAATTGATCCATAATTTCAGAATTTTTATAACATTTTAAATATATCACTGTTGGTGTAATATTATTTTATAACAATATATAACATTTGAGATCGTAGGAAGTCCTGTTTAAAGAATCCAAATCGATCTGCTTGACGTGGCGGTTAGAGTCCATCCTTCAAATGGAAGGCGTTACAACGTGAGCCTCTTGAAGAGCTCTATGTCCATCATTACCTTCTCTTTGATGTTTGTGCGGTGCAGTAATTACTTGCACTTGAAATTTTTACCATCATTAGTAGCCCTGATACATTTAGTTTTCAACAAAGACATTTTCCGACTGCAAAACGCCATAAGTTGAACGCAATTTACCAATTATTAACCAGATCTATAGATAAATTAATACTTATTTTGTGAAGAATTAAGGATATCAAAGAAACGATAAATAGAAAAAATTGATCATACCCTAGAATTACTACGACCGGACGATCACGTATTTGTTGAAGACCACGGAGATACGTAGGCCTATGAACAGTCACCCATGTGGTGACTGTGGCGTGTGATCTACCTCCAACAGGGTCTACAGCCCATTTTCCATACATGGATAATGGGGTACGTCTTCTGACCGAAAGAGTAGTAGTATTGGAATATTACAAATACCACCCCTCAATCGGTCAAAAGTCGTTTCAAGTGACCAAACCTCATATATGACCCGTCGGCTGCGATCCCAACGTCCCGTAGTTGCGTAACAGCGCTGCGACGTCGCCGCCAATCTTAACAGGTATACTTAACTTATTTCTCAACCCTCCACCATTATTGATTTGCTTCGAGTTAATTTTTTAACTATTTTCAAAATGGATAAAATGTCTATAACCTTCTTCCACTCGCTTGGCTGGAACAGAAAGTTTAACAGTCAATGTTTTATCTTATTAATTGAATTTGCTCACTATTTCCAATTACCATTTGCTTGGTATTAATTAGGAATATTTTTTTAATTATACTTCTTTTGTTGAGTTAGGAAAACAATTCAGATTGTATTTTTTTGAACACGTGGCGAGAGTTGCGTGCACCGATGTGACACTCCATGAAGTTAATTTGTCACTAAAATCGACTCGCCTCGCGCACTCTGCGCCCCTAATGTGACGTGTCCCTGTGGCGACGACTTGTGATTGTATATTTACCTTTTATTCGTACGCTATTAGTCACTAATACAGCACAGTAATAGTAATCACTAGTACATTAATAGTCGGATTTCTTATCAAGCACAAAACTTTAAAAGCCTTTTGCCTCTATCCCGCGCATAGATTTCAAACGCTGCAAGTATTTACAGATGTGACTGCTAATTATATTATACCGTTATTTTAATGCAAAAAGTCTGTTGTATAGACCTATGTCAAAGGATGCCAATAATGTAGAAGGGTTTATGACATGAAAAAAAAAACACGTGTGGCACTCGGGGACTGCCGCGGTAAAGCTATTGCATAGTATTTTTTATCAACTTATGCAATTATAATTATTTATTTATTTTATTTATGCAGTATTTTTTTTTGAGGAGGTGCCCTAACGCCGAAATTCTAAGCAGGCATTAGTCACCAGATTGCGGGGCGAAGAGGGGGATTACGCATGCGCAGTAACGCCGATACAACCCATGCCACCTAGAGGCGAATTGTTCAACTAAAGAGACAAGCGTGATATTTCAAAAAAGTCATTAAAAATTCTGCTATTCATCGATAGATGGCAAAAGTAAAAAGTATCACCGCTGTGCCGGTCGGAGTGGGGGGTGTTAGGTTATATTTGTTACGGAATTTCTGAATTCGGTCTCCACGCTCAAGGCCCGCGATAGAAGCTATGCAATAGCTTAAAAATTGTTTGACTACGTCTTACCCATTACGCTACAAGCGAATCGAACGTGCAGTTTATAACCGTGTGTAGTTGTAATGCTACATGATCTAAATTTACATGTCCTTCGATACTGTGTGATACAAAATCTAAAGCTAATTGTATACAGTCCTTGACAGCGCATACCAATTTGCTTTTAAAACTGACTGCGTTGAATGACGTTCTGACGTCATTTGTATTGTCCTAAACGTTAAATAATACATTTACATTTTCAGAGCGTGAAGCACCGTCAACACCGGTGACAGAGTGGCGGCGTGCGGCGCTCGTGAAGAGTGTCGAGCTCGAGGTAGGCGCAGACGAGCCAGGCGGGCGCGATGAGGCGCACACGGGCGTACGGGCCGGCCACGGCGGCGCGGACGCGGGGGCAGGGACGGGGGCCTCGGCCACGGCCGAGGCCGAGCCCGCCTCCCCCACGGTCGGCCGTTGGGGTGCCGAGTGGCCGAGTTGACTCGCTGCGGTCGAGGTCGAGACCGATCTGAGCGAGCCGGCCCCGGAGGCGAGCGGGCCGCCGCTTCCGGCGCCTCGATGGGGCACGCCCCGCGACGAGCTGCGACTGGATGCGGCGAATCATGAAGAGCTGGTCATGTGTGCCGAAGTGGTGCTGCGCCGGCTGCTCGTCTCCGACAATTACGACTCCGTGCACAATTTCCTCGGGCTGTACGAAACGTGGGAACGGGAGCGCGGTCGCGGTGAGCTCCTACGCGGCGTATTTAAACGGTATGCGCCACCCATCCGACCACGACGCCACACGTGCGTGGGATTGGCCCTGGAGTTGGTGCGACGGTGGCGCGCCCTCGAGGGCCGCTTTCCGGGGCTGTGCGCGGCCACAGCACTAGTGTCATGCGAGGAAGCGGTGGGCGCGACGGCTTTGCACCACTACGTCTCGAGCGAAAGTCCCGCGCTGTTGCCTACGGCGGAGAAGGAGCACGTGCTGGTGTGCGTGCGTGTGTCCGTGGATGGGCGCGCGGGATTACTGCTCGCCGACCCGGGCTACCACGTGGCGCGCGTCGTCACCGTGATGGCAGACCGCGCCTACCCGCACACCGGCTGGTTCACGCAAAGCGAAGACGGCGCGGAGGAACGCAAGGACTACAGCTACGCGTTGCACCCATTACACACGGGCTACGTGGAGTGGCGCGAGCGTGTCGTAAACGATGGCGGCGAAGTGCGACGCGCGGAACGCACGTCGCTAGTGTACGTGGCGCGGCCGTACCTGGATGCAGTGCATGTGACGGAACGACGTAATTTAGTCTACAACTTCCGCAGCGTGCTGGCGAGGGATAAAAAAGGCCAGCCTGTGGCCGGCCTCTACTTCCCGGTGGGCGCTGCGCACTTCACCTTGTTCCGATGCGCAGGCACCATCAAGACCAAGTCTAAATATAAATTCTCCAACTTTATTGATCCCATACAGGTAATGATTTACAAGTAATTTTAGTACCTCATATCGATTGTTGTCCATTTTGTGAACGTGTTTTATATTTATTTGATACTTGTTAAGTACTAATTAGAAATATTAATTTTGTCGACAAAAGGACTCCGAAAAGAAATGATATACATTGATCAAGTTTTTACTCTGCAACAACTTACAGAAAAATGTTTAACAGAATGTCAAAAAATTTTCAATGGTTTGTTGTTAGATCTAGAAAAAAACTTATAATGGAAAGAAATTATCTAAGGAAAACCCTATTCGTATATTATGCTAGTAGGATATTGATAAGGGCACTGCAATCATACAGAGATTCCAGTGCCTGTGTAAGAAATAAACGGGACATACGCTGACTGGTTTGTCATCCGTCCAACTGACACACAGGAATCTGTAGCGTCACTGCAGCTATTCAACATATTCATGGATAGCTGTTGTTACGATTTAATAACTCTACATCACCCATCACTCGCTCGAATGAGGGTTGATAATGGGTGTACTATCTGTCAAATGTCTCTTATACTGCACACTGACGACTAAGCAACGGTTGCGCCGTCGACATGCGATTTACAAAAGATAGGAACCAAATTAAAGATTCTGTCTAGAAAAAACGTATAAAAGTCATTGTCGGCTAAATTCAGAACATGGGGTTTGAAAGAAGCTCAAGTTTCATTAAATGCGATAAATACGGTGAATGTCAAAGAATTTAACTAGTGAAAGTTTTCGTTCATTTAGGTTTTGGTTTATACACGACGCTTGCTGATACGAGAAATTAAAGGGTTTTATGAAAAACACATTTGACATTCTAGTATAAGAGCTACCAACGTTTTCGAGCAAGAATTTCAGGTCAGCTGATTTATTGATATGTCGTCTCTCTTGCTCTTTGGGTTAGGGTCTGGGCTGTCTGGCCGGCGGTGGCGGTTGCGTTTACCTGTGCAGGTGATTAATTAATATTTTAACTTTAGATAAGCTTAACAAACATCCATCTCTTATTGCCAGACATTTTTGTCATTGCTAACAATGAGCCAGACGCCAATTTTGATTTATTTTTTTTGAATTAAAAATTCAAAGTATTTCAGTTTGCCTGTAATTTTAATATTATGTTGTTTAAGTATGAAAAGACCTGAAATTAATTTGCCAGACACTAATTCTGTTGTTAAACCGTGTATTAGCCAAATATTAAAAATGATTATAAATCAAATTATTTAAATATTTTTTAATCACCTTGTCTAATTAGGGTTTTTTCTATCTCGTTCTCAGCAATTTATTCTGCAATTGTTTCTCTTTATCCAATAGTATCATACTATACGAATTTTCAGGACTTTGTCGTTCTAATACACGGTTTAACAACTGAATTAGTGTCTGGCAAATTAATTTTAGGTCTTTTCATACTTAAACAACATAATATTAAAATTACAGGCAAACTGAAATACTTTGAATTTTTAATTCAAAAAAAATAAATCAAAATTGGCGTCTGGCTCATTGTTGGCAATGACAGGGATGTCTGGCAATAAGGGATGGATGTTTGTTAGGCTTGTCTAAAGTTGAAATATTAGAAATGAACCTTCTTGAAATGATTTGAAAAGTTAGTATCATTACCTGTACAGATAGGATGCGCACAGGTAAACGCAACCGCCGCCGCCGGCCAGACAGCCCAGACCCTAACCCAAAGAGCAAGAGAGACGACATATCAATAAATCAGCTGACCTGAAATTCTTGTTTTCCTGACGTTGCTAGCTCATACCATTCGTAATGGAGTTCTGGTCCTTAAGTTTATGTTCGATAGAAAAATTTGGATGTGACAGAAAAAACTTTAAGATATGAAAGCAATACTTTTGATATGTTTTTATACACTTTTTATGTTTATTTGTATATATTTTAAAACAGTCTTATTATAATTGATTTACTCTAATTCGTTAGCGCTTACAGAACGTAAAATAATAGCGTTTAGGATCAAGGTGATGATTAATTTCGTCTTGGCGGATGTACGCTCAATAAACACCGAGCGAGGTGATCCATTGTGATATTGATCATTAAACTATTTTGTTATTTAGTTTTTTAGCGTGACATAAGCACTATTGTTTACAAAACTCGTCAACAAGCCCCTATGTTTTTATTTGAGAAATTGATGTCACCCTAAGCTGACTCAGTGTTTACTGCCTAATCTTCTATTCAAATTGCATGTTGTCCCGCTGGCAGTCATTTGGTGTAATTTGTGTTCTCCGATTTTCTACCACTCTAATAGTGTGGCTGTGTATTATATTTCATGATATGGTACACTACAATTTATGCCTTATTTATGTATCAATTATAGGACCAAGAGGGCTAATCTAAAAAAGAAAAGTAAAGAATAATTAATATATTATGATTTTTTAAGTAGATAAAGACAAACACGATTACCTTACAAACTTGTAATTGCCTCTATTTATCCGTTATTTTTTTAGCTTATGTATTAATAATCATTAGAGATTTAAATTCACAAATATTTTATTAAAAGAAAATGCGATTTTTGATTTAATTGAAGGTACCAAAAAAGTACAAAGACATCGAAGTTCTATAAATAAAAAAACATTTTCATTGTTGTCATCAGGTACCGGAAACAGTAGTCGAAGAGATCGAGCAATGTAACACCCAGATGAATTATAAAACTGGCGAGCTACAGTCTATCATTTGCCGGCTGGCGCACGTGGTGTCCGACGAGTCCTTCATCGATCAATTGTTAGCCATCAACGACGACATCTGTCGGCTCAGTATTAACTGACAGGACGCAACGGACCAATCGCAAGTTAGCACTCAAACAACCGACCAATCACAAATAAGTGACAAAATAACAAACCCATCAAGAGTGGACAAAGCCTCGGAACCTCAACGCACAATTTACAACGACAGATCAACCAAAACTAGATGATGGATCATCGGAGCTGACCCAGTTACAATTTGAAAGACAAACATCAGGCTAAATATAAATACGAACAAAATTATAGAAAAAAATAATTACTTTTCTAAACAATCTTTATTCTATTTTATGCAATAAATTTATGAAAGAGAAGTAGAATTGTATAGAACATATTCATGTTTTCTTATAACATTTCCTTAAATATTTTGTTATCAAATATTTAGTTAAATTGTCATTATTGATTTATGTGTATTAATGTGTTCAATGTTCTTAATATCTAACATTGGGTTATAGGGTTCAATTTATGTCTAATATATGAGATAACCTTGAATTGCGTTTTCTTTAAGTATATGAAAATATCTGTATTAAAACAAATCCTCTTAATGTCCATTTTTAAAGCATCTGCCAACTCATACTGGAGACAGTACAGGTGACACATCTTGGTGTGCCATAAAACGTAAAATACTAACTTCTGTTATGGCTTCGCCCACATTGACGTTGAATAAATTCCTTCATCTTTCATATTGATTGATTTTGCTGTCAATCCTAGTCGGGCTTTCAATTTTGATCGCGGTGACGCTCTTAATTCTGGTCCCGATTCTACATTCTATTTCGATTCTGGCCCCGTTCCGTATCTCTCTCGATTGCACTCCCTTGCCCGTTATCAAATTTTATTACATCACTAATCACGTACCCGCTTTAGACAAATCCGACGTCAATAGCAAATCAGATTACAGACAAAGACAGGAAATAGGCATATGTGTTATTTCAGGATTCTCTCCTAAGTTTCATTTCAATATATGCAGTAGTTTTGGTGTAAATGAGCGACTAATGTTCAAAGTTACCAACTTTCCCATTTATAATATTAGCAAAATTAATTTATATGATACATGATATTAAGGTAAAAAGAAATAAAATAATAAAACAGAGTGCTCTCCTCATAACTGTAAAAGAAGTAGTCGTCACTCCATGGACCCAATGACAAAACAATTACAGAGACGTAGCTATTCAAAAATGTACACAACTTCTCTTTTTTGCCCCGATGTGCTAGACGACATATACACCTACATTATAGTACACATTTCAAAGACCGCCTTACACCATATATAAAAATCAGATCTACCCACATAACGTTCGTATTTGGTAATATGTAAAATGTAGGGATTTTTGGACTAAACATTATATCAAAAATATCCTATGATTGATATGGCGCATCGAGTAGAAGACAGAATGGCTTCTACCAAACGAACGTAACAATGAATGGGTTTGTTAGAATCTCAGATCTACATTATCACTATCTTTGGACATAACGCAATGCCAATTACTGCATATTTCGACCTAACTTGAAGAACAAATAAAGCAAATTTTGTAGAACTTTCCTTGTACCGATATCTGAAATCTACAGTTAAATGCATTCATCTGGTTTTAACCAAATTAAAGCCCGTTATTAGATGTTAAAATCTACCAATCTCAATCATTTCATATTTTTAGTACTTGTTGATTTTTAATATAGAAAGTTTTTTACTGTATTTGAGGGTACTTTTTAATTAATTTATACTTTGCGATACTTAGAGCCTCTTCCACTATTTTTCAAACAGATATTTAACAAAAGCCAATTTTTGATAAAAGTACCTAATTTGCGTTCCATTTCCTTTTAACGTTTTTTCGAGCTGAAACCCATTAAAAACAAGATATGGAACACAAAATTAATTTCGTAAGTCAGTTGTTGGAAGAGACCCTTATACAGACAGATGAAATCAATTTCGTTGACGTGATTGTTTAAATTAAGTCATAGATATTCTCTTCCAAAGCACCCTCTTAATGCCACACCGAATATCGGGACCCTCGCTGTCGACTATCGAGCAGCGTTCAGTTTAGCAATCATCCAGAGAGTAAAGTAAAACTAGCTTTTAGGAAGCTTGGGTACTCAATAGTGCAACAGTACTTCAAGTCGGTTCATCACTTTATACTTTATAAGACAGGTCCGAATTGATCTTGAGTGCTGTTGTCGCCTCTGGGCTGGAGCACCCCAATATCGATATCGGTTCATGTCTGTAGACCGTATCCAACGTAGAGCGTCTCAAATCGTCCGCAACCTTCTAATATCCAGTCAGCTCCACCCGTTGTTTTTACACAGCGTTTTTTGTGCACGCTTTATCGTATATGAGGAATGCTTTGAAGAACCATTCAACCTTATTTATTCCTGACACTAAATTCCGTCGTCGTTCCGCTCGTCGAAAATACGATCAGCTATCGTGATGGCTGGCGTTCTACCACCATACGCTTCATGTGAAATTTTTTACCGTGTAGGTAAAGCTTTATAATGATAACCATCAGCGGTATTTCCAATGAACTGAGACAACGGGATTTTTTGAGAGCATATTTTTCCTTAAAAAGCCGTCGACTACTAGAAGTTGGGGTTGCATATGTATATGGATGGGCCCTTAATATAAAAAATAAGCTAATACAATTACAAAAGCCGTATTGGGTGTCTTAGATAGTTTTTGCGCGATGCGTACACAATAATTATACGGAGACATGATGAATTAAGTTTTTAATCACCTTCATGCCGAGACGTCCTATACCATAATCTTTTTATTACAAAATCAGAGGTTTGGGTATTGATTTCAACAGCATTTACTTGTCGACTAGTATAAGATCAAAATCGGGCTAGTGCGGTACGTACTCGTGTGGATTCCGTGCTATATATAAATCATCGTATTACCTATAAACTTTTTATTGATTCAATTTTTTTTTTTTGCAGTGCTTAACTAAATAAATTCCACAGAATAAAAAGAATATGAAAAGTTATCTATTCCTTTATGTATGTAGACTACTGTAGGAAACATTAATTAAAGTCTGTTGCAAAATTAAAAAAAAAATTAGCCGAGATGTTAGACCATGCTCATTATGGGGTTTCAAAGCAATTATTACAAAGAAATTCACTATAGATGAAAAAGTACGTTGTTACACTTTTCCATGTTTCCCGCACATAATAAATATAAGCACTTTAGTCGCTTATAACAAGAAAAACAAGTTGGTATGTTGGCTACTTCTACTATTAAACTAAATTAAACTAATGTAAGCTGAAGTGCATCAAGAAAAGTGTAGTTACATGGTATTTACGTCCTTTTGTTGAGAAGGGCAGTTTTCCGGAAATAACTCAAAAATAGTATATCCAACCATGTTCAAAAGAATTTTTATTGAAAGTATTAATTTAAGGTTAAGCTTATACCTTTGCTATTTTTTTAAATATTTCTTGGACATACGGTTTAAAATATAGAGCGGGAGAGACAATTTTTACAATTTTCGGAGCGATTATTTCCGAAATTAGGTATTCGCGGTGATCTATACGGTACGGCCACGAATCGGTGTACCCAGCGCACGTGGGACTCATACGTCAGTTGACTCCCGGCAGCGGCCGGACGCCAGCTCACCAGGACTATCACGTCTCCTGCGAGTGCGAGTACGAACAACACCGCAAACACCTCCGGCACAAGCCGTCGAGGTCGCGCCCGACGCCCACGGGGGCCAACGCAGGCCGTCCTGCATGCGTGTGTGCTGCCGAACACGCGCGCCGTGCGCTGCGCCCCGGACCGGCTTGCGCATTATTTGTGACTACCCTCAATTTACTGAGACCCCGGACATACACCCCACCGCACCTAAAGCTGATGTCGCCGCATTTTAATTTATTAAAATGCAGGCGGCTTGGCACCGCGGCCAACGCGGACATGCAGTGTACTGGTACGGCCGCTCGCGAACGCTGGAAGTGTCCGACGCCGCGCGCCTACCACGCTGCAGACGGCGGGGCGCCTGCCCGGACGTCGTGGGATCAATTACTTAAATTGCGAACCGACGCTTCGGGAGGCCCCTCGCCGATCGGAAAGACCACCCTGACGAGGGCCAGAAGAAGAGGGCAGCGGCTCGCTGACGCGTACTGCTTCGGCTGCAGCTGTTGGATGCATGGATAGCCTGATCAGAGGTCGGCGGCGCGCTCGGTTAGATCAACGCGTCGTGGGTCACCGATGCGTGCGGTCTTGACCCGGTCGGCGTCCATTGGCGTCCGACGGGCGGCGGTCGCCTGCGTGCGAGGCTTAAGCTGTCCCCCCCGCACTCGCAACTACCACTCCACAACCCGGTGCCCCCCGCACCCGCCGCCGCTGAGCGCATGCGCGATGACGCGCGCACCCGCGGGTGGCCCGGCGTAGGCACCGAATTGACATCAAGACAAGGGACAGAGAGAAGAGAAGAGGTAGATGGCCGCGGCTCGCTGACACGTACTGCCTTGGCTGCTGTGAAGAGCATAGCCACGCCCCTTCGAAATTAATGTATGCAGCTCTTATGTGCAGGCGGATGCGCCATCTATAAATTGCAGTGGATTTGGCGCATTCGTCGCAGTTGTACTCCGGCCGCTACATATGAAGCTCGTGTTGTAATATAAAGAAGTCTGAACATCAACGCTGTCCATCATTTTGCACACACCGCAAGAAATTCGTTCTCCAAGGAGATTGTACAAAAAATCCGAGGTGTGGGCTTACGTGTTGATGGAGAAATCGCCGTTATAGAAATAAATGTTCATGATGAATAAATTGCTCTTGATAACAAAACTTATACAATATAATAAAATAAAACAGAAGAAAAAGAATGGTAAATAGAACATTTTTTTTTTTAATTAACAGACTGCAAAAACTGAAAAAAAAAGAATAATTCTCTTCCAAAAACTGAATGTAATGCAGTGATTATAATTATGAGACATATAAAGCCTACAAATAATAATCAATTTTTATACATTGATTTCTATATAGTAAAATCATTACGCTTAGACAGACTTTTAAAGTAGAAAGTATATACTTAATTAATATAAATTTGTTTATGTGTTGTGTACGATGTGCTGTTTTGTAAACTCAAGGTCCTAAATTTGATGAAGCACACATCAGTTAATAAAAAGTTCCCGAGTTACTACTATATTTTAGTCTATAACTCTGGTTTCAAATTATCTCAATCCTAAAACAATGTTTTATATGTTAAAAATCATTTCAGAAGAAAAATGCAGTCAAATAACGAAAGCCCCATTTAAACCTAATTAAGTGATTTTGAGAAAATTATGAATATGCATACAGATCAAATAGAAACCACCTTTTCTGTAGTTGGGTTAAAATAAACATCATTCAGTTGCATTTCACAATTGTGCAAATTGAATAGCTTCCATGAACAAGTGGAATCGAATAATTAAAGTCATATCAAAATATGTCTATATTAAAAAAATGTATATGGTATACTAAGCGCATTTATGGACTTGCACGGTTAAGATGTCTATATCAAAAGTAAACTGTTCATTCTTTATGTGTGATTGTCCATGAGTGTGGAGGCATAAGCGAATGCTAGTTTTTAATACCATTTTTTAATTTTACCTGGAATTTGGGAAATAGGGCTTTATCAAAAACAGCAAATTTGTTACCATTTACTTCACATACTAATTATATAATAGACATACAAATCATCTTAACTCTAAATACTTATTCCAATTAATAACGAGCCAGTGTGCACATGCACTTGTACAACTCTTTTCAAATTTGATAAAGGGAGTAAATAAAATAAATAAAAAAAGTAATATTTAAATTATTTTATTACAGATATTAATGTAATGTAACCACTCTAGTCCAGCACCCGAAAATTTTGTGCAAATTAATATTAATTTAGAATTAAAACACAATGAACATTCACAAAAATTAATCAAGTTCAGCATACAAAAATACATGGGATATGTTGATAGAACACAATGTGTATCCACAAAAACAAAAAATAAATAAAAAATTAAAAAGTAATACGTTACAGATCTACAAAAATACCGTAATATCATTATCACTAAAAAATTTAACTCTATTTCTAATACACGTCATAGATTTTCAATTTAAATTAGGTGAATAATTCTTAGTAACAATATTGTACCACAAACAACATTGTATTCAGGTGGGAGAGTGATCAATCAACAAAAATAAGGAAAGGAACTGGGCAATAATGTATTCACTGGGAGATAAGAAACCTGCTAGTGTGTACAATTTGCAAAAACGGATATACTTTCTAATTCTAAACATCGTGTAATTAAGCACACATATCCTATAAAAAATAGTCTTCAGAAATCTGATTAACTGGAAAATACCCCCTCAATGAATACAATTCTCTACACTAAATATCATTAGAATGTCAAAACTCTACATTATAATGCTACCATAAACATAACATACAGCAAACTGTTGACAAAAGCTCACTGTAAAACAACACAACTGAGTTCGGAACTCTCAGATAAACACACATTTCATGGTTTAGGCTCAGATGGTGGCAAAACTCAGAATAAACTACCATCAATTTGCATTTTCTTAGTCTACAAAAATACAATACTCTTTTCCATCACAGGCTACCCAATAAAATTTTGAATCAAAATCACTTCTCAAAATATATTCGGGTAAGTAAGAAGTCATAGAATAAGGCAACCAACCAGTAAGGCGACGACCACAGGGTCGCACACATTCTGGAAAAGTTTGGACTTTTAAGCTTCGAATATGCCGACTATGTTTTATTCATATATTTCTAGGAATATAACCTTCGTAATTATGGTTCCGAGGAACGACGCGGCCTTGAAAACGCTCAGCCGATGAAGGCATCGGTACCGTTAAAGGTCTGATTGACGATCACCAGCGCGCCTGTGACACAAACTCGAGACAAAATATAAAAGATTGCACCTAGCGCGTGCGCACAATGTAGAGAGCAGGCAGCCGACGCCGACGACCGACGCGGTACCGGTCCAGGCAGGTAGCCGGCGCTACGGCGGTAACGGCACGCGCAGGCCGGTACGGGCGTTGCGTCATCGCGCATCACCGCCGATCTTCGGCATGGGTGCCGGCTGCCTACTTTCTTCATCAATAGAACCCTAAACTTCATTTATCTGCATAGACGCACCAGTAACCTAATCATAGGATGATAACAATTGTGCATTTTTTCTAATGTTAACCGCACCACCACAACCAACATAAATAATTTCATTTTATGAGTTCTGCCACCATTTTGGTAGTCATTCAATGTTTTACTGAATATCATCACAGAGGTGAAATATCCATATTAATCTATTAGGCTAATAATGTAACATAATATGACATAAACCAATTACATTTATCCAAAATACAGAGATAAAGATAGTAGCCTAATAAAAAGGAAACAAACCATAAGCAACCATAAACATAATTCAATCAGTGCATTTCTTAATGAATACATATACCAAAATGATTATTGAAGCAATTCCAGATCAGCACATATACTAGAAAGTTAGTGCAATTTCCTACTTAACAATCATTGCAGTTTTAAATAACCCTCTAGATGCCTACAACAAATACACTTACATATATGAATTTCCTCCAAAATTCTATATGTTTCTATAAGTGAAAAATAAATAAAAAATAATTTAAATAAATGTAGTGAGTTCATATCAATTCATAATTCACTCCTTTCAAAATTTTTTACCTTATATGAATACCAGTGAGGAGTAATACATCCATATTCTTCAATGCAGATAATTATGTGCTTACTTATTGAGATTCTGCATCTGATAGCGCTTCGCGGATGATTAAGCACTTCATTTAGAAACATACTACAGAAAAATAATTGCGTGTGTGGATCTAGATCCGCGTGTACACGTTGTCTGTACCTTATATCCATGTAAGAGAAATATGCCCTCAGTCAAGATATAAAGGTGACTGACTGTTCTAGTGCCAGGTAATCACAATAGGTGTCGTAGTAGCGGAAACAGGAATCAACACGATACTAATACGTAAGACAGCACACGTGTGCGCTTACAATCACAATTTGTATTACACTGACACAGTTACAGGCATCGTCGCGGTTTACGAATGCTGACTGCTCGACCTGGATACAAAATAGTCGTTTTTAGATTTGTTTGGCGGGAAGAGTGAGGCGCGACGGGAAATGCGTCCGGCGCCGCTGCGTTATTGGTTGATCACTCGCGTTCCGTCCCGCGCTCCATTCATACGAAGGCACACACGCATACGTAAATAACACCACTACCTCCTATTCAGAATACTTATAAACCATAACAATAGCTGTTATTGACAACACAATATCTGATTGCTAAGTTTGATTAGCTATTTGCAAAAATTTTGATCAATGATTACTATAATTTATATCGAGATATAATTTATACAGAAATAAAATTTATATCTCTGCATGTAAAAATTAAAATATTTCATTTTCGCAACGATTTTTTAGCGTCACTAATCAATAAATCATAGCTTAAGATTAATAATAAGCAAACTATAGTGCCGGAAGCGCACTCTTATCTCTAACGGAGAATTATTAACGCTTTTTCACACATGACAGACAAACTATAATTTAAATAAGAGCCCTCGAACAGAGTCCATCATCGTCAACGGTAGTCGATAGCCGGGGGTCGCCGTGAGCAGTCAGTGCGCTCTCGGCGGGTCACATTCGTCGCATCAGTTGTCGGTCGCAGACGAGCGGTGCGGGCGATGCTTGTGCCTCTGTCTCTGCGGATGAGGACCGCCGTACATCGAGCGCACGTTGGAACTGTAATCAAATTATTATATAAGATACACATTGACATGAGGTGAGAAATAACACGAGGAAAAAATATGATATAAAACCGTCAATATTAGTGATCAATCTCAATTGTTATCATCTGTAATGACTGATGGTACAATTGAATCTTCATAGCTAATAACTCACAGATAATAACTGCCATACACAATAGCTACGGGATGATTGGCAGCATAATCAGGCAACCACACTTTGCATAAAAATAGTAAGCAAAACCAATTTAAACAAAAAGGGGATGCTTTAAGTGATAGGAATCCACATGCATAGTTCTGTCTTTTCTATAACGGCATTCAGGCACAGGCTCAGGGCCCTCGGTCCCATGGAGGCCCCGAAATACCATCGTCATTTAACTTGCACGTAACATTATGTTCTATTTTCATTCGCCTTTTATTTGTCTTTTTAAAAGGGTGCCAAACTTCGTGTACTGAAAAGTGAAAATTCTGTGTATCTAAGAGCCCCGATTTTGTATGCCCAAGGACTCAAACTCGTATTAATAAATCGCTCTCACATTAGATCTTAAGACTTATATCAAACGATAACATCTCAGCTGTCAATATTAGTTTTAAGTCATGGACGAATTAATAAACCAATCCTAAGTCATACCCATATGATGTCTAACTCAAGTAGAGTATCTTAAATATCTGTCAAAATGAATGAACATTTTATTTTGTCGGAACGAACTAGTAATGTTCCATTATAGGAAAAAAATCAAAAAATGACGTCAGTAATACAATATAAATGAAAATTATTATATTAATGGCATTATATAATCATTATAAATATTATAATATATTACAATCACAAAAGTCATTATTTTATTATGTTTCAATGCATTTAATGCACATATTAGTAAATAATATCAACATATTTTTGTATGAATATTTTATTTTGTCGGAACATAACGTTGTCGTGCGCCATTGGTGCAATGTTTATGGTTATTAGTTGTGTTGTGAACTACAAGAGTACATTTTTGAAAAATTTATAGAAGTTAATAAATTTTTTGCTTCCTAGTATTTTTGTGTGCAGTTATTATTTTATTACTGTAATGGATAAAACACATATTCTCAGTATTAGAAAAAAAATATTTTTTCAAGTATCTTAAGCAAATATAAAAACATAGTCGAATGCAAGGATACGAGCACTAACACCCTTAAATCAAGGCACATAACATGGGATCGGATAACACGAGAATATAATTCAAATCCAGATTGTATGTATCAAGTAAGTATCATCGGCAAAATCTGAATAATATTTTTTAATGTTTGAAGTATTTAGCTTTGACATATATAAAATATACACGAAAATTTCTAATTAATGTTTATTTCTTTCGAAGTTTTTAGCCACTGGAGCGAAAAATTCATCATAATAATCATAATGATTATAGATATAAATATCTTCCATTATTCCCTCTTTTTGTCTATGCTCAATCTTAAGTGAACCAATGACCACACTCAGATGATATTCTTCAATACGGTATCTTAAAACGTTACTCAAAGAACGCGAGTTACGTGTATTAATACGTCACAATACACAGATGTTATTTGACAGCACTCCGCTGATGTGTTACCACAAACCGAACTTAAGTAACGTTTATTAATGAGCAACAGATCTTAAAACTGTACTGAATACAGCTCTTAGAGATAAGAGCGATTTATTAATACGAGCATCAGCTTCTATGTCCCCAAGAGCCCTACCATAGTCTAAAACGGCCCTGCAAATGTAACTCCTTGAACACTCATTTACTAAACACAGACTATCCTATAACATATCGCCATTAGCTGCTTCATCTAAAATGATGCACCACTATTATTTTAGTACTATCTTTTAATTAAAAATGAAATATTTTTTTATTATGTGCCAAATTTAATGAATGCACATTCATATGCAGTAATAGTGTTTCAGAAATAACAGAGAAAGCTTCATTCAACTGTACCTAACTACAACTATGGAAAGACTTGAAAAGACACTTCAATTGACTACTTAGTTTAATGCATACTTTACTATTCACTTAAGGAGCACAAATAATAATTTATATCTTTGTATGAGTTGTTTTGTATTTATCAAATGGTAAAAATCAGCAATCACTTGAAACTAAATGCAAGAAAATAAAAATCACCATGCTTGTAAGTCGTAGTGTTCAGGCCTTCTAAAAAAAATAGACTGCAGTGAAATAAAGCATTTACAGCAAAAACAGAATAACACATTAGAAATTACTTTTCTTGTGCTCTCTAAAACAAAACATTAAGCATCACTTTTTATTATGACTGTTCTACAACACAAATAATATGATTAAAGTTTGTGAAAATTTTGCATGTTCAGCCACAAATATACAGAATAAATAAATGTTTACGAGTTTTAATGGTAGTGACGCCTCCGACGATATCTGAAAGATAATGGCTAGTGCAATATTTTTATGTCAAATTTAAAACGTGTCAAGATTGCCTTATACAAATACGAGCTTTATTTTATTTGCAGCATCACTTTCGGGTTTGAAATTAAATTACGATGAAATCAAAATTATCAGTCGAATAATGCACACGAAATTGAAATCAAGCCATGAGGACAAAAGGCAATTTACCTCCCTTTAATTTTATAAACACCAAAACAATTCTTTGATAAGTTTTCACAACTAAATCACTCAAATGTTTATGATGGAAATCGGTACAGGAATTGTTTGACATACAAAAATGAATGACTACGATATTGAGGGTTTTGGTAACATAAGCGTTTGAGTTAAATTATGTCCTCATAACTTGAAATTACACATTCTTATGAAATTTCAGCAGATAAATTGTATGCAAATTACCTATTGAAAGTGAGTGGGCTAGAAGAGGTGCGCAGGGGCCGACGCGACGATGGCCGAACGTGCGCGCGCCGCTCGCTGCAAGACCACATGCACTACGCTACAACACTACACCACTACGTCTATGTACAAGGGCCTACAGCGACAACTGCATCCGATAACGATTCTTCCAGACTTTAGATATTGCTAATAAAAGATATCAAATTGCATGCCTTAAGCGGGAACGTAGGTATGCTTCTACTGTCGTCTGAAAATCCCATCTACATTGGGTGTGACTACGATAACTAAAAAACTATTTAACTTTTAAAGTTAATTTCTTTCTCAATCTCATCACTAATCGATTGGGAAGAACCGTATTGAAAATCACAGCTTCATATAGTACCAATGAGCTGTAATTGAATTTTTCAACTGGCAGTTATTCATGTCTTGATCTGCCATTTCACTTATCTAAAATAGAAATATCTAAAATAGAAGTTGAGATTGAGCGTGAAGTTGTTTATTTTGCATTATGATGTCTTATAAATATGAAATTACCTATCTTTTTTCGATTCAAATTTACTATAAAACTATTTGAAAATCAAAATTAAAAAAAGAGGATTATTGGTGAAAAGCTCATACGTTATCATAAACCTCTAATTTAAATAACATATGTATGGCACAAGCGCCTAAGGCATATACATTTGGTTTCACAAATTTTTTTTTAATTATACCATGATAAAAGAGTTGTAGCTCCAAGCCGTCGCACCAAGGCACATTGTGTATACAAAGCTATACATATATGTGATATAATTTAATTTTAAACAAAACTATGCAAGGCCATTTAGCTAATATTTAAAGTCATCAATCATGCCACTATCACAATACATTCATTATCTCACAACAAAAATGTATCCAAAAATTACCATAATACACATATATATGTAAGGCGTACTGAAAATTTCTGGAACGCATAAAAAAATTTACTACGAATGACCAAAAATTAATTTATTTTTTCACAAAATATTGTCTGTTAGCATGAATATGCTTTTTCATATGAATAAACCAACTTTGAAAACATTTATGCCACTCCTCCCTTGTGACCTTGGAAACATGTTTTTCATACTCTTCGACATTCTCTTCTAATGATGAAAATTATTGATCACTTAATTGGTACTGAATTTTCGGAAATGAAAACAAAGTCACAAGGTGTCAGGTTGGGACTGTATACAGGATTGCTCATAAGTTCTACATTTTACTCCTTCAAAACTTTATTTGTCTGCTTAACCGGGTGAGAATTGGCTTGTCATGGTGCAAGACAATACAATGTTTATGGTTATTTTTATGGAGTTTGTCAATAATGACAAAGGAATGGTTGGGTACCAATCACTATTCAAGGTATAACAATTCTCCAAAGTAACTGTAGCCACCTGTTTAGTTTTATTAAAAAAAGAAGTAATAATCCACTTAGAGCCACTTCGCTCGTGCACCACATGGTTGGTTTCAGGTCATCTCGATAGATCCATATGGTTGATTGCTATTTTGTTTTGGGGACAATGCAATAAATACATGTTTCGTCACCTGTTATTGTGTCTCGAACCAAATTTGATGCCCCTTCCTTGAATTTAGTAAGCATGGCATTACACTAAGTGATGCGGTCTGTTTTTTCAGCCTCCATCAAATTGTCGTACCATGTGGAAATCTACAGCCTCTGCCAACCCATCTGATAAATGGGCATGAGTTTATATTATTAGCTATCAAATTGTGTGAAATTAACTGCGAGCACAGCTTCTTCATACCCAAATGTTTGTGTGGGATTGATCGTATTTGACTCATGCCTATACTTAAAGATGCCCGAATCTCATGAAAGGCCACAGTCTGTCTCTTTCGATTATACGGCGCACATTATTGATGTTTTTGTTTACAGCAGCAGACAAACCACCATCACGAAATTAGTCACACAGATTGATACGACTGCGCTTGAATTCTGCAAACCATTTATAGTCGTTTTACATGGTGTTTCATCGCCAATAGCAGTTCGAAGCCAAGAGAGGCTCTACTGAGCTGTCAAATCACACTTAGTTTTGACAGTCAGATGAAACAAATTGTATTCTACAGCCGGAATTCCATTTTCAAATGTAATAAATACGTTTTAAATATTGTTTATATAAGTAACCAGTTCCAGAAACTTACAATGCACCCCACGTGTGTGTGAATGTAGTAGATAAAAATGAACAATGTGAAATTTTAACTTAACAATAAAATATGTTTTGTACATAACTTCTTATGATGAAAGTAAAATATCTTTAGTCCCTTTCGTCAGAACCTTGGAAACCAGTTCGATAATTCCATGGTTACATGAAATAAATACAGTCAATAAAAGCTATTATGGGCATATCTAAGCAATAATTATGCACTACATAAAACATAATTAAGCACTGTATCAGGTTTTAATAAACATAAATGTAACATAAATACAGTAAAACTTGCTTTTATATTCTTCACAAATATAACCCATAAGATAACTAAAAAATCAGCAAAGGTGGAAACTCCCATATCCAGAGTTCTATACCAACAAACAAATTGTCATGAAATGTGCAATTACACTAAATTTCAATTAAAAGGTTCATTTCATATGAATTTGAAAAAATATTTTAAAATAATGTGTAGGCACAAATATATGTTGGAATAATACCTACCATTCAAACAATAGGATCCTACCTATTACATATATTAAAATCCACATGAATGTCCATATGTACCAGTGATCAAACTGTTTCTATTAACAACTGAAAGCTGTGAATGTCTAAAAATTTTGTAAACAGCATTTCTTCAAAATAATTTTACTGAATTTATTTATAAGATTTTTTTACTGTGATATTTTTCACAACTCCACACTACATACATGTATGTATGTAGTGTGTAGAACTGTTTATGTACGTATATAAAATACCCATAAAAATAAGTTCACATAAAACACTAATGTATTCTAAAATACTTATCCAATGACATCCCACACAATGAAATAACATAATGAAACTTTTCATCTTTTAATTTAATTTAATTTTTTTGTTTTTTTTTACGTATGTATGGTGTATGGAGGTTTACATACACCAGCCTGTACAAAGACTATGACATACTATCAAATACAAAACTATAAGGAAGAACCCTTCTTACCTTTAACTATGGAACCCTAACAAGTAGGTGTTATATATTCAGTAATAATGCACTTCACAATTTTCACAAATTAAGTTCCAAAAATACATACTTTGATGTGGCGGCAGAGGAGGGTGCGGGCATGATGGCGAGGCGTTGCGGGGGCGGGGAGCGGCGCTGAACGTCGCGAATGCGCCCGCGGGACGTCGACACGTATGAGCCCGCTTTTTGTTGGAACTCCCTGATTGTATAAATATCCATTTAGATACAAATATTGTGCTTTGAATATTATTAAGGCTATCTGTCTTAATGTCTGTTGAAACATAAAATTTTTGATAAAACTAAAATTATTTAAAAAATATCCAATATGTAAATAGTAGAAGTGCTACTACTTTTTGGGTATATTGTGTCAGCCAAATTTTATTGGATTTTTTTGTTATTCAAATTAAAGAAAATGTAGTCATCATAAAATAAATAAATTGTAATTCATATAAAAATGCCTGGAACCAATGTTCAATTAAATGCCTTGTTGAGTATCAAATCATGAAAACCATTTGAGATGTCAAATCAAAGTTGTTTATGATAAGACACCAAAATAGAAGACAAAAAGACACCTTAAAGTGAAAAGAAAAAAAAAAACTTTGTCATAATAGTTTGATAAATAAATTGATGCTAAATAAATATGCACCAAGTGTACCCTTTCTTTTTACCTCAATAATATAACAATGATGTGACAGTTATAATTAAAACAAGACCATAGTATTATAATTTGTTTTGATAATGGTGAAGGATAAAATCAGATAATTGTAAGATCTCATCTAAGCCTGTAGAACATTGATACTACTATAGACATCAGTAATCAACATAATAATCTGTTATCAGCAAGACTATGGCTAGCTAAAAACTGAGTAAAGCGCACACTAAACAGTTATTGTGGAAATCAGCCTCGAAGATTAGGTGATTATTAAAAAACACTTAGTTAAATGAGTATAAAAAAGAAATCCTCAAAACAGACGAGAGATTAATGCATGTTTTGCTGTGGTGACATTTCTTGCATTTCCTTGTCTACCCATTTTTAAATAAAAATCAGAGGAATTGCTACATATTCTTTTCATTCTTTAAAACAGATGAATAAACTTAATAGAATCCAATACCCTATTTGTTCTTAAATGTTGCTGATGAAAGGTCATCCTACAATTTCAGTGTGCATGGTGGACCATTGCACATAAATGCTACTCTGATGGACCAAAATTGTCAACATGCATAACATTTCTTGGGAAAATCAAATTGACTAGAAATCGTTGGACCACCGAAGTTTCAAATATTTTCAAATTAATATTTTTTCACTTAAGTAGCACATGTTCACTGTACACTTCATCGATGAGTATGTGCCTACTAGGTCTATTGATGAACCCAGTCCAAAATTTATACAAACAATATACTATTTCAACAAGACACCATCAAAACAAACTAATTATAATGGAAGAACTTTGCATAGCCTGTTCATTTTTATGAGATTCAGGCAACTTGCATGATTGTGTAGTGTAAATCGCCACAAGTCGTAAGCCAAGAGAGAGACGGCCGCGTTATTATGCAGTTAATTAATTAATGAATTCATATATATATATAAATTAATACCAGTATTTAAAATAATATTAGCACTTCCAATATTTAATTTACAATGTTTAATCAAAAGGCCCCCTGAGTAAGAAATTCAAATAAAAAATGTATTTATTTTGTAGGTGATAGAATTACACTTGAAATATAATTTTTCAAGGCAAGTGATTTTATATTTAAACAATACTCACTAAATAGATTGTTCATTTTTTGTATAACAATATGGCACTTGTAATCCATAATCGGAAAAGTTTGAAAAATCTGTCATAACAGTACTTACAAATAGAATATTCCATACCTTTTAAATAAACACATTTATTATAAAGTGATATTGACAGCTTACCAGATCCAGTCAGACCAATATTATGGAGATGAGAAATATTGGCAATTTCCAGCAGTCCTATTAAGTAGTAGCCCTAAACTATATCTACGTGGGATGAATTGAATGAGACTTTGGTGTCACAATTATCTGAATATTAACTTACGACATACACATAAAAGCCTTGAGAAATAAGAGTTACAAATTGTGCTAAAATTCATCAGAGTGAATACATTCAACATTGACATGTCACGGACTACATTGGCCATGGTAATGGAGGGCCCCCTTTTTAGCTATCAGTGTCAGTTCATAGTTTCATATGTATGACGGTTGCTAAAAATGATGCTCCACAGTCTTACGGTAAGCATGGATGTACTAATTGACACCATAATTTTAACCATCTATAAGAATAGCTGTTTCCATCAAAATCTGAGCATTAGTATAGTCAAAGGTACTATAGGCAGAATCATTAAGACTACATCTGGATATTTTATAAAACGATGACACTATAATACCCTGAATGCTGAATAAAAGTAAAAAACTGATGCAATTGCAGAAAAATACAAGACAGAGAGTTATTTGTTGTGACTATCCAGACATTATACTAAGTATCACCATGAAAAAATATTGGAAACAAAGAAATATACAGAAATGTAGTTATAGCAAAAATTTATAAGAAACCAACCAAAACAAAAACGCATTTTATTGTTGCTGAGCTACATGACTAATTTATATAATTAAACACAAATAACAGTTATTAGCTGTGTGTGAAGTTCCTTAATGGAAAAAATGTTTACTTCTTCACCTGTTAAAATCTTCAGCCTCCTCTTCATCCAGGTTGATAAACTCTTGATGCTCTTCTGTGTCACCTGAATACACATTTTGCTCACGTTCGATGACGTGCGCACGATCTCCAATATGATGACCTATAAATAACAAACTTGATAATATGCTTATTGATTTTCAACAGTGTTAATTAAAAGTATACATTTCTGAACATTTAGAGAATATCAATATCAATACTGATGCTATTTATAAGATCTGAAATGCTCAGTAAATATAAATATACTGGTAAGATGAAGTGAGCAAATATTCAACGTTGAAAGAAAAAAGATATTCAACGATAATGTGCATGATTTTAAAATATTTAACATTTTATGTTTTAGTGAACAACTACTTGGGACCATTCATTAATTACCTAAACTGCCCTCCCCCCATGTAAGTGAACCCCCCTCACCAATCTTATGTAAGATTTATCTGATTTTAGAGAAGGATTAATTATACTAAAACCCATAATTTGATGTAAATCAGATTTTTATTTTTAAACAGATAATTCTCATTAATCATTACACTATTATTTAATTTAGATTACAATTATATCATTATCAGATAAATATCTAGTCTTTGAAAAATCTGTATTATAATTGAACATAAGTTTTTGAATATTTGTAAAGTAACAAAACACATCACTCAAACAAATTACAAACTAATAATACTTTGCCCAAAATAAATAACAAAAAAAAAAGTGCATGTGTGTCAGCCGATGTATGACGAGTTTACTGCTTACGAATGATTATAAAATAAATAGATTAGTGAATGAGGGTAAATTAATACACATTTTATATTATTTAAAGCATGCATGATACATTTATTTATATTATTTAATCAATGAATTCATTAAAATACATAACAAAACCATGAAAACATAAATAATGATAATTTTATGTAATTAAGTTTTAAGCAAGATTGAATTTATTCACCACTTACATCATCTTGCATTGTATTTATTCCAGAAACAATATCAACATCATTGAATATTGAGACAATTGGTTTGTGGTAATTAAAATATGATACATGGACATCAGAAATATATGTGATAAATTGCGAAAACATAGCATCAATAACAATACCATATCTACCTGTTCTGTGTTCAACCAGAAATTAAATCTAAGTTCAATTTGTCTTTAAGAAATTGTACCAAGTGGAAACTATCTTAGCGTAACGTAACACCAAGTTTGATTTTATGATTTTTCATACCCCAGGCTTATATATGAAAAAACAATTCTTAAGAAATAAACTCCAAAAAATGAAATTAAAAAATTATATAAAGGGAATTAATAGTACATAAATAAAATAAATGTCCTAATTGATTTACCCAAATTTTTGTTCCCAAAAATCTAACACTCTAAGTTGGAAAATGCACATTTTGACTTGTAAAATATTATGTAAAAATGGTCTTTATCCCACTCCCCCCGAAACAGAGTATTGGAGATTTTTAACCCTTATGTAATTAATAATGGCCCTTACAATGTTTTCCAATAACAATTTAAGGCATCTATGAAAATAATTGTTATGAACTGTATTATGCACAATATTCTGTATAATTTGATAAAATACCATAAAGTTGAAAAACAAAATTGGAAAAAACTTCTTAAAAAATAGTGTTTCAAAGATATACAAATAAAATAATAGGTAACATCACATGTATAAAAATATAATAACAATCTGATAATATGCACACCTCTTAATCAGAAGCATTTAAGGTAGTGCTCTAATTCTTTACATGTCAAAATTAAGCAATTTTCAGACTAAAAATTCCTGTATTTTATTCATATTGCACCTATAATATGAACACAGGCTTATCAAGAAAAAACACCCATGTTGACATATTTGTTATTTTTAGAAGACATGTATTTTATTTTGTATAGAGAAAACTGATAAAAAAAAATTTTGGGGATGGACAAAAATCTGTGTGTATATACACATACAAATATTCAGAATATATGTGGCACACCCACTCCTGTAAAACTTTATGTTCCGAGGCAATCTTTTTTTATTAGCTTCAGAAATACAGCAAGTAGTATCCTATTAAAAATGGCTGTTTAAATCATTGTGGTTTAAATATAATTAATAAAAAATTAAAAATACACAGGACTTTTATATCCATGTCAGTTGGGTTTGTTTGCAGCACAGGCACAGCATTTTATTTTATTTATTCTGGATCAACAGTGATCACAACTAACATACATTTATAAATGTGGTTTTGATACCATGAACTACATACAGATACAGACATATAAAGAAATCTTGCTTCTAAAATAAATACAGGAAGATGATCAAACATTTGTAAAATATTTAAAATATATAAAGAGTAGAGTTGTCGCGAATACTCGCTATTATTCGGTATTCGGCATTACTCGACATTTTTTTTTATATTCGTCGAATACCGAATAATTCTAGTATTATTCGGCATGCGGCGAGTATTCGTCTAAAATAAATTTATAAGGAACAAAAAAAAAACTAATAAGTAAAAATAATCATTCTTTATTATTTTCCTTAATAAAACTAAACACAACATCAATAATTATTTATCATATTAAATATTAAAATTTAAAATTCTCTCCTGTGCCTGTCATTAGGTTTTTTAATTAATTAATATTTAAAATCCACCAGAGGCAGATTGTGATGCAAAAAAACTATTTTTTCTGCACATTCGGGAGCAAGTCGGTTTCGCTTTTTCTTGTAAAGTAATCCTGCCTCAGTAAATAGTCTTTCTGAATAAACAGAGCTTGCTGGTGTGATTAAGTATCGTTTAGCAAGCTTACTTAAAATAGGGAATCCATTCTTATTGGTACTCAAAGCCCACCATTCATATGGATTGATTTTTCTGTCAGCCTTTGCTAATGCGGTGTACTTGGCAATTTCTTGAGCAGTGGCATTCTTGGATTGCTTTTCAGTAGGCTCAGGCTGCTCTATTGCGGATTCTTCAAAACATGCCCAAAATAATTTATGAGTTTGTGAATCAACATTCTTACCTTCATTGTATAAACGAGACCTTTGGATGGAGTTTCTGGATCAGAATCTTCATTTTCTTCATCTAAAGAAAGCCTAAGACCTTCTCTAAGCACAGCTCACGGATCCTTTCAGCTTGGGTAGCGTCAAAGAAAAAGTCCTTGTAGGGACAGAATACATTTTGCACTGTTTTCTTTCTCTACAAAATGTAGCCAGACTTGAGATTTTTTTCCTGGGTTTGGCATGACTATTTTCCTTTATAAGTAACTAATTAAACAAGCATAATTTTACTAAATTCTCGTAACGACAAATAGAAAACATCCGCCGATGTCAAAAATCAAATAAGAAATGGGTGCCGCCTACAAAGAGTAATATATAATAAAGAGTAATATATCAATCTACTGAGTGAGTAAGTTGACAATACGATGACATGTACTCAATAATGCATTACATGTGTTCTAGCCACAAGGCTACCACTACTTGTTTAATATAAATATTTTACTCACCTATAGACATTTTTTTAGTACCCGTGCGCGAGTCTTGCAGTGTCTTTCTAGTCTCTGCCACACCATTGGGGCCAATTCTGGTACTGCTACTTGTACTTATTACCTAAATAAAAAAAAACTAGCATAAAGAATCATAGAAATTGCCAACCAATAATTCCAATACTTTCAATCGTTAAAATTAAATTATTGATGTCATGGAATAAAAATAAATAATAATACTTCAATTTAAATGTACTATATAAGTTGAATTCTACAAGATCCCTAGTAATTGTCATGATACAATTATGATGTGTTTCTGAATTTATCCACTAATTGCCATGATGGCTGAACTGATTTCGATATGGTTGTTAGTGATGTATTCAAATAAGCTTGGGCTAATATTTGGTGTTTTGTCACTAGCGTTGTCCCTACTTTGCCCACAAATTTGCATGTTTTGTGATTTCCATTCGATTTCGATTAGGATCTTTACAAATGGTTTTTAATTTATTTAGATAAATGTCATTATATCCCAATAATGACATTTAATTTATGTATATACTATGTTTATACCAGCATTTGTCTCCAACTTTGTTTATGTGTATGTAAGTTTTGTGATATGCATATGATTTAGATCAGGATTTAACATTTTGCCCCAACTTTGTGCATGTATTTGTAGAGATGTTTCACAAATGTATGAAGTCTTCATCTGGTCTACACCTTGTACATTTGTAACTTGAAAACATCCTTATTAAATAAGAGAGTTTTGATCATTATTTTGGCATATTTTGACTTAGATTTGTGTAAAAAAAAATACATATCTGCAAGTGAAAACTATATTTTTTTCAGAATGCAAGTTGCACTTATGTTAAAGAATTAAGAATAGAAAAGAAATAATCTAAGAATAAAAAATCTAGGTTTCAAGCCAAAACTTTAAAAATGTGTAAGATTATTTTTTTATTTTGTGGATATTATGTGTTTGGAAATTAACCTTTACTAAATACCCTTAATGAGATTTTGCATTTTCGTAGTGATTTTGTATATATACATATTAATTGCTCATTTATTATAATCAAATTATAAAAAAATATCACCTCTGACCATTGCCAATTGGAAATATATCAACTTGTATTACCATAGTCTACTAGTCTTAGGTCATTTACTTATTCACATATAAATTGAAATACAATTGCAAAATTGCAAAAATAAAATTAATTGAACCTGAGGTTTTCCAAGGGGCCCGCTGGACATCATTATTGTGCTGCTGCTGAAGGAGCTCCCTGTACCCATACTGCCACTTCCCAGATCTGCTGTATTAAAAATATTTATAAAAATTAGTATGGTCAAACTAAATTTTTAGTATACATGATTAATAAAATCTATCAATTAGTGACTGTTCAAAGCCTGAATGAAATTAATCCATTTTGCTTAATCTCGGTTTATGGACTATGGTTATAATTAATTTAGTAACTAGGGGTCGGTTTAGAAGTCATTGGGGTCATGGACACCCGGGCTAGGTCTTTCTCTTTTATTGTATTAGAATTAGAACCTGTCCTGAATGGACATAACTATGCAACTCCCTTGACTCGAAGGCTGGATCCACCTTTACTAGTAGGGTAAGTAGAAATACTGTGAAATACCCTGAAAATTCCCAATAAACATGATCTAGTTTCTACGAATATATTTACAGATATGACTTTATGTGTGCTTGTATGTTTTTTTTTTATGCAAGGACTGGTAATCCAAATAATGAAATATTCAACACAAAATAGCTACTTGAATCCAAATTTCATGGCGATGGATCAAGATGGATCATTAGTCAGTTTTGTTATCATTTTTAAGACACTTAGTAATCTATTACCTTTACACAATTATATATTGTATAGATATTTTCTTTTTTTCTCCAAGTTGAGTTAGGTTGAAAGTTTGTTTCTCATTAGATGTATAGCAATGGTAATTTTATATTTCAAAATCTGTTTAATTATAAATTATTATGTTTGTGAAAATTAGTATTTAATGAAAAAAAAGAAATATATCAAATTCAAAAAAAAAAATCATAATTTTGCACAGTGGTGAGGTGTCAGGTCAAGAAATAAAAAGTGGGTACCATGATAAGCAGGCATTGTATTAAAGTACCGAAAGAGCTGACTTTTTAATAAAATCAGATTCCAGTTACGTTAAACTCAACCATACTTATTCTTTTGTGTTATAATAAAACAGCAGTTTTCTATTAAATGTCCTGAACTCAATGACAATTCATTGGTCACTAAGGGATCACATGGGCTAAATGCACATTTTATTTATCAATTCTTAATTGGACACTATTATCATTATAAAAGCGGCAACTTTATTTGTGTACAGGTATCAGCTTTGAAAGATAAATTTATGCCTTTTATATGAGATATGATAAAATATTTTGTAAAACATTTTCCCTATTTATTTCTTCTGATTTTTAATGTTTCTTTGGCTGAATTTAGGTAATACATTTCTGTAAATAATGCAAAGTCCACCAAGTAGCCAACTATTAAAGTTTATGGAACAAGTTTTGAAACTGTGCTAACATTATTATATTAATTTTTGTATGTAAGTGTATAAGTAGAAATTGTCTATTTTCTAATTCTCTAAAATCGGCAGGTTTTAGTATTATATTTATTAAAAACAGTTGACTCTAAGACTCTATAAAACCCTAAGTTTAGCTAGTCTTCACAATAATAATTTGTAAGAATCATGGAAAGGCCACTGGACTAGATTAATTGGTGTCCAGCAGTGCTATTGCAATTCAGCCCAAATGATCAGAAGAGGTCGATGGGGCCATGGGAGGTGGTGGGCTGTACCTAGATTTCATTTTGTAGACATATACAGGCCTATTGAAATACATTTAATGCAGTACAGAATAGAAGATTAAATTGTGATTGTTAATTAATTTTTGCAACTATTAGCACTAAGAAATTGTAAAGCATGAATTTCTTAGTATGATTTTTTATAATCACTTTTTTAAAACTAATTTTACTCATGACTATCTGCATTTGCTAATTTATTAAAATTTTGCCAAATGTAAATAAATTGTGTTAACATTTAAGAAACTCAGCTCTCGAATAATAGACTTGTTTTAAACTAATATATTGATTTTTTAAAATGTCATACAAATACTTCAGAATATTTAAAAAAGTGCAGCGCTATATAGTTACAGTACAACACACAAAACTCTGCCGCTGTGAAGTTAATCACTAAAACGTAAAATAAGAATGCAGAGAAGTAGGAGGTATCGAGGAGCACTAAACCTGCGCATTGCATCATTCAAAGGGAATTCGGAGCACCAGTTTCGTGTGTTTACTGGAAACATAAATTTAATAATCAAAAGACATTTTAAGTAAAGGAAAGAATCTTTAAAAGGTGAACTTTAGGTAGGCTTACCTTACCTGTGATGTGACAAAATAAAAAAACTAAATTGATAATTATTTTTGTTTAAAATCAGATGAAGATTAATGATGAATGCCAAAAACATAAAACTGTTAAAAAAACTATTGTTGATTATATATTTCTTATCTTAATATTTATACAATTTTATTTGTGGTTATTGTTTTTTATACTGATCAAATAATTTAACTTTGTATGTAGATCTTTTTATTCTATTAAAGAAGTAATTAAGACAGTACAACGGGCGGTAGAACAATCATTTGTAACAAACCAACACTTTTTTCCTATAAAAAACAAAATAAAAAACAAGTTAATATGTCAATATTACTTTTCTCAGATAACCAAATTCATTTACTTTACATATCCAAATTAATACCCTGAATGAGCATGAACTACTGCTTTCCATCACCAATTCAAGATTTCATTTCTAAATAAAGTCATATATACTTGATTCCAATTTTAGTTAGACACTTCTCTTTTAATTAACAACTTTATTTGCTTACAAATATTTCATTAAGTAAGCATACCTGAGAAAAGCCTATTCAGTGAAGGCATTTGTGGCATAAAGGGCACGAGAGAGCTGCCGCCGCGTGCAGCATCGATTGCTAGAGGCCCGCCGCCTCCAAACATGCCGAACGGGTCTGACAACAGCGAGTTCATCATGCTGTTCATATGGCGCACATGACGCATGTGTGATCTGGGCAAAACAACATGATAAACGTAGCTAACATCACGAATTTACAAAATTAGCACATTTTAAAACCAAAAATTTCCTATGACAAGATAAACACAATCCTGTCGTATGTAAAATTATCGATATTTGTCACATTTTTCACACAAATATTAAGCACTGCCTATCATCTCCATGTTATAGTGAGCTTAAGAAAGTCGTTATTGCAACATCAATATTAGAAAATTAATCACGTGTTTACAATTTAGAGATGTAGTTGGTAACGTAAGCACTGTCGGTATTTATGGCATTTTACTTTAGTTACGTAAATCGCCTCAATTTATTCAAAATTATTAATTAACCAGCTCACCCAAAGATAGGATCGTCTTCAACGTCCGCCATCAGAGACCCGAACAACGACATAGCCAAAAGCTTTAAAAGAAATAAAAACTACTTTAAAATTACAGTACTTAAAGAATATTTCTATAGCTCGTCCACTCTTCTTAATTTTACGTTATAGTCCAAAAATCTACTTGGCAAAAAAAATCGAAATCTCTAGCAAATCCCGAACCACAGAACAAATCTAAACCACATTGTCTACTTCATGCCACATATCAACAACGCATTACATACGAACCACAGACAAATTTCGTAATGACCATTACTAAATTATAAAATACTAACACAGACAAAGAGAATGTTATTCACGTCATGATTTTATAGTACAGAAAAGATCTTTGAATAATGATCTTCAACTACGAACTGTTATAGTTAACATGTGATACTTGGAATCAAAAAACCTGACCAGTTATGTTAAAAATATTTGAAACATGAAAAAACTGTAACATAAATATATTTTGATTTTAAATGAGTGATAGCTTAATTTTTCAGTCTGGATGCCAATAAAAGTTTAGAACTTGTGATATAATGATCGATGAAAATAGTAAATAACTACGTTTCTAAGCCAGTAAACTTATATATGGGAATTCCTAAGAAACTATACAAATAACTGACGTTTTTAAAAATCCCCACAGACAGCTATTCAATGCTAAACTAACATATGTGCTCAAAATTTTAAAAAATGTATAATTTAAACCATCCACTAGGGTAGTTATATTGTGTAACTTGTTAAAAGTAGGTTACGAAAGGAAAGTGTCAAATATGACAGAGGTTTGCCGAGTGGACACACCACAAAGTCATCGCCATCACAGGAATATTAGTGCCAGGAATATTAATCGTAGTCAGTTATTGGCTGGAGCCTTGCTGACGCATGTCAGCCGACTATTGATCATTGCTCAGTGATTTGCCAAAGCTATCGTACCCTTCTTCAAAAGAAATGACATTGATAAGAGACATGACGTTGACGACGAAATTATCACTAACATAGCTTGAAAGTAGTCTTCAATCCATAGAAGTTGAATGCTTTTAGGCCCGATGTGATATCCTAAGAACGCGTCCTCAGATGCACCTAGAGCTTATTTGTCACACCATAGTCCTGTAGCATCGTGAGAAAGTTCACAAATGTCCTAGATGAAGGATCTCATTCAGTGAGAAAACAAAACTGTCCACATAAGGATAAAAGAAATCTGGACCTCGAATACAATAATTCATGAAATATATAAAAAAATCTCTTTTTCATTTTTATCAAGTTTTACCATATTTTATCGGGCTAATAGTAATACCCAAATTGTTAGATATAACAACATATTTTGATGGATGTGTTCCCACATTAATATTAATAATGTTAAAAACTGGCTAAATTCATGTCAGACCATGCTCATTATAGGTTTTCAAAGCCATTATTACAAGAAAAATACACTACAGATGAAAAAAGTACGTTGTTGCACTTTTTCCATTTTCCATAAATAGTTTACTTTTGTGGATAGTTTACTTTTATAGGACTTTAGTCGCCTATAACTAGGTAAGCGAATAGGTATGTCAACTATAACTATTAAACTAGTGTAAACTAAAGGCCATCAGCAAAAGAGCGTATTTTCATAGCACTTACGTCCTTTTGTTGAGAAGCGCAGTTTTTCGGCAATAACACAAAAACCGATCATGTTCAGAATAATTTTCGTTTGACAGTATTTATTTATAATGTTATCTTCGTTATTTTATTTTTTGGACATATAGTTTTGAAAATAGAGGGAAGAACACAATTTCAACAATTGTCGGAGTGATTATTTTCGAAATTATTTACGTAATCAAAAAAATTGTTTAGAAACCTTAAAGTGTTGTTAAAAGAACTGTTGAAATGTGTCATTCGTTGATGTTTGCTAAAAAAAGAAGTTTTTCAGCTTCTTTTACAAATATGGTGTGCGCCCTAGACATATTTATTTTTACTATTCAACCACCAAATTATGTATCAGCTTATATAATACACCTACACTATAAATTTCATCAACATACGTCTTGTATTTTTTTAATAAAATGCCTGTGACAGATGGATGGACAGAGCGAAATTATAAAGGTTTCGTTTTTGCCATTTTGGCTCGGAACCCCAAAATTGAAATGCCCAATAACAATGATTATACGGCATTTTATGGACTAATCATTCGCTAACCACAAATATTACAAACATTTTAAGTTTTGTTTAATGGATTAAATTAAGGGCCTAAGGATTAGCCCCTCAATCTGAAATAAAAGTTTGTAGGTTATGCTTCGTTAGTGGGGCGATTAAAAACCTGGTAACAGGTAAGTCGCAAGTACAAAATTAATTGCTAAACAGTAATGTTTAAAAATATATTTGTTTGATTTCCAAAACTACAATTTATTCAGTTTATTGTTATAACCACGCAAATCTCTTTTGTTTGCAAAACAACACATATATTTAAAAATGTCAATAAAAAATGTAATAGTCCTAGAGATTATAGTAATCAGTTGTTCTATATTACAAACTTTCTATCAATGAATACATAGATACATTGGTTTAATTTGTGGTAAATTCATAATCAGTTTTTGGAACGAAGTGCCATATCGCGCGTTGCGAAAGGGGGCTAGACGGAAAAAATTAAAACCAAAAGTTGTAACGACAATTTTTGCTATAGTTGTAAGCCGTGCGGCGTGCGTGTGTTTCTCTGTCTCTCTCTCTCTCTCATAGAAAGCAAGCCAGTTATTTTCGTTTCATCTTTCTATTTCGCATTGAACAGTACGGTGTCGCGACGATTATTTTTGTTGAGGTTTTTTGTACAGGTTTTTTGTACACAATAAATAATAAATAATAAAAAATAATAACAACCTCCAAAGCCTTCGTGAACATTCAGTTGATTTAATCGACTCTGTTACAGAAAAAACGAACATTTTGTTATTATCAGAGACATGTTTGGACAATCAAGAAGAATGTGATATACCGAATTTTAATTGTATAACCCACTTTAAACATGATTAAGGGGTACAAGTGTTGCAGATTTATGTGCAGCAGAGTGTGTAATGGAAAACGGCGTTACCATAATCATGGCAGTCATATATGTCTCACCAAATAACAAATTAATAGATATTCAGGAGTTCATTCATCGAGCACTGCTAGAGTATTCTAAAGATGCATGTCGAACGCTTAGCAGATACAACAAAAAATTTAGATAAACTTCCACTCATTTTGGCCGGTGATTTTAACATCAACTTCAGTAATGAAAAATCAAAACCAGTTTCTAGAGGAAGAATTTGATTTAAGAATAAACAATAATCCAACAGAATCAACAACAAAATATAATACTACCATCGATGCAGTTTTTTCAAGACATTTAAATAAGATAGAATCTCAAACATCCCTGTTGAAAACATCCAATAGATTCCAATAAGAAATGATTGTATTGGAATCTAATGTGCTTTTGTCGCTGCAAATCCATATCCATACCCATAAAAACTTTCGAAGGGACGAAACGGAAAGTTTAATGGAACTTATATGTCTGCAGAGTTCTTATCTGGATTTACATATAGAATACATCATTTTTTCCGATTGTGGAATTGTCATTAAAAAGCATTAAAAACATTTTCTATTTCGTATTCGGAAATCCACATTGGTTTTTATGTCCACATGGACTTACGATAAAAACGGATACAAACCTACAGGTAAGGTGCAGTTAGGATCCATACAGATACAAATAACATTACAATTCCATTAAAGAAACCTTGCTATGATGGACTTACATATAGATTCCAAATTTAACTCTATCTGGAAATTTTTTCTTTCAGATAGATTACATATAAGCCATTACAGATTCAGTTGTTTTGTATGGGACTGTATTGGATGTTTTCAACAGGGATGTTTCCTACTTCACTTACCACAAGCCAATTATTACTAAAATTGAGCGTACTGATTAAGTTTATATTACATTATATTTGTTAATAATAAAAAAAAATATTTACTAATTAATGGAAAGGAACTTCGTTCCATCTGAGTGTCCCTTAACATCTCTCAAGTTTTTTTTAAATCCACTATAAAGTATGCATATCCTTATATACTCATTTTACAGAGAAATTGTGTTGTTTTAGGAATATGCGATTCAGTCATATAACGAACTTAGCTTTACGATTTATAATATACTAGCTTCTGCCCGCAGCTTCGCCCGCGTGGACTTTGAACACATTCCTTTATCTTGTGTATCGGCCGTTTGCGATCTCAATCCCAATCCTGATTTCGATACCGATTTGTCTCACTTTTGACCTTGATGCAGTCTCGCTTTTAATTCAGAACCCGGTCTCGGACTAAGTAGATTAGGGTTAAGAAGCCCCGCTCTGATTTCTGACCTCAGCACTGTTCCTTATTCTGATTCCGAACATGCTCTTGGTTCTAATTTTAATTCCACACTCGATTCCAACCATGATTCCGTTCTCGATTCCGTCCTCATCCGGTCTGGACTATCGATTCTACTGTTCGTCTTGTTTGCAATAAAGGAGCTTTTTTTTGCATTTATAACTCTATTCAGTCGATAGATCGTAAAAAAGAAGAAATTTAAAAGCATCTGTTTTGAATATCTAATTGTTAGTGTCATTAAATCCTTCATTAGATTGATCTGCCATATCATTTGTATCATATCGAAGACAACTTTTTCAAATACAAAAATTCGTGGGTATTCTTTTCTGATTTGAAGAGCGGTGGGGCAGACATTGCGAAAGGCGATTTTCTTTCAAGGAAATATTATAACCAGTCAATCTTCTCCTGTCTAATATAAGTATTTGTCGTGGGATCCTCCTAAGTAACGGGTAAGATACGATGTTTTGTTCAGAGAAGTGATTTGTGAACTCTGTTATACCGGTTATCATAGGTGGCACGTGTCTATGGTGGTTCCAGGTTCTTTTTTTTTCACCCCCGCAAGAGTGGAGTGGATGTCCGATGTCTGGATACGCAGACGGCGGTTTGGAAGTGCACAGTGCTCCATTGCTGAGGCAGGCTCAGCCCGCAACATTTCTTCTAACATAATCGCCTGCACTGCCTACTGCCGAGGTTTCATCATAGATGAGAGACCAAGAACAAATATACGTGGTAAATGATCGCAGTTCAATATTCGAAATCAGGTACCTACCTTAATCTCTTTGTAAATTTGATTGTGAACCTCATTAAGTTTGATTATATATCTTTTTTTCGGCACTTGTTGTCGGTTGGCGCCCATTAATTACAATGTACTCATGTACAATATTTATCATGTGACTTAATTGATAAAACAGGTAATTTAGACCTAAGTTGAACCCTATTATATGTCAGAGGTCACATAAAAAACAATCATACACTCTGAACCTCATGTCTCATTGAACATAAATTAAATATCCTGTATTGTATCTTTATGCTTTTATTTATTTATATTGACAAACTCACTAACAAAAAATACAGCTATACAGAAGTCATGAAAAACACATACACACATGCCAAAAAAGAGATAGACAGACAGTTTTTTTTAGTTATAAACGTACAGACAGATAAACAGAAAAACCGGTAAACAATAGCATACCATTTACGAAATCAAATGTTCTTACTGTATACCATTTTTAATCATATTCGGTTAAACTGTTCTTACATTATAAAAACACACACAGACAGACAGACACACAGTAAAACAACAGACAGTGGCCTATTATGATAGGCCACAATAATAAAATGTAGTTGCGTACATGTACGCAACTACATTTTATTATTGTATACCATACTGTATACCAATATTGTATACCAATTTTCATTTCGATCGTCCGAGACGCTCTTGAGTTATAAAAAGACATACAGACAGACAGACAGGCAGTAAAACAACAGACAGTGGCCTATCATGTGCGCAACTAAATTTTATTATTGTATACCAATTTTCATTTCAAAAAGACATACATGCAGACAGACAAAAATGAAAAAAATAGTATAATGCGAATCACTGCATCGTAAAACGATTATTTATCACAACATTAGGTGAAAAAAACAAATGTACATATAAAGCCAATAGATTTATATAGTGGTATAAATGATCAAAAAGAAGTTTTGGGCAAAAATACTGGAACTGTACAATTAGTTTACTTCAGTTACTTTCACAATATGACGTCATGTAGTATTTTACTGTGGGTAACTTTGTCTTTAACATAGAAATTGTTTTTTAACACGCTTCTATAAGCTTGGGTTGTATCTAACTATTTATGTATCTAACGGAATCTTTGAGCTTAATTTTCACCAATTTCAAGAAGTCTGATTAATTTGAAACTTTGCATACGTATCAAGGACCAATGACAATGCTATAATTTGATAACAGTTTCCCATTATCCTTAGCACCACCAGGATTAATATAAGCTTGGATTGTATGTATGTAAAGCAAGTGGCTCATTACTGTTACTAAATTCTATTACTGTTTTGTAATAGAATTTAGTAACAGTAATAAGCATGATTAATAATTCAACTATTGTTGTATTGTTAAAAATTATAAATTTTTACCAATCAACCGAACTAAAAAGTGAAAAATAAATATAGTTTAAAAAAACTAAAAAATACGCTTTTAAAGCACATTAAACTAAAAAATGAAAAATAATTCTTAATATGAACTCAAAAAAATAATGAACAATGACGAAAAATACTAGTATTATTGTGGAAAAATCGTGGGTTACGAAAAATGTGGCACAAAGCGTCCCACGCTTTTTCCAAAATAAATTAATATTTTTCGTCATTGTTCATTATTTTTTTGAGTTCGTATTAAGGATTATTTTTCACTTTTTAGTTTAATGTGCTTTATAAGCGTGTTTTTTAGTTTTTTAAACTATATTTATTATATTAAAAACAAGAACTATTTGAGCAATTGATAAAGAAAAATTCAAGGAAGTTGGCGTTCTAGCCGTAGCCTCTAGATATGCTTATCAAAAAATCAAAGTAAAAACCTTTTGTCAAAAAATAGTGGTATTTATTACATTAATATAAGGATAAAACTGAATTATACATTCTTCCTTTTTTCTTAGATTGGATTAAAAAGTCCATTGTGGGCCTGCCTGTTCAACTGTACAATAGGATTTCTGACAAAATACCGTCAAATTCACATTCAAAGAGATTTTATTTCATAGTTGTAAATAATACTTGATATACATCACAACATTTACATTTTGCCACTTAGTCACTCTGTCGAAAGGCAATTTTCTCTCAAACCTAGTGAAAGAATACATAATATATTTTTTAGTGCTCTGTGAGCATTTTAGTGATCAAATCATTATAATTCTAACAATTTCACCGAAAAGAAATGTTTTTTAATCCGATCTGTATTTTGTACATTTTTATAAAATCTAGGAAAACCTAAAGAATCATAGAAAAATATTTAAATTGAAGTTTTTCTATAATATTTTTTTGGAAGAAACAATATTTTAATTATAGGAAAAATGGAATACGAATACATCACTACAAGTTCGTTCCGAAACTTAATATGAAGTATGAGTTAACTAACTGTCATTCTGAAATTAAATGCAATAGTTATTTGTCTCGACGAAATATGTAAGTAACGGGAGTAATCATGATTAACAAATGATAAGCAGAAAATATCAGATGATATTTTCTGCTTATCGACGCAATTCTGTTATTGACGCAATCTTAATTTTTATGGTTTCGTACCAATAAAGGGAAAAAGAAACCTTATAAGGTCACTTTTTTGCCCGTCTGTCTTTTTTCTCAGAGATGTATGGAAGTATTAGATTTAAATTAATGCCAAATGTGTAAGGCTGGGGTCCCTTGGAACTGTAAAAAAAAATATATTCTAAGCCAATGGAATCACAAAATACGCTTAAAATACCGCAATTTATGCCTTATATTTACAAAGTCACAAGTAAATCAAAACTTGTATGGTACTTCTCATTGACTTAGAATCATGAAATTTAGCAAATAAAAAGTCTCAAAGCAAATGTGAAGAAACAATCTGAAAATCTTTAATTTGTAATCATATCATATGAAACGCGAGAAGATTAGTCCACAGAGACGGAACTGTAGACAATGGCTAGTGCTATAATAAAAATTTAAATTGAATAAAAACACCTGCTAAAAACAATTCATTAATGCACAAAAAAACAACTCTGATGTTTCGTACATATATTAAACAAAACTCTGGAACGTTGTAGAATCAATCAGAAATCCAAGTTGGACACAATAAATCATCTTTTTTCATAACATAACGGTGTAATTTAACGACAATTCGAACCATCTATGAAGCAGGGAAAGGTGATGAACGCGAATTGCGATAGAAGGACCAGGCCGGCGCGGTGTTGTAGGTCGTGAACGCGACGTCTTGTAATCCATTTCTACTTGCTGCCGGCTTCGGGACATGTGGCTGAAGAGAAGAATAATCTTAACGTAAAAATTATAGTTAAGACATATTATACTAATTTCAAAATAATAACAATAAAGCCAATTCAACTTGCGTAGAGAAGGTTCCGTACATTAAATATCTATCGTATATTTATTTAAATCAGACCCAAATTTGTTTATGGTAAATAAAAATATATATGTGTATGGTTACGGGTTATAAAAGGAAATTGTTGAATATAGTCTAATATTTTATTAAATACGTGGATTAAGACCCAGTGATAGGTATTCCGATATTTCAATAATTTTTTTTTATACTTAAAATTAATATTGCAATAATGCAAAACTCACTACACACTGACTCTCCAAGCTCGGGGGGGGTGGCCTGATAGTTGGATCCGTTCTTGAATTTAATATGTACTCACATACTTAGTGAACGTCAGTTTGTAGTGAATTTTGTATTATTGCGGTGCTTTTGTATATTAATTTTAAGTACAAATAAAAAAATGAAATAACGACAGCGTCATGTCTCATGACGCTGTCGTTTTCGTAAACACTATAATATTAATAGTTGTATATTAATTGTGTTATTCAGATGTGCGTGTAGTAAAAATGTTTAGTTGCAGTTGTGAAATGTGTGACGGAAATGTCTGCTTATTATCAGTTTTCTTACACAGAAAAGTCACAAATTTTGCAAAACCAGCCGACCGTTACCAAATATAGACTTGACTCAAAAAATAGGAAATGTAAGTAAAAAATTTCATAATAAATATTTTGAAAATTGGCTTACTGCGTGCAAACACAATAGTTTGCTATGTTTTCAATGTATTTTATTTGAAACTACGAAATCGGTTTTGAATAATCACGGGTACGTTGATTTCAATACCTTGACAAATGGCGTTCAAAAATACAACTAGCTAACTAATCGTCTTTTTTAATGCAATTTTTGTATAAAAAAAAACACAGTCGTGCTTAAAATTACATACTTTTGGTAAAACTCGCATTGAAACAAGTTTATGTCGTTAATATAAATTAGACATTCAAAAACACAATTCAAAAATAGATAGAAACTACCTGACCCGTGCGAAAATTTCGTACTTCATAATAATAATAATGACCGCCGAAAAAGCAGGTGATAATAAATAAAATATCTTATTTTTTTTTTAGTAAAAAACCACCACCAAGTTAGTTAAAAACTGTTATAACAGATGCCGACTTTTTAATGTTTAATTTGAAATATTTAATGCTTAAATATTTTCTAATTATTTAATGTTTAATTCACTGACCCGTACGAAGATGTAAGTAATATGGTAGGAAGTAGTTATAGTTAGTTAAAAAGTGTAATCACAGATGGCGCTTTTCGATGTTTAATGTTTAATAATTAAACATTTAATAATGTTTAATTATATTTTTTTTGTTAAGTAAAACATTAATTTAAACAAAGTGACTATTTTTCGTCAGAAGCCAGGAGCATAAGCTTTAAAATGACGTAAAAATCATTAATTTTGATGCAGAAATAAAGAAGTTATGGCGTTTCCACAAAAAAATAGCTTAGAGAAATAATATATATGATGATGATGATAGTAACAGTTTTCGACGTTTTATCGATACAGTATGTTTTTTTGGGTAAACAAGAATTGTCTGTTCAAGGACATGATGAAACAATCTCTTCGTTAAATAAAGAAAATTATTTTGAAATGGTAAATTCGTTATCGAAATATGATGGTATTTTTGAAAGTCATTTACAAGTTCCACTCAGGCTTTTACGGCCTTATTCAGTAGAGTTCCAAATTATTTTATTTATAGTACTGCCTCTCTGATATATAGCAAAATTATTAAATATATACATGATACTGATTTTACGTCGATTATTATTGATGAAACGTTAGATGTCAGCGAAAGAGAAAAACGGCCAATCCACCAAAATACCGCGCGTCGTCGAAGCACGTTGGTCTTACGATTCTTGTATCGTAAATATGGAAAGATGATATATTTATCAAGCTCACGTCATTCTTGCACAGCTTAAAAACATTTAACTATTTTTTTTTTGTTTTTAATAATATTTTAGTATAAACAGATATTCTTTAAGAAACATCATACAAAAAAATTTATGAATTTGCTTGGTGCGTGCAGGAAATTAATGATTTTAAAATAATCGTAAAAAATTTAAGATCAAAATTTATGGGCATTTATAATAACACTGTAAGCACTTGTGGCCAGCCTAAAAGAAAACGAAATGTAGTGCACGTAGAAAAGGTAATGTAAAAAAATATAATATTATATACTTAGCAAGCAATAGTTGAACTTTTTATAGGATTTAGCTGTAAATTGCCTACCTTGGCTCAAATTCGTATGATCGCTACTGACTACGAGTGCTTATTGCATTTAGTGCCTTGTTAACTCCACCATCGCACCATTTGTAGTATATTCAAATTTCCTTCTGTCATGTCAACAGTTGGCATTCCATCATTTATACTTACGTTGTACGAACAACTTTCTGCCGGGTACATCTAGGCTCTACTTCCGTTAGAAACATTTCCCAAACAATATAACAAAATCGTTCAGCCCACACTGAGTGAACGTAAAAACTCAAGGTTCAATTCTCTAATAAGAATAAAGAGATTGTGGAGTGTTCCTCAGCGATGTTCTGAAGAACACCCTGTTGTTATTGTCTCAACAATAACAACAATTGAGATAGGAACCTTCAAGAAAATAATGTGTTTTCTCAAAAAGACAACCAGCCGTTTGTCCTTAAAACTATGGACAAAACGACACAAGAAAGAAAAATTCTGCATCTAATAAAGCTCGTGTGTACCAATTTAATGGTACGTTAAAAAAGGGGTAAAATTTTAAAAACTCGAAACCAACGATTTTGCGAAGAAATGTAAAGATGATACTGTGAAGTGCAGTGGTTATTTATACTTGTAAGAAATAAACGTCACTTTGTAAATAAAAATTGAATGAAAAATGATAAATCAATCAAAACTTCGATCCTTTTGTAGTATTTTTAAAAATAAGCTTATTGCAATATCTAAACTTAAAGTTTGAGCATCTTGTATATGATCAATTAGGTTGATTATTGATCTACATTAACAAACAATTCAACATATAGTTACTAGTTAAAAAGTTCTACAGCATTATCAATGTAGATTAATTTAATGGGTATACCTCTTTGTGCTCAGAATGATACTTCTGAACTTTCGGAGTTGTAACTACGTCTCCTCCCAAAGTCACAGGTTCTGGTTTGGGGAAACTAAGGGCATTACAAGTCACTGTGTCACCTCCAAGTTTCTCAATAGGAGTGAGCTGGAAAACGTTTCCATGCCTTACGTTGGCCGTGTTTAAGTGGTCAACTGACATACTGCTACCAGACACTGGAGGTTTCACCGCCTGATGTGTATAAGATTGAGAGCCTTTATATTGATTGTAAAGATGATTAAGTTGATTTCTATTTCCCATTGCATTTCCAGGAGTTCCCATCAAAGACGTCTTACTTTCGGTGTTCTTTACAGAACTATAGAATGAAGGATCGTTCCAGTAATGTCTAGTTGTATAAGGCGTTGGTGTCGTTTGCTTTATACTTGATTCTGGAGTTAGATATTCCGTCACAGGTTGACCTATGGTATTGTAATTCGGATTTGACATAGTTGTTTCGATGGGCTGTATAGTATCTCTGTTCAGTTTATTATAGTCTACTTCAGCCATATAACTTTTCGGTTCGTTACTGAAAAATGATTTTACGTTCTGCTGATTATATGTAAGCACCGGATCCTGATTTGGCAACTCTTGATTCATGGTTGTCTCGCCAGGAATTAAATTTGTTGTTTGATAAGAATTATCAGGTTGAATATCGGGTATATTTACAACACCAGGGTTAAATCTATGGTTGTTATTATTTATATATTTTGTCGAAGGTTCTACTGCTAGCTTCTCTGTATTCGCAGGATTCATTTGGAAAGCTACTGCCATTGGATCGTACCTTAATCTATTTTCTCCGAATCCTTTTAATCCGGGGAACATTTGATTAAATTTCATATGTTGTGATTGACTTGGCGCAACTTGTTGTCCAGGGTAAGATTTAATGGCAGCTGAGTTATTGTCATATTGAGGCGGTCCCCAACCACAAGATTTCTTGTTTGTCATTTGCACTAAATCAGATTCTAATCTTTGTGGTACATATTGACCGTTATTACATGCAATAGAGTTCGATGGCGTGAATCCAGTAGATATCGGATTTGTTACCGGCACCATTCCCGAATTTTTTCTAGGATTGGCAACATTTTCTGTGGTCATACCTCCCTGCATATTCGTATGTGATATCATTGCGGGATTAGAGACGTGGGTCATATTCGTAATGGCATCGCCTTTCACACCCACATTAGAATTCACATCACTCATGTTATTGATATTGCCATCAATCATTTTTCCATCTGGTATGCCTATTTGATTTGGCGCCATATTTGGGCTTATAGTTTTTTGAGCATTCATTTGAGCATCTTTGAGCATCTGTTCTTTTAAAGCTGCAGCAGGTGACGGACGAGTGCCTGCTTGATTATGTGAGGGATTATTATTCATGATTGTATTCATATTATTAATACCTTTTAATTCGTCGTACACTTCTTTTATAGTCGGTTGCATAAGATTTTTATTTAAATAATTGAACGTCTCTGTATATAATTTAGCAGGATTCATGGTGCCCAAATTTAAACGAGGTAAGAAAGGTTCGGATGGGCAGGAATGGTGATTCAAGTGACCTCCATGGCCGCCTCCGTGTGTATTATGCGTACCTCCTCCAAATAGTTTTCCCATGCATCCACTATAAAGAATACAGAAAACGTGTTAATATTTTGTAGTAAAACGAAAAGTTCAAGTAAAATCCTAAAATAAATGTTAAACTGAACATACTGCAATTTTGATTTATATTTAATTGATAATATCCACTATATTAGTGTGCGTAGTAGTGGAATTGAATGCTTAAGAGCATTATCTTCGAACTAAAAGTTCTATCGAACCGTTCGCTTCGTACATCGGAAAGCATTTTAAGCCTCTAGTCTTGACAGTGATCACCACATTAATCGCAATGGTAGTTACCAGCTTCAATTTACACTAGATCAGTGTGGAAGGTTTGAAATTTGGAAAAGATTGTTATGCAAATATTGCAATCCGAAAAATGTTGAATAATTTAGGTAAGTGCAGTTTTATCCGTTATATTAATGTAAGAAAACTATAATCGTCAAACGCATTTTAACAAAGCTTCACAAAGCCGAAATTATATTTTTTAAATGTCCTTATTTTTTTATTGTACATTCCTTTTAAAACTAAATTTTTTTACGGGTGATAAAATTCAATAAAACAGCAATTTTTGTATTCCATTTCAATTTCCCAAATTTATCCATCACTAGATAGCGCTACTGGTAAAATTAAATAGCACTATTATTGCATTTCGCAAAATCATGAATAGAGGCCTTTTCTGCCAGGCCTGCATTCAAAATACGTGCTCTTAAAGCTATCATCGTTTTTATATGAATAAAGCTAGTCATATGAAATGATAAAGTAAATATTATTGATTTTCATTTTTTATCAAAAAAGTAACCATTTAAAAACCGTAACGCAGGCGACACCTATGCCGCGATTATGTTATCCGTTACTTCTTACTGACATCTATCGTTATTACAATATAAAATAAACAGTTCTCCTTCATCCTTCTCCTTCATGATTTATTTCATACACCAACCTGATATTCTCTCGTAAAGTTAAAAATAACCTATAAATTCGCTTAAGGCATATGCTTTAATTTAATAAATTATTTTTAATAATAAACGACAAACACAAAATTCTTCTACGGTGGTGGATCTTGTTTATGGCCAATTTATACAAATAAAATTGATGTACTTTATATACGGTAGATTGGCCATCTGGAAAGGATGAATGAATGTAGACTGAAAAAACAAATCTATAGAGCGAATATGTGTGATGGAAAGGTCGGCAAGGGTCGCCCTGGAAAGTTCTATGCTGATCAACCAAATTGGTGGCATATTAAAAAAGTACCAAATTTTAAGCACCCGAAAGCGACGAGCTTGCATGAAAAGATTTATAGATGTCAGTGAGGCGAGAGAGATATGCAAAGATCGTACCATGTGGAAATCTAGTCTGTGCCCATCTATAATATACGGTAAAATAATAACACAAAAAGTGATTTTTAAGATGGTGTACAAACATTTTTTTTTTTTTTTTGGTTATTTTGAATTATTAATTGATTTATGAACATTATCAAAAGTGTTCATTTATTCGATTATCACGTTACCTAAATAGAAAATTATTGACACTCTATTTAGTACCTAATTATATCTTGTTACTTCTAGATTAAAGTCTTGTTATTCATCGGCTAATTATTATTACACATGCATTGTTTAAATCGATAATGTGTCATAACTTGACAATTTGGTCTTGATCTTTTACTAGCTGTTAAATATTATTTAACAGCTAGTAAAAGTCAACCAAACTGCACTTAATTAAGTATTGTTAATCTTTTTGAGGTATCATAATATAATTTTTTTAAAGCTTTCCCGTTGGGTTTTTACCTTAAAAAAACAACTGAAGTTATATACAAGTCCTATACTCACCAATCGGCATTTTTTAACTGAGTCATAACACTTCCCAACTCATTCAATATTTTTTGTCTATCCAAAGCCATGATTTAGATAAACTCAAAAAATTTTATTAGAACAAAAAAAAATCCGAAACTCTCAAACCTGTACAAATTTATTACATTACACTAAATGAATGAAATAATTTCAAATGTCTATTTCAAAAATGTTTCTAAATTGCAATATTTTTTCCGCTTACTGGGTGCCAGGACGAATATAATTCCTACTGGATTAAATTCTAACTCTGTATTGATATTGAAAAAAAGGTTGATTTAATATTCTAACGCAACAATACCAAACTTAATATTTTCTTTTGATGGTATAAAAAATAAATTTGGCAGACGAAAAATTCTAAAGATTTCTATATTTTAATGGATTAAATCTTTATTTTTATGTAATCGCATATGTATACGTTTGAGTTTCGACTCCAAAGCGAACATTTGGTTTTGTATCTAACTGTACAGGGGGTAAACAGTTTTATATTTCAATACTTTTATATCATAGTAAAAAATATCAAAAATACCCTGGTGTCTCCACGTTTATACCAAACAATAGTACGGATCCACAAGCACAAGCGTGTGTTTAATTTATATGATGTACAACATGATATGTTAATATATGTAAATACCGACTCTTAACTGGATTGACGGCAAATGTTTACAAATGCAAGCCAAACAGAAGCCGATGCAAGTACCACACGGTATCCGATCCAGTGGCATGTCGGTTTTTATGCAAAAATCAAAGAAAATTTGCTGCAAGCGCTGGTGGTGCATAGAATAGAATAGAAATAGTTTTATTTTATATCTTTTCGGTTACATTCTAGTGTTCACATACTGAGGGTGTGAACTTACAAATTTATGTCGTAGAGGAACTGTATTTGTACATTACAAATTTTAGTTCTTCGAGTTACGAATATATACTGTAGCTCTTAAGACTAGGTGTGGTCTAATTTTCGAACTGATAATGGACAGGCGATGTTTTTAATCTATCCTGCATGTGTTTTGAAATTAAAATTTCGTATTTTTTAAAACTACAAATAGAATAAACTACATGTGATTGCGGACATGAGTTCGATGTCTCTGGTGTAGAATAGAGCCCCAACAACGTATGCACAGATATGCATGGAAAAAAACTGCTCATATTTTTTGATATCTTGTGTTTCGATTCTTTATCATTTTTTTCCTATCATTATACTTCATAAATCGTTATAGTGTTATGTTATGGTTGAAGTAACATAAAATTATATTGTACACAATATCTGTAGATAAAACAAGTACAGTACACAACATAAATTAATACGTTTTTCAAATGTTTACTTTAAAATTTCCCTATGATCAATACATTGAATAAACTGAAAGTACTATATAAAGTTTACAAAACTATAATGTTATAAACAATTATTACAGTAGAAAATGGAAAGAGGCAATGCTAAAACTCTTTTAAAAACTAAAAACATAAACTTCCTTTCGGCTTATATTTTGCTTGTTCTACGAAGGTTGAGTAATTTATCTACCAACATAATGCCTAAATTGTAAAACGACACCTGTGAGACGCGTTTGTGAGTAAAAGTTTTTCAGGAGTGGTTGAAAGCTATTTCGTGAGTGATAAAGTTATACTATTCGTCATTATGAATGTATACATATTAATTGTTATTTAGATATTATTTAGTAAGAAAATCTAGATTTTTATCGTCAAGCTTTCAAAGAAAGTCATACAGAAATCGTTAGACACGTTGTCTTTTTAGTAATTTTGGGTGACACATGCTCCTTTAATATTTCACTACAAAATTGAAATAAATTATCATATTCTACAATAATTCGACTGTGAAAGTATATTAAAATGAAACTCTGATTAAAAACAAATAGAAACATTAAATTTTTGTACTCCAACTGTAAATTTTTGTCCAAACTTCTAAATTTTTTTATGGTGTGTACTGTTTCAGTTTCCGTAAGTTTATATTTTGTTAGTTTTAAGTATGTTACAATCTATACATACACTATTTAGATTATGTAACCTTTTCTAAAGAATCATTTTGTCAACTGTTAAGAATCATCACCCCCTAAAATTCAAACGTTTAAATAATAAATAATCACAAGCTACTAAGTCTGAACTGTAAAGTATGTGTTCAACTTGTACAAGGCCATTTTATTCTTAATTCGCTCTGCTCAGTGTATACAAATACATTAAGTACAAAATCAATGTTCCTTTATTGAAATTGCCTTTTCTTTTCTTCTTAACCGACTCTCGTAGTTGATCCAAGAAACTAGTATAATATACTGGATTCATTAAAGTTTTTTATTCTAATTAGAACATATTAGAAATATCTGTCTAACATTCCAAAAGGTTCGTCATTAGTTTCTATATCAATAGACTAATCTTAAACTTCCAAGAAAGCGTCTCATCCTTTTTGGCGCCATCCATAAATTACGTCACATAAATTATAAGGTTTTTAACCCCCCATCCTTATCACAGGAGGTCACAAGTAAATGAAAACAGCAGTTTTCACAATAACGAAAACATGTGACGTAATTTGTGGATGGCCCCTTTACTATGTTTCTTGTTTACTTTCGGTTATTATCCTAAAAATAATTCTAGCTATTTACGGCTACTAATCTTTAAAAATGTCTCGCTTAAAAAATGAAATATATTATGTTATATGATAGAACATATATAAATATAAAACATAAAGGAGAAACCTGCAAGAAATCGAACTGGTTATGTTCATGAATATTTGTCCTCTAAATATTCTCAAATTGTATATGTAATGTAAAAATATAATACCCTTTTCTAACAAGTATTTGCTAAATAACGATTTTTGAGGATAGATTTTATACATTTTTAGGGACGTCATTGTACGTGGGCATACATAGCCCCATACATGAATTCGTGAATTTATGCAGTCGACAAACAGATAAACACAATTTATTCTTATATCTTATCTTGAATTTAAATTTATTACTATTTTTCTCAAACATGTCTACATTTTTTCTTACATGTATTAAATGTTCATATACAAATTGTGATGCTAGAATTAAGATTGTAATTTACTTAAACTTAGTTCTACAAGATACTCTAGGTCCTAGCCTGTAAATAGCTCGAACAGCCCACGCTTGAAGCACAAAAATTCTATCAATACCTATGGCATGTTGCCACAGTGAAATGTCGTATGAGATCAAGCTATGAAAACAGCCAAAATCGACCAATTTGGCAGTTTGGATATCTGACAAATTTCTAGTCTTTTCAACTGCGTATGCAGCAGAGCTAACTCTTTTAGTCAACTACTGATATGCAGATCCCGTTGAAACCTGTTGTCCGGAGTGACTCCCAATAATACAGTAGTGTGGCGTATCCGGACTCCGTGTGTCGCGACGCTGTGAAGAATAAAGTTTGACGGAAAAGAAATGTCATGACACCGACGTTTACGCGAACTATGATTTTGTGTTTTTTGTATTTAATTACTTCTTCTTTATCAAGACAAGATTATAATTATTTTAGTTAAACAATATGTTGTTTACGTGTTCATCAATTTATGTAGTATGTACAGTGCCACACCGAGGTTGACACAAACTGTTTCGTGTTTTCGTTCTGCATTTTTACCTAAAGCTGGTGACGCCGACGTGATAGCTAAAATATACAAATAAAATATAAATATTTTATTAAAATGCCAAGAACACAAAACAATGAAGATGCCGGTTCTGATTCCATTGCCTCACCCGGCACGTCTAACGAAGTTTGTCGACTTACTACAAAACCAGTTTTGGCTTGGTTTGGTAAATTTGTTTTCTCAGTCTGCTTTCAGCTGTCCTTTCCATATGGTCAAACCATCGTAACATAAAATTTTCGACTCTAATCTCTACATCTTCTTTCAAATCACATCTTTTTTCAAATCACATCATTCTTTGACATCACTATTTTTACATCCATCTTTTATAGACGCTCCACACATACTACGCCGACATCGCATATCCCCACATTGATTTTACATTCATTTTTCTTTTGTCATGCTCAACTTTCACTACTGCACATGACTGTAGGAATCAAGACCTCAGTAGGATCGTGGCGACCTACAACGTACATGCAAAACGTTAAAGACAGTTCTGAAAACAACTGGGCACGTCCGTGGGAGTTGCGAGCTACACGACCGAACGCCGCACCGCGCACGTCAGCGCCTCGACACAGCATTCCTCGCGCGCCGCCCCGAAGTCGAGACGTAACCACCCGCCGTGACGTCCTAGGCGTTGGCCGCCAGCGCGGAAACGATTGGAAACTATCTAAATAATTAAAAAACGATTAGGACATTAACGATCGTTTCGATTGGTTCAAATTTAGGATTTTTGATTGGCGGATTTTGTGAATCCATTGTTCACGGGATAAAATATAAGAATGAATCTATCAACATTATTACACGAAATTCATACAGTTACTAGCTGTTTCATTGAAAGCTATCCAACAGCGTTTTCCGCCATACGGATAGCCAAACGCACTTGTCGTGAGACATTTTTACTATCTATAATAGCAAGGAGGGGCTCACTCGCTTTATTGAGCATCCATAAGCATCTATTGAGTAAAAATAGCAAATAAGCGCCAATCAATACATAACGTAAATAATAAATATGTTAATACATAAAGAGAAAACTTTGTATCCCTTTTAGGGTTACATAACTCAAAAGGAAGATACAGCAGTTATGTCGCAAAAAACGTATATTTTGACACTCTCAAGTAAATCAAAATTTACTGGGTATTTTCTGTTGACCTAGAACTATGAAATTTGGCAAGTAATACCATCTTATACTACAAATATACGAAAAAATCTGAAAATCATACATTTGTAATTCAATCATAACAAATATAGTCTGTATTTTTTAAAGTATGTAATCAATCATCGAGGTTAAACAACGGTATGCACAGTCATAATTATTGTATAGGCAACCAAATCTTTTTGTTGAATTTTTTAAACTTTTACTAATTTGTACAGAAGAAAAAATTTGAAAGCCGTATATTTTTCATTAAATCCCAAAAATATCACAAGAAAAAGCTCGGAAGAAACTGCGAGACCCGATTCCTGAACTATTTATAATATGTACTTGCAAATTTGTACGGAACTCTCGGTAGGCGAGTTTGATTCGCACTTGTCCGGTTTTCTTTTAAGTATATGAACACAGCTAGTTATATGGTCATTTATTTATCGCATCAAGAAGAGTATGATCATTCGATGACTGGAGATTTTATATTTCTAAATATGAAATATCAAGGGCATTTATCAAAATAAAAGAATTGTCATAAACAAATATAATTCACATCGAAGTTTTAAACCATTAGGTTAAATTTCACACAATTTTAAGTTCATTGGGCAACATTTATTCTTGACAAGAAGGAAGATTTTCCTTCAAAATTAGTTACATAACAATAGCGGAGTCGCTAAGGTATAATATTTATAAATTATAATGACATTGATATATTTTACACTACACAACTCACCAGTTCATGTTTAATTTCAGCATGCACTATGCAGATAGCAAGTTCGTTCAGCAGAGAAAAAGCTATACATGACGGCTCTCTAATACTAATTAAGAACAATATAAAATACAAAGAACCTCTAGATATTGTGAGACTATCTAGTGAGCGAACTATTGAAGTGGTCTGTATAAAACTAGAGCGGCTTATTGTATTAAGTGTAGACAGTCCCCCAAGTTCATCATATGATATTTTTGAAAAAGTAATGAACAATCTGTACAAAATAAGCAATAATAATAAATTTATTGCTACTTGCGGAGATTTTAATAAAAAATTGTTGTAGAATTATTGTTTATGACTTAAATTTAAATTTTTATTCCAATCTTATCACTTTGAGAATATATACTTAGAACCGACTAGGCGTATAGTTACTTTGTTATTTTGTCTTGATCGTATATTTATGATTATTAAACCAGAGTTAAGTCGGTTATAATTAAATTATCATCTGACCATTAAGGACAGCTAGTTAGGTACGTTTGAAATTAATGCAAAAAAATTTATAAAACGTAAGATCAAAATTGTGTCTCTGAACACTGGTTGTCTTGAGCAGATTATAAATACTGTACAAAAAGTTGTCTAATTGTATAATTTGTCATATTATACTGTTGACTATGAGTCTGAGTGTTTGCATACAAAAAATATTAATGTTCGTAATACCTTATCATTTGTGATTGGGCGACACTAAGTATTCATACTAGCAGGCCTAGATTATACGCACTTTATGAGGAAAACTCATATAACAATTTATATATATATATATATATAAATTGTTATATGACTTTTCCTATACACACACACACACACACACACACACATATATATACGTGTGTGTGTGTGTGTGTGTGTGTGTGTATGTATAAATATAAAATATGATAAAGAAATATTTTGAAGTTAAATAATTCTCCAATCTTATAATAGATTAAATAATAGACTGCATTGTTCCATTTTTAGTAGTGTTTTTTAATACTTGCGCTGAATATAATATTCCCAGGTATAATGAAGTAAATTAAAGTAGTACCATCATTTGAATCCCGTAGTATATGTGATCGCAGTATATGTGAGTTTTAAGTCAATATTAATACTATCAGTTTTCAATGACATATTTGAAAACCTTATATTAATCTATTATAATTTATAACAATAATGTGATGAACGTTAAACAGTTTGGATTCGCAAAAGGCCTCTCAACAATTTAAATCGGTGTTGAGCTTATTTAGCAGATTTTTGATGACTAGCAGAACACACGGGACGCAATTGATGTTTTCTGTGATTTATTCTAAGGCATTTGACTGCGTTCATCTTGATAAATTGATCAGGAAACTACATCATTATGATGTCACGGGTAGACCACTTTGATTTCTGGAGTCTTATGTAGGTGGTAGGGTTCGTAGAAGAAGTGATGTTAATGTTGAAAAGTGGTCAGGATCTGCAACCAATATGGATGTGCCACAGAGTTTGGTTGTTGGACTTTTTTTATGTCAAATATCCAATAATTTACACTGTAATTTAGGAAATATGCAATTCATATATTGCTGAAACATTTAATTTTGTTATTTTAAGACACAGCAAATATAAGTTTAAAAAATAATACGTTCAGTAGTAGTCCATTATTTGTAACAACAATATAAAAACGTGATAGTAAAATAGTGTTTTTCATATTTAAATGTATTGAATTGTTATTTAATTCATTCAATTGAGGGCAAAAAACATGATAACGGGAAGAAATTTGTGTACAAAATTGGAAATTTCTATCAAGTTAAGGGTATTCTTTCGTATTTGGCAACACAACGTAGTTGTAATAAGTACTCTGTATTGTTATTGGTGCAAAGTAAAGTTATCCTGTGTATGGCGTGTATTTATTATCGAAAAAACTCTCACTGTGACGTTCTTTTTACGTCAGCTACCGAAGTGCCAAAGTGCAAAGTGAAACAGCGTTTTACTAGCCTATTGTATTCTACCTAATTCAAAAACCGTTGTGGTCTGTTGCTAGCTTAGAGAATATAATCGCAAAACTTAGTTACTATTTGTAACATTTCGCATTGCCAAGATTTGGAAGTAAAGTTGCGTCGTACTGTAAACGATCTTCACTTAGGTCACCATTCTCTGGAAATAATTGAATAAGACTTGGACCAGCTATCACATTAGAGGTAATTATACAATTTTTAAAATGCCTAGGAAAGTATTCGTTGTGGGTGTGGGCATGACCAATTTTGTGAAGCCCAGCCCCGACAATGACTATCCTCAAATGGGCAAGGAAGCGGTGGAGGCAGCATTAGCGGACGCTCGTATACGCTACGAGCAGGTGCAGCAGGCAGTGTGCGGATACGTGTTCGGGGACTCGACCTGCGGCCAACGCGTGCTTTATCAAATCGGTATGACCGGCATCCCCATCTACAATGTTAACAACAACTGTTCCACGGGTTCTAATGCACTTTTTCTAGCTAAACAGTTGATTGAAGGTGGAATTGCCGATTGCATACTTGCTGTTGGATTCGAGAAGATGCAACCGGGTGCTCTCGGAGGTGGAAATTTCCATGATCGTACTAATCCCATGGATCGACACACGCTTAAAATGGCCGAAATTACAGAACTTACTGGAGCACCGATGACTGCACAGTACTTTGGAAATGCAGCAATCGAGCATATGAAAAAATACGGTACGTCCGAAGTTCATCTTGCGAAAATCGCCGCTAAAAATCACAAGCATGGCATTAAAAATCCTCGTGCTCAGGGAAAACGAGAATACACTGTTGAGGAAGTATTGAATTCTCGCAAAATTTACGGACCTCTCACAAAACTTGAGTGTTGCCCCACGAGCGACGGTGCCGGCGCGGCTGTTCTAGTTTCTGAAGACTTTGTGATTCGACATGGTTTGCAGGATAAAGCTGTAGAGATTGTTGGTATGGAAATGGCAACAGATACATCTGCTGTATTCACAGAGAATAGCTTAATAAAGATAGCCGGCTATGATATGACTGCACTAGCAGCAAGACGGCTGTTTGAACGCACGGGCGTGTCACCACGAGATGTAGACGTAGTAGAATTACACGACTGCTTTGCAGCCAATGAGTTGGTGACGTATGAGGCACTGGGATTATGCGGTGAGGGTGAGGCGGGCAAGTTCGTCGACGCTGGTGACAACACGTATGGCGGACGCGTTGTAGTCAATCCTAGTGGTGGTCTCATCGCCAAGGGCCACCCACTAGGCGCCACTGGTTTAGCGCAATGCGCAGAGCTTGTATGGCAAATGCGCGGCGAGGCAGGCCCGCGTCAGGTTGGTTCATGAATTTCTACTGGGTGTTCTTTATATTTGTGAAATTTTGAGTGGTCGATTTCAAGTTATCTATTATGACAATCACTTAGTTACTATGTTTTGTGTGATTGTTAAAACATCTTATTTGTGAGTTGATGTCTTAAAAAATATGTTGTATAAATATTATATGGTAAAGGTATAGTTATATAGAATTCTTTGGCTTTTCTGGTTTTTGAGGTGTAGTTTCTGATTTTTATTATTCTTTTTCAGAGATTCTTACAATTTTATTATTAACAACCTGCATATTCTGCTTATCAACAGTTTTTAGTGAAATTTATTTACCTAATTTTCTGGTTTTCCCAGAAAATGCCCATTCACTTTAATCACTTTATTGTGATGAAATTACTAATTAGAAATATACTTAACTACATTGAAATAGTTTTAATTATCAGCACTTTCAATGTCTGTTGTCATTAATTTTGTTAAATGTGATCAATTTTCTGTCTCATTTCTAATTCTAATGGCAAAAAACATATCTGTTTGCCTGACCATTTATTCATCAAGGCATTATAACACTGGTGTACTACCAGTATTATAACGCTTTGACAAATAGCAGTATTGTGTGATCCACCATAAAGCTATTTACAAAAAAAAAATCTACTTTATATTATGTAAATACCATTAACAAAATTATGGATAGAATGATGCCAATAGTACCATTATTGCTTATATGTGGATATATGCAATCGGAATACATGATACAGTATAGTGCACGAAACTATGCCACTGTGGAGTTACTCAGAAGTGTCGCAATGGCATAAAATAAGAAGATAGGAAGAATAAGAAAGTGTCGGGGAGCATTTTATTTGTGCATTGCACAATTTCCAGGCAATTCAAAGTAGCAGAGTTTCGTGCATTGTACTGTACTTAGCTTATTCAGTACTCACTGTATTTTTATAAGGGTCAGGGAGCTTTATACCTGCTCATTGCATCAACCTCAGGCAATTCAGAGTGCCAAGTTTTGTCCGTTGAACTGTACTTAAACTTGTTCAGTACTGGCTGTATTTATTGTTGCTATCGTTGCATTGAGCTTACTTGATATTATTAATTTTTGAGATTTGTCAATTATGTGTTTTGTGAAATGTTCTCATTGTTTTTATTTGTCAAATTTCTTTTCTATTTTATGGAGTAGAATAAATTCATGATATAGTTATTGAATGTCCATCTACTATGTGACAGTTTTGACTTGTATTCTTATTTTTTACAACTTATTAATAAACAAATTTAAAACAATTCTCTTACAAGTCTTGTTGTGCTTCTGATGAATATTTAGGAGCATCTGAACATATCACTGCCTAGCCCTAAGTACATGTACTTATCTAGTTGTGATATTAAAATTCACCAATGTGTTATCAGAGAAACTGTCCTTTATCAAATTAATTACTATCTTGGTTAATATACAATCAATTAATTTGCCAATAATGAGTAATTCCTGGTAGAAACAAGTTACTTTTTAACTCTGACAGTTGTGTTTACGGTACATTTTATATCACTGAAAGCAGTGAAGTGTGATTGTGTATCTGAAAATTTTGGTAATCAAATTAATCATAATATTTATTTTATTTTATTTCAGTATAAAAAAGTACTCTGTAAAAATATTGTAATCCATGTTCATTTTCGAATGACCACTTGCTGACAAAAGTATTCTTTTTTGTTATCTCTTGTTGTTTATAACCAGTGATATTTCTTTAGCCCATAATACTTATTGCGATAAGTTATACGTAAAAACATTTTAAAAGTTCAATAGACTCATGCCCTGTATTACTTAGAAGTGGACTTTAAACTATATCTCTAAACTGATAAATGTAACAGTACCAAAGCAGATAAGATGTAATATTATTATATAAAGTTATTTCAATATATAGTATTACTGTATTGGTACTCAAACCGAATTATATAATTTTTCAAGTACTAGAAAACCTAAATCCGACTTTATTAAACTTTTTTTAGTTTTACTAAACTAGAGTGTTTTACAAATTTAAGTTATTATAATATATCTAAACTGATTATCATATAAAAAATCATTGTCTAAAAATAAACCAAATTTATATCAATTTACTATTTATATACATTTTCAATTTAATCATAAGTACTTGTACAATAATGTCTAATGAAAACTAACTCCCCAACAAAATAATTGAATGGCATATAAAGTCCAATAATGGAACAATAAATTTATTGAGATATGTCTTTTAATGATTGTGCTACAAATCTTTATTGTAACTTTTCAGGTACCGAGAGCACGTCTCGCACTGCAACATAACTTGGGTCTAGGAGGAGCCGTAGTCATCACTATGTACAAAAAAGGATTCCAAAATGCCCAAGCTAACCCTACCGCTGCTATCGCCGATAGCCCGGAAGAATTCAAAGTGTACAAATACATGAAGTTTTTAGAAGAGGCTATGGAGAATGATGAAGAACAATTAATTGAAAAGGTTAGAGGTATCTATGGATTTAAAGTTAGAAATGGCCCAAATGGAGCAGAAGGCTATTGGGTGATAAATGCAAAAGAAGGTAAAGGAAAAGTGACATACAATGGCAAAGAGAAACCAGATGTTACTTTTACCATAAATGATGAGGATGTAGCTGATCTTATATCGGGCAAACTGAACCCTCAGAAGGCTTTCTTCCAAGGCAAAATCAAGGTGCAAGGCAACATGGGCCTAGCTATGAAGTTAACTGATTTGCAGAGATCTGCGGCCGGTCGCATTGAGACATTACGCTCGAAACTCTAAATGTGGATTTGTCTACTCCGCCAAAGTTATGTAATGATTGGTCAAAAAGAAAAACTATACCAAATTAGAGAATTAAAGTTGGTTACTAAATATCAGTTGTTAAATAAAGCAAATAAGTAAATCATTACAATAAAATTTTTGTTCCTGTAGTCAAGACGTACAATGTACATATTTCTATGCTAAGGCCAAACTTTGTAAAATGGAAGACAATGGTATATACATTTTTGCATTCATTTGACTATGCCTAAAATCCTTGGCCTTAATAACTGAGTTTAGTATAAGTTTCAAATGAATAATATTTAGTCACAAATCAAAATATTTTATGTAATAATGATTTCATATATTCATTGAAATTGGTTTTGGGACGGGTGTGGGCATTTATTTTATAAGAACATATTTTCTATTTGTGACAGGATTACATTTTAGTATGTTACGGAATAACAGATAAATGAAGTCTAACATACACTGTACCTTTAATTTACATAAGAGTTATATACACATAATCATTCCAAATGATTCTATTAAAATATATCTTTGTTTAAATTTGGTTTTAATAAAAATTACCTTTTCTACTTTAACTCATAATGAGATACTCGTTTTTGATTTTGTAAAAAACTAATTTATCAGTATAGTGATTGTTATCTTAACAGTTCGATATATTCAAACAGAATGAATATACCTAAATGTATATTTTACAAAGTCTTAACTTTCAATATTTTCATAATATTAATAGCAAAACAATAGGTACAAATAAAAATTTTAAGGTGTTTGTCATAACGTGTATAGGAACTCATACATATTAATACTAGCAAAAAAAAGACTAGGTTGTTAATATTAAATTCATAGTATGTATACCATACTGTGTGTGTGTGTGTCAGGTATATAATGTAATCAATACCCACATACAGTGTGACGCACGAAACTGCCGCTGTGAACTTAGTCACGAAGGCGTCGCAATAGCGTAAAATAGCAATGCAGATGAGAAGAAAGGTTGGGGAACGTTTAACTTGCACATGCATCATTTGCAGGCAATTCAGAGTGGCATAGTTGTGTTGTACTGTACATACATGCATACATAGAGTGTGTTGTACTAGTCTAGTCGATAGTTGAGAATGGTATTAATTCATCATAATGATGCTAAAATTATGTGTTATGGCTTATTCGATCGGAATCATGTCTAGATCATAGTGCTAGAAAATTGAATTAGCACATTAAAAATTCCAAAAGTTATAAACAATTAAAGATAGAAAAAAGTAGTGTTTGGTTTTTTCCTTATAATTCATAAACTAATATTTTTTTTGGATTCTGAAAAAAAGATTCTTAAAGAGAAGGAAATTTACTATAAGAAGTTTTAACTCCCGAAACTCTACCTCTATTTTTAATAATTTTAATTTAACATTGAAAATTGCCTTCCGCGCGCCATTTTTTGGTCGCGCACATGGCGTCGCAAGTCAGTAAGTTACAATAAAAAATTTTTTTAGGGTTTTTAAACTAGATTTAAAAATGTAAAAAAATTATGGTATGATTCAAACACTTCAAAGAACTGAATCCCGTTAGAATTTTATTTTTAAGTTAATTTTCTAATAAACTAGACGATTGTTAATTAAAATAAAAATTCGGAAGTTCCCTTATTATTACAACCAATATAAATACGAATGTCAAGGATAATCGTTACTCATTTGCTTCTGGAATTCCATAAAGAAAAGTGAATCAATATTAGTGTTGGCCAGTGACTGAATTTGTTTCCAGACTTTCGAAAAGAAAAGTAAAGTGAATCGATATTAATGATTGCCAGTGTCGGGAAAGTAAGTACCTACCTGCCTATTTGTTATATGCATATAGTTTTAAGCCGAGAAAGATTGAACTTATCATTCCTACTTTATTTTTATTACCTATCTAATTCATTTAATTATTGCGGATTTTTGATATCAGAATATTGTTTAAAAGTTTCTATAGAGTTTACAGAAATATATTAAAAAGTAATATAAATGAAATAATAATTTTATATCACATTAAAATAAGTTCAGTTGTTTTCATAAAACTATTATGGATCTTAGTGATTTATTGCTTTTAATAATTAAAAACAATTTGCGGCCAGAACTTTGTTTATTTCATAATATTTATAATAATTGATTAATCATATTATGTTAAAATAGCCATATCCTGTTAAGTTCGAATCGCCTTAAGATTACTAAAACAAAGTTTTTTTTATTTATTTACAGGTAGGTAATTGATACAAAACATGGCCAAATCTAAGAAGTTTCGTCAGTACAGTGGTGTATATTTAAAATTTGGTTTTCTTCCATCAAAGGCAGACAAATGATTGCTCACATGCCTTTTATGCAACAAAGTTTTGAGCAATGACTATGAAACCATCAAAGCTGGAAGATCATCTAAGAAGGTGTCATCCTGATAAAATAGGTAAAGATTTGAAATATTTCCAAACATTAAAGGAAAAATATGAAAAGAGACCCACCATGCACAGCATGTTTTCTTCAACGTCTGAAAGCAACGATGATGGCTTGCGGGCATCTTACAATATCTCATTACTTATAGCAAAATCTGGAAAACGGCACACCATTGGAGAACAGTTAATTTTACCTGCTGTTGAAGAGGTTTTAAAAACCGCTGTTCTGCATAAATCTTCATTTGACATACTCAAAAGAATTCCTTTGAGTAACAACATAAACAAACAAAGACATATTGATGAAATGAGCTGTAATGTTGAAAGTTTCTTGTGTGATTATCTACAAACAACTAATTTTTCTATTCAACTGGAAGAGTCAACTTTACCAGGCAATGAAGCATTATTATTGGCATTTGTTCGATTTGTTATGGGCGAAGAAATTCATGAAGAGTTACTATTCGCGAAAACTTTGACGACGGACACTAAAGTTATTTCGGTGGCAACAGATGGAGTTGCTGCCATGGTCGGGCGATATCGTGGGCTTATAAGCCATCTTAAAGCATTATACCAAAGGTAATTGCGATTGACTGTGTTATCCACCGACGACATCTAGTAGCGAAACATTTGAGTGGTAGATTGCACCAATCGCTTTAATTTGGATTAATTCAGTTAACAAAATAAGAAGCAATGCATTGAATACGCGTTTATTTGCACAATTGTGTGATGAAGACTTCCAACGATTACTGTTACAAACCGAAGAACGCTGGTTGTCGAAAGGTGCATGTTTATCAAGATTTTATTTACTTTTTGACTCAGTTTTAGAGTTTTTGGAAAGTAAAGATCCTGATTGAAAAAAAAATTAATCAATTTTAAAGCAAACATCGTGTATTTGACAGATTTGTTCAAAAAATTTAATGACCTCAACCTATAATTACTAGGGGACAGCCTCAATTTAATAAAAACAAAGAGTGTAATTTCATCTTTTCTTGATAAATTGAAATTTATGAAGGAAAATATTGGTCGACGCGGATTTTCACAGTTTTCAAACTTGTCGCAGGTAGAATGCCTTGTTGCAGATATACGTTCAACATTTGATTGCCCTGCATGATGATTTTAAATTCAGATTTGAAGATATGCTGTCGATGGAAATAACACCATAGATCATAAATCCATTGGATGAAACGGAAGTGGAGAATGTGATATTACAAGAGGAGCTACTCGAGCTTAGCACTAATGAGGAGCTGAAAGTGACATTTAAAAGAGGATATTTTGACTGCAGGCAAAAATACCTGAAAAATATCCTGGACTGTGGGGAATTGTGCAAAAGCTTCTGATAGCGTTCCGCTCCTCATGTATCGTTGAAAAAAGTTTTAGTGCTGTTACAAACGTATTAACAAAAAAAGGAGCATATTGAATATCACAGAAAGGGGAGATATGCGGTTATTCTTTACAAAACTCAAGCCAAATATTGATAATATGTTACCAATCCATCAAGTACATCCCTCTCATTATAATTATATTTTTTTTTGTAATCACCATTGTAGAAATTACATTATGTTATATGTGTTTAATTGTATTACGACTGTTATAACAATAATAATTAATTGTGTAATAATTTAGGTATTTAAAGTTAAATAAACACCTGCAAAACAAGGAAATATACTATATTTCTTTTTACCACTCCGAATGGGATGTTTTCTAAACAAAATTGGTGAGAATTGATTGGTTCTTGTGTTGTGAGTCACTGTAGATTTCAAAAAAGTAAAGTTGGATGGAAGGACTTTTTCGATCGGTCAACTTTGCGTTTTTGAAATCCATTCACAGCACAATCAATTAAAATTTAATTGAAAATGAGTTTAGTCGCCTTTATTATCAAATAATTAACCTTATCAGGCAATCAAGTCTAACCTTTTTTTTGGAAAACTGTTAATTCTTCATTAAAACTCAGCCACAACGCTAGGTTCCATAGATAGATCTAATCTTCACTTTTCTTTTCGACATTAATAAATAGGTAGTGATGTAGCTGCAGGGAATCCACCGGATCCAGCAAAATTTTGAAAGTGGTCTATTAAACGAAAGAGTTTGGGAACCTCTGGCATAACCCGTTGTCATGTGCCCGGGCGCGTGGACGCCGTCTAGTCGAGCATTTCGTATGGTTTTATCTTTATTATTGGAACAGAAGTTCTTACGGCGGGCTTGGAGGAGATAAGGATTTTGCTGCGCGACCAAACTGAAAAAAATGTGATAGTAAAACCGTAAGAAAAAGTTCGTGGAATAAAACCGTTAAATGTGACGTGCGCAGGCGACAGTCGTATATTTTTAGATATGTCGTTATTTTACTGCGCGTTTATTGGCGCAGGGTGACGCGAGCTCGGCGAACGGCGAGCGCTGATTGGTGGATCACACCGGGCACGGCTGGCATGAGGCCGCGCGACTTGTTTACAACTTCGCGCGATTACCGAGAATCGGTCGGGGTTATTTTCCATTAACAAATATATGTCGGTAAAATATAAGAAACAAATCATAATAATCGTAAATTTTTTTGATAATAGAATTAAAAATAAGAACAGAAAATGAAGATGATTGAAGAACAGCTAGTAAGGAGTTAATGTCATAATTCCACTACAACGATCACCAAACGATTTAAGTAGCATCTTATAATAAAACATATTCCTGTCATAACACTTAAAGTACATTATATTTTTTTGCAAATTGTGTCGATTCTACATTAGCCGAAGGAACTTCGTTCCTACCTGGTGTCCCACGACACCACTCGTTTTTTATTATTAGGTAAACTGAATTATAATCTTGTTAATATTTTTCTTACAGAAATGGGAAACACTAAATATTCCAGCGAAATTGGTGGAATTACAATATTTTTTAATACATTGATATGAATTTTGACTTTGAAACCCTAATAATAATGTAGGGTACATTATTTTCCTTAGCTTAAACTATAACAAATCAAACTTCATTGAAATCGCTCAAATTATAAGGGTGCTTATTAACCTCACAAAATTCAATTACGGAATCATAAGCCACTCTAAACGCTTTCTCTGTTTTCTTTATGCTAATAAAAACAACTTGTGCAAATTTCAATGAAATTAGTAAGGATTTTATTGTAAGGGTTCTCACTGATACGCAAGAAAATCTAAAGTGCGTATCCCGCATGTTTAACTAGCTTCTAGCTATTTCCATACTAAATTTTATTTAAATTAGTAAGAGTATAAGGGTTCGTAGTAATTTTCACGAAACTCTTCAAATGTATTTTATATATATATATTTATTCATTAGTTTTCAATTATATTTGTTTATTGAAATCGATTAAATTATGAGGGTTGTCAGTAATTATCTCGGAACCTTAAAAATATATCGTACTAGCTGCGCCCCGCGGTTTCACTAACGTGCACTTTGATAATGCACTTTGTTTATTCACATTTAAAACACTTTATACACAAATTTTACGCGTATAGCTATTCACCAGCAACTGCTATTCACTGTTGTACATAGGTACGCCTATGTATACATATATACCTACGTGTATATTTACGGGGCACATGCGGTGAGTGTGGCATTATAAAGATATGATACATACCTATACACCTATATACTTTCTCACAAACAGCTGCTTACGTATTCGTCCGATTTTGGAGCAACTCTTCTCGAGCTCCTCGAGCTCTAATTATAAGTGTTCGGGCAATTATAATGTATGTAAGTTGGAACTAAGTATTTTTTAAGTTGATCTCACTAATATGTACTATAGGTATTATAAACGCTATAGTTTGTAAGAATAGATAGGTACGTAAGTATACGATGGTTGATGTTAATGCAAAAGTTATAGGTGGCTATTGCAATATACTCCTATAAACTATGTTAAACGATTTATTTTGGTCTGTGTAAACATGCAGATTTTGCGATTTAGAAACGCGTGAGCAAGCCACATAGGGCTGGCCGTGAGAAAAACATTGCGTACTCAAACGTATGCCTGCTACCTTTATGGTCTGTCCCTGCCGCCGGACCGCACCATAATATCGCGCACTCGCTTGTATATCGTCATAACTATTCAAATATTTGTCCAAATGATGTAGTGTAAAAGACAAAGTTTATCTATTTTAAACACCAGATGCGATAAAAGTATTTATTTTGATATAAGGATCAATTTATTACTACCAAATGTGCGTTAGAAATAAATTATCAATTATTATTGCATTTATGGTTTACTATTTTGGCGATAATTGCTAACACAAAAGAAAGATATATGTTGTCGCGGGTTTTTCGTAGGACTATTTAAGATAAACATTTCCATTATACATTATGTACGCGGTAATTCCAACGGTTTTTGCGGCGCACGCCAAAATAGCTCGCAGGTGATAGATTTTTTCCTACTTATTTGACGCTTCTCGTTATATTTTGGATAATTCACACTATATCTTTATAAATTATAGCCTATGTGTTATTCTGATGTGTAAGCTATATATTATTGCACGGTGTCATCGAAATCCATTCAGTAGTTTTTGCGTGAAAGAGCAACAAACATCCATCCATACTTATAAACTTTCGCAATTTATTAATATAGATATGCTTTTATGGGTTTCCAGCTAACTCCCTATTAAAGTTTATCTAAATCTGTGGAACTATAAGATTTAATGTTGATTCTCACGGAGCCCTAAAATGTATTTATATCCTTTCATTCAGACGTCCATACTGAACATTTATGAAATTGTAAGTTTTTAGTTATACTTTCACGGAACGTTAAAAAGAATCAAAAACTTAATCATTTTTATTGTAGACATCTTTCGCCCGCGTGGACATAGAATGAATTCTTACAAATTTTATACCGACTGATGAGATGTTTCCACCGTGATCCCGATCCCACACCTCGTCCTCGATTTAGTGTCCGAAACCGGTCCTGTTCCTGATCTTGATCTCGGTTCCACCTCTTTCCTTTACCTTCGATTCCGAAGAATTATCCCATTTTTCGGTTGTTAAATTTTTATTCAAGAACCCTAAACAATTCTGAAATAAAAAGTACCCTGAAGGTGGCCCATAAATTCCTTTACATACAAGTGGAAGTTGCATCGTAAGTGATTCAACTGTTCCGAAGATACACCGGACAAATTGTGAGACAGACTGACAAAAAAATTGAAAAGGATCATTTTCTTTCATATAAACCTTCTAATAATTACGAGCACAACAAAAGAGAAATAAGGCAAATCGATTCAGCCGTTTTTAAGTCATAATTTCCCATATAATTGAATGAATATTCTAGGTGCGTGGATATCCATGATTTGCCGGGTGAAATGTACTAGCGCTAGAGGGCTTAGTATACTTGGGTCATAACTCGCGAAATATTATAAAATGATGACATGTGCACGCGTATACCGCGGTAATTTGTGCGAAACAATTCACCCTCTCGCATCAAGTGGTGCACTGACGCACGTCAAACGAAATGGCGCTGCAAAATGCGGAATTCAGTGAAACCTTCAAAATACTACGGCATAATCGACTATATTCATACGTTGCCAAAGATACAATTTTATGTAAAATTTATTTGGATTTCATGTACAGTGCAACGCACGAAACTTTGCCGCTCTGAATTTGCTGCGCAGTGGCGGCGCTAGGCGTCGGCGACCGCCGACGGCCTCGCGCCTGAAGGGGCCTCGCAAACAAAAAAGTTTGTTATTAAAAAGAGGCCTCGCAAAAGGTTTTGCCTACAAGTTATTAAAAAGAGGCCTCGCAAACCTGATGTCGCCGACGTCCACGAGTGGTGTAGCGCCGCCACTGTGGCTGCGAATAATATATTGCGTAAGTATTACGCTCTCCGACCTTTCCTTCTTCTCTACGGCGTTCCTATTTTACGCCATTACGACGCTTTTGTGACGAACTTCACAGCGGTAAAGTTTCTTGTGTTGTACTGTAAGAAAACTTTGATACGAAAAGGAAGCAATAATTGGACTGTTTTCATTTATTTATATGTAAAAAATAAAATGTGGAAATTATTTTAATTATTAGCCAGAGTCACTAGCAGTGAAGCTATTTGTTGTGTAAGATTGATATAGTTAATGCTATTGATACAAATTAGTAAAAGAGCTTTCTCTTTCTTACTTGACGCCGTTTAATTGCATACCTCTGTATGTGATTGGTTAATAAGTACTTGGTCAATATACTCTTTTGTTTGCTTTTCGACGGTCGTTTCACATTTGTATTTTTATTGTATCTACTAGTAACAGTTTTAAGTTCTGGACTCGGTGTTTGTGTGCATTTGAAGTTAAATTAATTATGCCATACCTATATACTGCTCAAGAATATGTCAACATGTCTACATTTATGGGGAATGTAGAGGCAATAGTGTTGCTATAGCAAATCTGTATCGCGAAATATATCTAAATGAGTGATTTTTTAGAAAATGAACTGCTATGAATTAGTTTCAACTACACAATCTCTGAATCTCATTTGAAGAGAAACGCTGATACTTGTGACATTATGTTTGAATTTACTCATGTCAACTACACTGACGTTATGTATTAAAATATTCAAACGTATAAAAATGAAAAGAAATTGCTGATCTTGGCCTTTCCGTAAATATAATAAATACAATAATAGACTATATTGCTCCATGCTTAGTCGTGATTTTAATGAATGCGTCGCGTCGGTTGTGGTGTGTTTCCGGATCTAACGAAGCAAAGTTATTCCATTATTTAAATCCGGTAGTATAACTGACCCTTCTAACTCTAGGGCGATATAAATACTACCGACACTCCGTAAAATTTTTGAAAAGGTTATTTTAAATCAATTATTGCGGTATTTTTATAATAATGAACAATTCGGATTCACAAAGGATCACTCAACAACTGAAGCCGATGTTGAGCTTATTCAACGGATTTTTGATGCCTGGGAGGATTAACGGGATGCAGTTGGTGTCTTTTGTGATTTATCCAAGGCTTTTGATTGCGCTCATCATGACACATTGATCAGGAAACTACGTCATTGTAGTATCAAGGGTCGATCGTTTGCACTTCTAGAGTTTTATTTGAGACGTAGAATTCAAAGAGTTGATGTTAATGGTGAGAGGTTGTCGAGATATATAATCAATATAGGTGTACCGCAAGGTTCAGTTCTTGGACCATTTCTATTCCTAGTTTACATTAATCTACCAAATGTTGTTAAATATGGACATGGGATTGTACTGTTTTTTGATGATACTCCTTTACTTTTTAAGATTAATAGGCAACAACCAGCTTCTGACGAAGTAAACAGTACCATTCCTGAAATAGGTGAGTGGTTTAATATTAATAATCTTCTTCTTAATGAGAAGAAAACAAAACTTATTAAATTTTCCTTGACTAGTGCTAAACCAGTCGACGTAAACGTAATGGTCAAGAACGAGATATTTAATATTGTGAACACGATCTTTATTCTTTGGTCTCACTTTAGATGCTAAATTGCGATGGAATTCTCATATTACCAGATTGGCGAAAAGGCCTAATTCTACAGCATATGCAGTGAAAAGAATTACATATGACCGTACCGCGAGATCAGTTCATTTCATTTTTTTTTCATAGTCTTATGACCTATGCAATTTTGTTATGGGGTCACGCAGCCGATATTAACACAATTTTCTTCTGCAATAGTGAGCTATTCGTGCTGTGTATGATTTGAGACCAATGGTCTTAAAAGTAATTTAATCTTAAAATGGAAATTAATATTTTAACTTTAGCATCACAGTACATGTATGAAAATCTAGTATACGTCAAGAGATATATAAAATCGTTCTAAAAAAGGTGCGACATCCATAACATTAACACTAGATATAAAAACGATCTTGCTGCTCATAAAACCCGTCTAATCAAAGTTAATAAATCGATTAAGGGGCAATATATGCGGGTTTATAATAAGATCCCAGCTGTAATACAAAATTTGCCATTTTATGAATTTAAACGTTTCGTTAAAAGAAAGTTATATGGCGAGTGCTATTAGACCGTGTCTGAATATGTTAATGAAAAAAAAACCCATGGGATTGAACTGCCCGGCTAGTAGGTTGCTTCATGTTATTACTAAGTTTGTAGTAAATTATTAATTATTCAATATTTTGTATCGATGAGCAAAAAAGAGCAAGCCTTGAGTTTCTTGCCCATTCTTCTTAAGGCGAATCAGCATTTGGAATGGCTGATGATGTTAATGTCAAAAACAATCGTTTATGACACATTTCAAGTGTAATTTTTATTATCTACAAAATAGTTATTTTTGATTTGATTTGATTAAAATAGCAATATCTTTTTTCCAGAGCAAAGCGTGTCAAATACTATATGGTTTTCAAAACTACATTAAATATGCAATATTCTAAAACAATTGACCAGGTTACCGCGGTACATTTTTTTTACAGCATAAAGAGTCAGTCATGTAACAATACAAAAAAATTAACTCGTGAATCCAGAGAAATGTTTTTTTTTTCAAAGGTTATGGGCATTATTAATTTTTGTTCTCGATTGTGATCAATAGGATAACTGTTCAAGATGACCCAATAAATCTAAATCCTAAAATACCAATTTTTATAACCATGACACTCGAACAACTGATCTAAGGAGTGGATTTCTCTGAAATTTTTAAACGTACGATTGTCTCAAATACTAACGATTTTATGGAGTATCTTTTGTTATTCTGGGCAGTCATGAGCTGGCCTATTAATCCTCCAAGGGATATTGTTGACTTTTGGGACATGTTGTATAAGTTCATAAATACATTACCCTCCTTTGTGTCACGCAGTTGGATAATAAAAGATAAAGGAACATATGCTATGTCCATGTAGGCAGAAAGCTTAGTTTAATATAATTTGACAATATTTGTGACTTAATTGTTTGAAATTAGCACTCAAAAACAGATGGCGTTGCATTACACTGTTAGTGCAGTTTTAATAATGAGCTGAAATATTCATGCAATGATGCTATCCAGTTAGCAAGAAATGACAGTTTAAAATATTGTTAACACAACAGTACGTGGCGTTACTGAACTGAGCAACATTTGTATAGATATAATTTATTACATTTGCTTGTAATCAGGTTTTTCGACTTTGGATTCGGGTATTGACAAAAATCGCTCTAGGTAGGTGCCATCTCTATTTTCAACAAATATAGTATGTATGTATTATAAATTGAATATGAATGAACTAGCTTTCGCCCACGTGGACATACAATAAATTTGTCTAGATGTCACTGAGTAACATTTTGCAGCATAAAGTTGTAAGATTCGAGCCATTTATGCTGCAACGCAGTTCGTAATTTAAGGGATTATTTTCCAATTTAAAAAGGCGTTTGATTTGCGCCATACCAGATCTTTGAAGTGTATAAGAATTTAGCATCCGCACTTAGACTGTCGACAGTTCAGCTCATTATGTCTATAATTAGGTAAAGGTAATAAGTAACCAATGATTTAGACCTTTAATAGTTTAAATGTTCGATAAATAAGTTTGTTTAATTGATTCATCACAGGCAGAGAGTAAGTTATTAGATATAATATAGGATATAAAGGTTTTGCAAAAAAATAATAGTACACGTTATTGAAAATCATTCTTGTTTTATTGCTCCACAAGGTAATTAAAAGCCTTTTTTTTTTCAAGTAAAAACATGCTCCATAACCACATGCTACGAACATGTGTGTGCATAACAGAACATATCTTAGTCTAAACTATCAGGTACTTTACAATATCCGTGACGGCGATTCGGGCAACGATATCTTGAAATGGATCCAAAAAACCAACGCAGAAGTGCTTCAATGAATCAAATTTTAACCGTAATATAAGAAAATGGGATTGCTACTGAAGATTTACTTGTGCAACCTTATTGTGTTTGGTCAACACAAAATCTAGTAATGTAATGGTTTGGCAAATTCAACAATTGTGTTTTGTTACGAGTATTAGGATAAGAATATTGCAACAGAAATTATGAATGGATTTGTGATAATATTGGAACATATATTGTTTGCAAACAAAAAAATATTGCTACAAAATGTTCCACATGTAACAAACATGTTTCACTTTGTGTTTTAGATATCAATTAATTACCAGTGGTCTGACTAAATGTTATATTGACCATAACAACCTCTTTTTATTGTCGAGTTTTGGGTTTTAGTTTGAAGTTTATACACACAAATATTCATATCAAGCAACTTTTGGGGTGAAGCTAAATTGATCCAAACATAAAGACATTAGGTATATTATATTAAACAGAGTTAAATCAATCATGTGATGCAATATCTTGAATCGCAAACTACTTCACTTCTATATGACAAATAATAAAAATTTAAAATAAATGTACATAAAATAATGATTGACTGAGTAAAACTTCACCATATAATAATTGTAAATAATAGAAGTTATTCGTTTACAAAACAACATAATATATCTCAATAGACTCAATATATCATGAAATAAAAAGTTTGCTAATCCAAGAAACGAATTACTTCACATTTACATTAATAAATCAGTCAAAATAAAAATATTGTACTACTGTTGGTGTACAAGTTTGCCATTTTTAATACACTGATACGTCATAAACAAAATTATTTTATAACTTTGTTTTACAATTGTCAAAATTCACATTTATTTTTTAATCCATAGATACTAGATTGTTTTAATTATATGGATTGAAATAAGCACTGACTTTGTCAATATAAAGAACAGACAGAAATTTTTGATTAAAAAAACAAGATCCACCCACGTTTATAAAACATGTTTTCTGTAAAGCTGACCAATTTGTAAACCAATTAAATGACCGAATTTCTGTTAATTTTTTTCACAGCCGAATTCATTAATTATTTGATCATTTCTAGAGTTCAATGTCGAATTAGTCAACAAGGTACAAATATCTGTATGTCACAGCCGTATTATCCGGACTTCGTTTATTTATTATTTTTATTTATACCCGACAATGTGCAAAAGATACCTTTATCCCCAGCAATCTTCAAGCCAAAGTTCAAGCCACGTATCGAAAATATAACAATCCGATTAATAGAAATTATAATAAAACAAAAGTAGGGCATTTAGTCCTAAACTCGAAGCGATTACGACCCTACACGGCCCGTTCTTATTAAATCTGATTATATTACACGATTATTGTATTAACCTCAGGTGCGCGAGTCTTACGCGCATTCGATCGTTCAACGTTATTTGATAACTATAAAATTACAACATACATAATGATTTACAGAAAATGTATCAATAATTTTGATTTCAATTTTAATGTGGAATATCAAAAAAATGTTCCTAGCTATTTGTGGTTGTCATTTATTTAACAAAAGTATGTTGTAATGAACATGTAAAATAAATATTTAACATCTGACAAAATTCACAAAGTTTCCTCACATTAATGCTTTCATTCTTTTGTAAAATTTAAATATAACGTTAAAATCGTGTTTACATATAGACCTTTATGTGGACCTCCTTCCTTGAACTAATAAAATAATTGTGAATTTTGACATAAACGACACAACAAGACTAGGAAGGCTCAGCCAAAACATGTAGTTACAACGATGACACCTTTATCGACGTAAGTGCTAAGAAATTAAAAAAACTGCATAACACAAATCAAATATCGATTTGTGTTAGTTTAGATCAATCATATTAACAAAATTACAGCAATCGTGTGCTTTCATATCAATTGTTCGATTAATCCATATGATCATATCAGTTTTTACTCAAAACAAAAAAGATAGACAGTGCATAATGCCACAAGGAGGCTGTCCGAGCCGGCGCCCGGCCGCGGGTCGGCGCGCGAGCGGCCGCAGGCGGCGCCCTGGTTCCAGCACCGTGTGACAATTCCACACGCATAGTTTGAGATCGCACGAGTACTTCGATACGACGGCCGGTGCGGCCCCCCCGCCGCCGCGCGACCGGGCTAACCGCGCATTTCAACATCTACTCACGAAACAGGCAAGATCCGAACTGAACACCCCGTCTATAAAGCGTGTGCCTATACAATATGAATATACTTTTTTCATTAGATTTTCGATTTAGCACCATTTTTGATTAGACCGCGTGACCGCGGGGGCGATCGTCCGCTAACACAACCTCTCCGGAACTTCGACATCGGCAGTTTTTAACACTAAAACTACTCTAACGATTTAAACGAGGGCCGCGCGCGCCGAGGAGCGGCTCGGCCGTGCGGCGCGCGCGGCCTGCATACGATAAACTATACATATCAGTCAACATCGGATAGTAATAATAAAGCGCGTGTGCCTCTGCGAAACGACAACCAAAGACGGCCGGAGGGGGCGCAGGCGCGCGCGCCGACGGCGAAGTTCCTCTCCTTTCACCAAAAAATAATAATTTACACGTGTATGCAGCACTCGCGTACGGTAATATATTAACTATTTATGTTTAGTGGTAAACTATATCCTCAGCTCTCTGACTAGAGATATGCCCTAACGCTACGCACGAGACTTAACCTATACGACTACACTACGTCAACATAGCACTTCTCGAAGTACGAGCCGGCGAGCGGCCGGACCTCGCCCGACCCCCGTGCTTGAGCTTTGCCAATCTTTTAAAAAATATCATCAAATCTGAAAAGGCGTGAAATCATATTCCACGTGCGCCTCCTCCGGGGCGCAGGGCTGCGCCGGCGCATACCAGGTGGCCGAGCTGGAACCGTGCCCATATGGAAAGTGCTAGAGATAATGTGCATATACATCGCTACTACAAGTGATAGACACAAAATGACAAAATATATGACTACAAAATTGTTACAAACATATTAAAAGGAAAATTCGTCTCCCTTCAGTTTTATAATAATATTTACGTATAATGTTACCAAAAGTTAAACTAAAACTCAGTATATTTATATTGCGCTCTGTAACAATTTGCAACATAATACATGCAGGCCGGTCGAAAGTGCAGGACAGCGCATGAAGCTTTGCCGCTCTGAAATGCCAGCGAATGACGCAATGCGCAGATTTAACGCTTCCCGAGTCTCCCTACTTCTCCCCCGCGTTCCCATTTCACGACATCACGACGCTTCCTGTCTAACTTCACAGCGGCGGAGTTTCATGCGTTGCACCGTAGCGTTCGAGCAGATTCCATTTGAGCACGTCGTCGGCGCATATGGTGCGAAGCGGCGCGGCGCTGATCACATATGTACTGCTCCTATTAACCAGAGGGCTACGAAAATCCACTCTTACTGGCGAATGCGACTGTGGATAGTCCAGAGACGTACGTCGTCCATCCAGACCCACTCGGGGCAGAGGTCTACGTGGTTAAAGATCTCAGACGGAATAGCGGTATCTTTTCTTACATCATACGAACATCGAATATTGAAATTTTCTGTCGAAACTGTAAAAATCGCAGATTAATATCCTTGTATTTACTGGTGTTTGCTGTTCGCTGATACGTTTCAACTGCTTTAAGAGGGCTCGTATTAATTTCGAATATCACTGCTAAAGTGTGCAATTTCAAATTCATAAAATACTAAGTTAAAAGATTATTACAACAAATTCGAGGCAGTGAACTTTAATAATTTTCACAGCGGTTGATCACAATTCACTCCTATAGGAGTAATCGATGATCTCACTTATCTAAATATTAGTTGTGTTATTGTTTGAAAATTATTCTATTGCATTGCTTCACAAATTTCCTATAAGTAAATTATATCGTAAATATATAGTGTTGTAACAGTTCAGAAATTGATGATCGCTTCCTTAGGTTGTACATTTTTAATAACAATAATGGAAATAACTGAACGCATATGTGTCGCGGCCGACGTGACGTTCCGATTGTACGTTCATTTTTTCTCTAAAATAGCCAAACATATTTTACACAATGAGGTAGGTCTCGGGTTATTCCCACAATAAAAATTTAAGGAGCAAATATCACGCATCCGCACCGGAAGATATACAAATTCGATATAAACATCTGCATAAAGAAATCAACAGAGGGCGGCGGCTCCTACGAGTCCGGAGTCCCGCGCCGCGCGTGGGCGGCCGCCGGCATGGCACTCGGGGAAGCGCGACCTGCACTGCGCTCCCACCTCCACGACTCGTTCCGCTCCGAAACGAATTCGAAATACAGACGCGTAGACCCGCGGCGTGCAGAGCCTCGCGCGCGTCAGCGCCTCGCGGGCGCGGGCGAGTGGCGCGGCAGCCGCGTGATCACGCGCGTCGGTCAACAGGGCGGCGGCTCCGGCCCGCCCTCGGCCCGCGGCGCCGGGCCCGTCTCCGCGCGGGCGTCGCCGTCCGCGGCCTCCTTCGGGGCTTCCGCTTCTTGCTCGGTTTCCGACTCGGGTTCGATCTTAGGCGTCACGATTTCGAGGAGCGTCCCTCCGGGTGAATTTCTAGCGTCGATCGGCACTTCGCAAGTTCCAGAGGTAGAAATCGAGGTGGATGTCGGCGTAACGGGCGCGAGCGTGGTCGCGGACACGGGCGCGAGAGCGGGCGGAGACTCCGAGGTCCGAGCTGCGACAGCCCGCTCCCGACGTGCAAGTTCGGCTTCGCGTTCTCGAAGTCGGCGCTCGCGGCGCAGTAGATCAGCCTCGCGTTCGTCGAGGCGACGCGCGCGCTCCGCCAAACGCGCCTCGGTCTCGAGCAATACGAGGTGTTGCGCAGCGGGCGGCGGCGGGGGCGCGGCGGGAGCGGACCCGCGATGCGGCGATGTGGAAGAGGTGACGTGGTCGGGGGGCGGAGTGGAGGGCGGTTGCGGCCGAAGCGCCACGTTCGGCTGATAGTCGCGCTCGTAGCGTGCGTCGTCCGCGGCGCGTACCACGCGCTCTGGGTGCTGCAACGAAGGTTCGCGACCCTTGCCCCAAGGGCGAAAGGCGCTGAGCGCGCAATACTGCAGCGCGTAGGGCTCCAAATAGAGTGCGTAGGCGGGCTCGTCCGCGCGCGCCTTCTTGGGCGGCGACTCGGCCGGCTCGGGTTTGCATGCCACTGCCATTACCGCCGTTGCACTCTCTCTGACATCTGAAATGTGAAACACGAAAAAGTCAATCAAAATTGCACAGCTATCGAAATTATTAAAAAAGTAATTGCCTGTTTTTAACTAGTACAATTAATATTTTCATATTAAAGAAAGAATATGAAATATTGTATTGTTTTTTACGTTTTATAATAATACGTTCAGTCAGCACTAAACTGGGGTTTTCTCAAAATATTTTATTGAAATTGAGATTTAGTATCACTCATATTATTATTTTGTACACAGTACCGGGATATACATATTATTACGGAAACGAAAGTCATATATAAGAATCATATTATTTGTTGTAAAAAAAAATATTTTTTATTTAAATTTAAAGCATGATATAACAATGTTAAGAAATCCGACAACTAATTAAAATTGAAAAGAAAAAATAAGCTCTGTATTCCTTAGAATTTTTTGAGCGTTATTGAGTATATCACGCACTTTTCGTTTTTCGATGTAGACCTTTAAGTAAATAACAAAACATATTATAATCTATACATGAATATAACTTAAATGTGATAATAGGTATATTACAGCCAAGGACAAACTAATAGCCTAAACACGTTTAATGGTGGTCAATTGTGAGTGAAATAAGTGAAAATTTATTTACATACTATGTCAATATGTTTCGTCAATTTCGTTTGTTCCTATCCTCAATACTTTAACATTCAAATTATAAATAGGATATAGTATATTCTATAATATGCCTAAGTAGGTATCGAACACAGAGAATTTCATAGTGATATTGCTCAAAGAAAATTATGTAGATATTAAGCTTTTTTTTCCTGTTTTTAATTATGTTTTCCTTTTTTTATAAAATCGGGTTCAATTCATTGCCTTATATTACCTTTTTAATAAGTCAAGCATTTTTCAGTAGAATTATTCTCTTTTTTTATTTATGTTGATGTTACAAATGCAGTGCCGTCTTGACTTAAATTAATATCAACAGAAAAATATTTTGACATTTAAAGAGAATATCTATCAACAGTCACTGAATGTCCCATACAAAATAAAGATAAAGACGAGCGTCAACGACGTCTGCCATCACGTGTCAGCCGGTATCAGGTTGCTCCTCTTCAACAGGCAGCCTCTCCCGTGTCGACGCCACGTACACGCGTCGGATACTGTGGCGTAGATACGGAATAATTCAAATCGATTAGATATTTAAGCTATGAAATAGCCACAAATCAACGTTTTTCTATTTTGAGCTACAATGTAACCTTAGGCCAGAAATATGTCATAAGCCTGACCTTTCAAATGTAAATTATTTGAGATTCACAATGGATGACCCCAATACGATGCCTTGTAGATAATCAACGGTTACAACCCAACAGAGAATTGGCATACTATATTTACGTTAAACGTATTTTTTGCATTTGTGCCAAGATGAGAAGATAAAAGTGCTATATATAATATGGAATATATTATTCACTAACTGAGACCCAAGCCAAAAACGAATCGAATATTAAAATGCGTCAAGTCATTATGTTACAGAGTGTGGTACAGAAATAGAGACACATACATATGTACGTCAGAAAATACTACCCTACATCTGGGGCAGTAGCTAAAAAATGAAACTCCATATCTATCTTCGAAGATCTGGCATACCATCTACAGTTTGCAGTTGTTCACAAGTCTCCTCCAATAAAGGGAATAATAATAAATATTTAATAATTTATTGTTCAGTAATTAATTAGTAAAGATTAATTCAAAATACATTCAATGTGTCGGATTAGGGCCAGATTTGCATATCTTGCGTGGCACGCGCCTCGTTAATGACAAGGATGTGCTTTTCACAACAGTTAAAGTGCAAGGGCACACTAAAAAAATGTCCAATCCGTTCAAATGCCGTGCACGTATCAAGTATCAAAAGTAGTTTTGATCTACTTTTCCGCTGCGCACCGGCGACTGTCATTCCCTGAGGTCCGTTACTTACGACGAACAACAATATAAAATTGAATGCCATAGGCGGTGTTCATCGGGGCGTAGGCTCGTGTAGGTGTATGGGGTGGAATGCGAGTGTGCAAATGTACAGGAGTGTCGCAGCAAGGCCGGCCGACGCGCGTCATCGCCGCCCTGCGCCAGCCGCGGGCCCGGACGCCGCTCCGAGATGTAGGTCGCGGCGCTCCCCGCTCGCGCCGGGTGGTGCGGTCCACCCCCAGCCCCGCCGCCCGCGGGAGGTGGCGTAGACGACCCCCAGACGGGCGCGCGGCCTTCCCGGTTTCCGCGCCTCGCCGCAGCCGCCGCCGCACGCCCTCCGACCGCCGCTACGAACCACATCCCGCCCAAACTTGTGCCGAGCCTTGTATCCGCACACGCGGTCAGTGAAGCGATAGGATACCTCCACGTTTTTTGCAAATATAATATTTTAAAGGCATGACAACGGCTGAAGAAACAAATGATATCCGGTAAAATCTGTATATTCGTTACCACTTAAAATTAAACGAAGAAAATAATAGATGTGTGTGTGCGTGCGTGCGTGCGTGCGTGCGTGCGCACGTGCGTGGAGGTGTAGGGGTGTGCGTGTGAGCGCGTGCGTGCGTGCGTATGTATGTATGCATGTGTAAAAGTCGCGCAGTACTGGTTATTTCAATTAACCGTGTTATATGAAATTCGTTTGATTCAGGATTTTTTTTCAATGATATCGAATTATAAAACAGCGGTCCGCAATACCCGTGTAGAAAATAATAGAAGTCTCGTTTGATTTTAGTTCCTACGAACGATTAAGAACGATGTGGTGTAAGAAAATAAAGTGACATCTAAGAAATCGTGTTATTGGTGCAGTTTTGTCTATATTTTATACTACATGTGAGCACGCTCCGACATTTAATTAAAATACTAAAAAAAGCTTTCATATAATGAAAAGCAGCAAGGAATTAATGTTAATTACTAAAAGGCACTCTTATCACTAAATAATGAACTATAGCGGCTTTTAAATGATTCTTATTCAATTTGCTTTGTTATCTTCATGGCTGCATGAGTCAATTTTAAACTAGTTTATATTATCGGATATATCGAGAGTTCACTACACACACAAACACACACATGCACAAAATTCCACTCATCAAAATTATTCCCGTCTACAGCTCATCGACTTGTTTATTTGCCAACGCCAAACACCATATTTTTCCAATGAAATAATGATCGATCAAAGGCTCTATCCGCAGGTTGTTTGAACTAGTCGCTGACTAATCAATAACTTAAAAGCGGTTCACAATTTAGCACTAAAAGAAAGTCGCAAGACTTTTGACTTATGCAGCTCGAAAGTTAATCTGCTATTCGTATTAAAGATATCAAACAAAAAAAAAAAGCAAACACTACGTTTTCTTCCCGCCATCCTTTTACTTAGTATTATTTTTCAAAGTAATAACTATTGAAGAAATATTAAAGCGTGATTTAAAATTGACTGACTTTTCGCAATTGCACTTGTGTTTTCCAGGCAAAGTATCTCGGGCTAGAGTTAATATGAAACCTTCGAAGAGCGCACATCACCGCCGGTTGGCGAACGACGCGACACGACCGATACGCGTTTCACACGTTTTTTTTTTCAATTCGGATAAAGGGTGCCCGACCTCAAGCCTCCCGCGCCGGCCCGGCGTGTCGGTTGCGTCTGGGATATAATGTAAAGTCCATCGGTCGCCCATGGTCTAACTCGACTGGTACTCTGGGCTAGGACTGCGGAACGGAGTCAAACGCTTAAAAATTTCTGCCTTACGAGAAATTTATGTATGAAATACGAAAAGTTCTCTTTGACTTTTATATCAGCCGCTTCTCTCGCGGTACACTCGAAAGACGGCCAGCTAAGCCAGTCCGCTCGAGAGCTGGCCGAGGTAAGGCAGTCGATCGATCACACAGAGCGAGTAATGTGTGTCCACTGACGACTCAACGGTCAAAGTCGAAAAGCATCGATGCCGGTCCAGAGGAGGTACGAGCGAGCCGGGCCCGGCGACCGTCCGACGGGCGCGCCTCCCCACGTCACCCACCTCGTTCGGGTGAATAAAAAGTCGGCCGCAAAAAAGTAGACACGTTTTAAGGCAGGCGGTGTGCAAAAAAATGATAGGTATCTCACTTAAATAATACTTGCATCGGCCGCGAGCGCGCTCGGCAACGGCGCGGGTGAACGGCACTCGCGGCCCGCGGACGTTTCAAGGACACGGATCACGGCGCACCCGATCGGCCGCCCGCCGCGGTGAGAGCCTGGACTTTTACTTTACCGGCGGGAGGACACTTCGAGGTGCAATCCCCGGCCCGGGAGTGCACGCCCTTCGACCTGCCGCCCGAGAGCCGCCATCAATTTATTTCGTGAGCGATCTTCTGCACACCCGTATATATAAATAAAAATTATACAAATTACTTGTATGGTTTTTACAGCTATTTAAATATGCAGAATAGTGCCTAAATTAATAGGTTTAACGACGTGTCCCGTTTCCGGCGCCACGTTTTGGCTTCAGGTGCACCCCGGACACTCACGGGCATTCACTTCGGTTTAATTTATAACTATGCAATGGCTTCATAAAATACATATAGCGGACAAAAACAAGACGAATTGTCTTCATTGATCCTGTAAATTTTTACTGCGTCCTGTTTTAACATTGAAAATGTTTGTTTGATTGCTTCAGGAGAGGCCCCATATTCAGCGAAAATGCGAATTTGCTTCGTTGTCGTGAGGTGACATTAGTTTATAATGACTAAAAATGTTAATTAACATCTAACAATTATTTTTTTTTGAAATATAAAAGAAATATATATTTTTAAATTTGGAACAATTTATGACATATGTATGGCTGAATTATAAATAATATTTCACGCTGATTTTATTTTTATGCCTTTTGTTATCGAGTTCATTTTCAATGTATCCGATGGTTGTACAGAACATGAGATTTGTGAATTTTTTAACCGACTGCGGCGAAGCACAAAAGGAGTTATTCACTAAAATGTTTTGATTTTCTAAATTTTGCAACGTTATAAACCGCAAGAGTTGGAGCAGCACATTAGAGATAAAGAAAGCCGTTAATCTCATACAGATATGCTTTTTGTATGATCTCTTCTCTCTATCTCGTGCGCCATATCAACTTTTGTGCCTTATATTTACTACGGTAAATATAGAGCTGGCCACATAAAGTAATTTCTGCAGCATTATATAGTACACGTTGATTTGGAGCAGAGAGAAGCTGGCCGGCTGCCGTGGCTCGGAGTGGTGCTTGACCACTTCGCTATTTACAAACACCGAGACGAGTGTACGGTGGCGCATTACAAACAGATCGATGGGCGCGGCGGGGCTGAGCGGGGCGGGCGGCGCGGCCGCCCTCCCGCCCGCCGGCGGCGCACACCCGTCGCGACGTGTATCGCTGTTCATTAATATTATTACGTATCACTCGTAGCGATACAGAAATAATTTGCGCGTTTGTCTCGTCTTACATACATTTATTATCTTCAATCAAAATGGGAAAACCCGACTTCTGAAACTATACAATATGCGAATGAAGTGTATAAATATCGATCGTATACGTCTTAGTCGGAATTGTAATGTTTTAATTATTTATCAACTGACTAACTAGTGGTAGCCCGGCGATACTTTGCGCGTCTGTCCGCGGCACCAGAGACGATACTCCGACACCCGATATCTGCAGTGCTGGGTGGTTTGTCATTAATACATTTCTAAATTTCGACTACAGTCAGAAACAATATAAAGAAACTATAATAATAACAAATCCAGGGGATATGATTCGGCATTGCGGCTCCGAACTTAACGTCTGTACTCAAAATTCAATTATGCCACCGGATAGTCAAAGAATCTAACAATACCGCGCCGCCATGCCGAGGTTGTTTCGCCGAGTCACAATGTTCGCTTAGCACAAGTTATAACTCAGAAAAGCTAATTAATACGACGCACGTTTAAATTTTAACCGACAGCGCTCGCGAAGATCCATCCATACCGCGTGTAAAAATACTGACGTGACGTGATTAAGGTGAAGTCGCGTACGATTAAAGTTAAAAAATACAATTTAACGCAATGTCGGCATATAATAGTCGGAATACATAAAAATGTACAAGGTCGGTAAGAGCTCAAGAGAAAGCTAGACTACACACCCACGATCGGTTATTGGGCACCCATAAGATTCCATATGATCCATTGAGGTGACGCTGGCGGCGAGCACGCAAAACGGCCAAGACGTCCCGACGCGTAGACCCACAAGGCCTATCGCAGACAGCTACACCTAGAGTATTTTCTATGACCCAATTAGTGATAATTGGACCGCGAATGAAAACCTGCAGCTGCATCGAAGACTTAAATGACTGATTTTAGTGATTGTGAATGATTTACTAGTTTTTTACGTCGTGTGCGTAGTCATCAACGAGCGTTCGGCCAGCGTGGAGACCATGACCCATATCCTTTTAAGGGTTCCGTACATCCGATGACAAGGGAACCCTAAGAACTACTTTCATGTGTCCCTGTCCGTCTGTCGCAGTCCATTTTCTTAAAATCTACTTAACGAGTAAATTTAAAATATGCAGTTAGCTGACCCAATCTGGGACGTATAGCCTAAATAAAGAAATTCGAATTTTCAGACACAATATTAGAAATTAAAACCAAAAACCATTAGACGATCGCATCATTACTTGACGTATCAAATGAAAAGGTATGTAACGAGAAATAAAAATACATATTTTTTTTATAATTTCAAAATGCCCACGTTTAAAAGATATTAAAAGAAAAGTAAGAAACTGGAGCATTCCCTCTTGTCTCAGAAACAACTAAGTTTAATATTTTTAAAAATACTCGGATAATAAGAGCTTTTTATGGTATTAAACAATAAAATAAAAATGAAAAAATGAGTTTTAAGATTTGAAGCGAACGTAAAATAAATTAAAGAGAGAATATGTATTCCTTAATTTCACTGAAGACTCATCTAATAACATAAAGTATATAGTACGGAACTCTCTCCACGCGAAACGGACATGTCTTTGATCTTTATTTTTATATTGGTAAATTAGTTTGTATCAGTTTCTTGTACAAATGTATCCCGAATACAAGTGATTAGCTGGCAGTCCAACGAACAAAAAGATAAATAAATATACAGCAAACTACTTACTACATAAACCGAGACAATATAACATTTAGGTAAGAAACTTAAATACATGAGTTTTATGCTATTTCTGGAAGTTGATAGAGATCCACGCGCAAATGGCTACAAATTTTCGTTTTACTACCATTTTTAAATTTTTACTCTTTGTTCGGTAAAAAAAAGAGATCTTAAAAATTCTTTAGATCAAGATCTCTAAAGCCCAAAAATAAGTGTGTGCATAAAAAATAAGTGTGTGCATAAAAAATAAGTGATATCATAAGTACAGTTTTAAGTTTCAAATAAATTACCAGAACCCTTTGGCATTTAATTGATATATTGTTAAGTTAAGAAAAAAAAACATAAGTTCGATGGCATTCAATTTGTAGAAAACTTAGACAATTAAATATATAGTTTTTATTTATTGTACCACTTTGATAAACATACATATTCACTAATCTATATATTACGTGTATAAATTATATTATTCACAAGTAATAAAAACAGCAGGGCTAGACAAGTGGCTTCTATTGTCGTAAACGCTCGTAGAATAGAAAGCATGTACATCGATAACAAGACACTTTTTTTTACTAAATAATATTTGGCCCTTGACATGAACATTTTTCAATTTCCCTATCAGTTTCGATGTAAAAGTTGACGGTCCGCGGGCCGAGATCCTCAGGCTTTTAGGTAATTATCGCCGGGTACGTTCGCATCCTTTAACAATTAATTAGTATGCAGTTATATACGGTGACGGACTCCTAGAAAGAAGCATCGCGTCTACATCGTAGGTATACTTAAGACTCGGCCTTCTACCGAATATGGAACGGACTGCCGTCTGCTGTAGTGTTCGAGGTGAGGGCGGCGGGCGCGTCTGGTATTGATTGGGCGGGCGGCCGCAGACGGGCGGCTTGAATGGGCCGCGCCCCGCCGCGCCGCCCGCGCCCGCCGCAACGAGGCTTATCATGTAGTACGCGACTGTACTGCGTACCCCCGCGTAGGCCGTATCCCCGTTACTCTGCAAACACATGACACCGTCTGTGGTGATTATTACGCGGCCGATTTGCGAGGCGACTACGATGAGGCTATCTTCGCAGACGGATATTCCGAAGGCTGAGAATCGGATAACGTTCGTACTGCACCTACAAATTCAAGACATCGCTTCCGATGCGAGGTAGCCAGGGACGGTACGCTCGGTGCACGTCCACCTTACGCAATCATTGAAAACCAATATGTTAGGTAGCGGGCGTGTCGCTGTCTACAGACTCCACGCGGCATAACTATACGTTTTCACCTACATTCGGAGGGCGGCTTTCCTCCCAATATGCAACTTCACCGTTAGCCGATGACACTGTTGAACAGACAAATATACTTCAATTTTACTCATAGGTAAATGCTCCCTGCTGCTAAATCGAACCCACGTCCTACTATCAAGTGATGATCAATTATTAATAGCATTCACATTTGAGCTATATGTATACGCATCTAACTCTAGTTTCAAAACACACAGGTAGCATAGTTACTTAAATCAATTAGGTTTTTTAGTTCATAACGTTACAAAAATAAAAGAGCTTTCAAATAAATAACTTAAACAAAATTTCAAAAATTCCAAAAGTTAACTATTTATAGTAAATGTTAGCTTTGAACAAAATGATTGTGTTTTATTGTGCGTGTTATTCTTACAATGAGTAGGGTAAAATCTCAGTCATACTGCTCTAATAAGTAATAAAAATTTTCCTAAGGATTGTAACCAGTTTTGGAAGCCACATATAAAATCTGTATATTTTATTTTCTTTCATTTATAAAATAAGAAACACAAGATCACTGTGACTCTTGTATTGAAATATAGAACCTAGTACTGCACGGCGCGCGGGTTTCGTTCCACTTTCTCACTTAACTAACGTGTGTTAGAACGACAAAGAGAAAAAGATTATTGAACGGAGAGGGCATAACGCTTTTTCGTTACATGACGATTTCTATTAATTCGCACCGCCCGCATGGCGCGTTAAAGAGTTTCCTTCCAATAAATAAACAATAGTATTTTTTTGATGGATACAGGAATTTCGATATTTAAGAACCAAGACATTTAATTTGTTAGATGTTAAAATATTTATGTTTGTGTATGGAGGGGCGGGGTGTACATACGTACAATTACATACGAACGGCTTAAGGTACTCTCCGAAATCCAAAGACTTGAAAAGTGTGCTTTGATTTTAGTTAGGAATTCGTTGGTCGGTGTAGCAGTGGTCAGATTTCAAACGGGCTAAGGTGCTGAGAACTCGCATACCATCGCCGATCACGTATAAGTGAAATAGGTAGTACCAATTCATTTTGCACACCACTACACACCTTCTACGCACTGCGTACATAACAATTACATGACTGCAAAACGATACCATCCTCATCCTTATAGAAGCATAAAGAGTTTTTGTGTAGTTGTTCCCAATTCGCAGTCAATGCCTCAACCGTCTCTTGCGCACGGACCTTCATGGCGGAGACGAGCACTCTGTATTCAAGTACCCAAATGAAAATGTCGAAAATACTTGCTTGTTCGATTCATATATTAAGGCGGTCCAGGGGATATTATTAATTTCATAAATATGTAAGATGTGGTACGGAAATAAATTAAGGACAGCTTGTTCCGGAAAGTCACACCTGAGTAAATTATTATTATTATGGTAACCGGAATTCTTAACAACGCTCGCAAATTAATGGTTAGTAGCGTTCCTGAGACAAGAATCGAGATAGATATTGGGGATGGAAATCGAAATATAGAACATTAATATAAAAAAACTGTTTTATTGTCACATGAAAAAGAGGACAACCAGGAGTTACTCATTTTTTTTTTTTGAGCTATAAGCAATTAATTTAAGCACATACATTGTGGCGGAGTTTGAACGCAACATTCTTTCTATAGTATACCATGGATAGTGGAAAGCTATCAATAACATTACGACTTGTTAAAATATGAACATAAGCTACAAGTACGTGTTCACAGCTGACACTCGACCCCTTACAGCGTCGTGTGTGGCGGGGGCCGAGCGCAGGTGAAACCGCAGCGCAATGACGAGCTTGGCGCTTTCCGCGAAACGCGGCCGTTTTAGTCGGAATTCACGAGCGCGTGCGGCGTGCACGGGTGCGATTTAGGGTTGCCAGCTTTTTAAATTTGTCATCGTCCGAAGAACCGAGACATCGGTATAAAAACCGAATCGATAAATCTCATTATCGTTGTTATTATAAAGTCACTCCCATTTCCTAAAAGGGTAGGCGGAGACTACAGATTTCCACATGGTACGATCTTTGCATATCTCTCTTGCTTCACTGAGATCTATCGATATTTTCGGGCAAGCTCATCGGTTTCCGATACTTAAATTTGGCCCTTTTATTGCTACCAATTTGGTCAGCATAGGACTAGGGCACCCTTGTCGACGTTGCATCTCACACATTCACTGTATAGAGTTTAGTCAGTCTACTTTCATTCGTCCTTTTCAGGTTTAAGAAAACAACTAGAAGTCATTTTTCATGAATTAGATATTAATTTAATATAGTTGTTAATATTCACTACCTTTCCCAAAACTCTAATTTCAAAAAGGAAATTTAGAACTATATTCAATCCCATAAACCATCATTATAAAACAATTTTACTCTTGTTTTTTTTTAATCTGTTTAAAAGAAAAAAAAGGACATCCTGCACAAGCCAGTTAGTGACCAATATGTAATAACCGAATTCACTTATTATGTAAGCCACTTTTACAATTATACAATTTGTAAACATAAAAACCACCCTTTGGTTTTATTCCACTTAATTCTGGAAGACGTTTGCAACACCCATATTTTCTAATAAAATTGGCATGGACATTCATTTAAATATGTAATATACTTGTGAATTTTGCCATTAACGGGGTGTACATATGAAAATTAACATTATCATAACACGCATAATTATTGTCAACTCGGGGTAGTAAAAAGTCGAAAGACTGTGCAGAGTTAACTGATTTATGAAATAGATGACTACTTACGGGACATCTCGTAGCCTGGCGTTTGCGTCGCATCAAAAGTCTGACCACAAACCGTGTCATGTAATAATAGAATCGTAGCGGACTGGATGCACACAAGGAATAAAAGCTCGAGTTGACAACGTCGCAGAAATCTTAACGACTATTTTTATCTATAAAAAAAAAACAATTCCCAGAAATTGAAATTATTGCGACGTTGTCGATTAGAGTTTTCATTTTCGATTCAAACTTCAATCGACTACAGAATCTGCGACGACGACTTGTAGGAACTACGTACTGCGACGCATAAATATGCTCTAAATGTCCACATGTAGCGAATAAATCGTCTAATATAAAAAAATATTTCTTTTATTTAAATAAAAAATAAAGCAATGAACCGTCGATTCAGTTCAAAGCTTCTTATTTCCCTCGTCAAACGAAAAAAAAAAATGCTTCTAAACTTAAAATAAACTATGTAGAAAAGTTTAAAGGGTTGTATATCGAGTTATCAAATGAAATACAAGAAAACTTACAAAATAAATCCATGAATGTGATTATTATGCACTATTTGAATTCTCACTAGTGTTTATCAATATAAAGGTAACTTTATTTTAGATAATAAACATCAATAACGTATAACATCTTTATTGGAATAGAAAGTCTTTCTACTTTAATTCTAGACCAATCCGTCATTATCCTGTCTTTCTTTCGTAAAACTTTTGTGAAACACTATTTAAAATCAATAGAAATAATTCTTAATAAATTATTATTAAGAATTATTATTAAATGCTATTGCTATTATTAAATAGCAATATGCGGACATTTTCAAGTGGTATTACAGGAGATAAGGTTCGCCACTGCCACCCGTAACGTGTCCGAAGTCGCTGAAAACAAACGGCCTCGATAGCGTCCATCATTGATTTAGGCTCGCGCGTACTGGGCGAACGAGTGCTGAAATGTGACAAGCGGAGGAGAGATTTCTAACTAAATTTGTGTTAAGCACTACAAATGACGAGGTAAACACCCACCAGGTGGCCTGGCGGCCCGAGATCGGACGCCACGGAAGTCCGGGGCGAGGCCCGCGTCCGGTGACCGAAAGGAACGAGCGAGACAAATACTACAGCCGACAACAGCGAGCAACTGACCCGAAATCGGACGAGTCCTATGCGGTTGCATCGGAATTGAAGTAGTTAGCTTGCGGTGGTGGTGGTGAATTAATTCTGAGATTTCAACTTTTTTGGACTTGAAATCAATGTACTGTAACTAACTGCGATTCGGTTGACTTCCCGCGACAACCAAGTGTTGCGACATCGTCATGCAACGACAACACTGCTAACTCCCGATCCACTTCTATGAACAAAAATAGCGCGTGCGCGGTGACTTGTAAAAACCGATATTAAATCTCCTCTGCACGTGCGCCGGTATTGTTAAAGTACGACAACTTATAAGAACAACGTACAAATATTTTTAATATATATCGACATTGATAATGTGATGCAGTAAAACGTACCTTTCGGCCTGTGCGTCACTGTACACAGTACGTCGATTCACGACTTCCGCGTTGTGGAATTGGGCGTAGAAGACTTATCGCGCGCGTGTATCGTGGAAACGTCACGCCCGATACCTCCTATCGCCGCCCGCCCACGCCCGCTGATTTTTGTTGTCGCTCGCACGGACTTATCATTTACCGAACGAAAAGAATTAAGATGAATACAGCTTGAAAGTATCTTGCGACGTCTTTCCCGCATAGGATGTATCACTGAACAAAAAGGGCTAATGACAAGCGAATGCGTTACATCTAACTAGGCATTTCCCGCCCATTTTGTTGGGCGTAATATTGAAAAAAAATCATTAAAGAGAATTTTAGATTATTTTCTTTATTCATGATTTTTTGTCTACGGTTTCGCCTATGTGGACGTAGAATAAACTTTTTTATCTTTTTTTTTAAAGTACCCTGCTTCCGACATTAATTCTGGATTTCCGACAATAAATCTAAAGCTGAAACCGGTCCAATATATTTTGGGGTCGAGTTTCACAGACATTTCCGATACCGCTCTCGATTTTGATACCGTTCTCGGTTCCAATTTCTGTCCTTCCTTAGATATTGCCATCAATAATAGCCAAAAAAGTATATTTTTTTCTGTAAAAATATATCCATTTTTTTTTTGATATGAAAAGTGTCCCACGTGTTATTTCAAAACAAACATCCAAAGGAATATATTTTCACGCTTATAATATTACCTACAGAAATGTGTTTTATGATTATAAATTTTGCCCCTATATCCAATATTCAGTATTTTTATACCTATCCAAGTTTTCGATAGTGTAGATATACAGATTTTTGCAGACATAAAAGATAGTTTTCTGTAGGTTTTGGACAAGTTCACGATTGCGTCTATGAAGTCGTAACGCAGCCGACTGCGTGTACCGAGACCCGCGGGCGGCGGGCGGCGGGCGGCGGCGGCATGCATAATTCAATCGGCCGGCCGCCGACGGCGCTCGCGAAGGCTGCCTCATTGATTGCTCAACAGGCTTCTACTACGGCCCATCCGGCGTTCACTACGCTCGGCGTTCCAACACAAAAACAATCCTAAGAGGTAGGCGACAGGGTTGAAACGCGACAGCGGCCGCGGGCGGGGCGCGCTCCGTTCGAGAATGAGCTCTCCGCGCTAGACGCAGAGTGCCTTCGCTTGCCGGTCACGTAGGCGGGGCGCGGCGGGCGCACGGTGGCGGCGGCGACCTTGGGCGGTGGGTCGAGGGTCGTCTGCGAAGTCCCGGCGACTGCCCCCCGAATCGCCCCCGCCACGCGCGCTCTAGAAACAGACCTCCGCCCGCCCTGACGCGTCGCCGAACCGTTGCGTAATTCAGGTTTTTGCAACACGGTGTTTATCTATAGAAAACTGAAAATACACTTTACACTGTGCGCTGAAAGTCACCTTAAAAACTGTATGTTTACTGGAATTCACCGATCCAATAGATGGAATTTAATTTCGTTTAGTGACCAAACAACCGGACAATCAAACACGTAAACTTTGAAACGATTGAATTTTAAATTGAATAGGTACCATTATTACTTGTTTGGTAACAACGTTATTCGTTTCGGGTCTTGGCGTTTTTCGTGGATCATTTTTTTTACGTCCTCAAAATCCTTTGCAATGATAGCAGTGACATAATAAAATTGCAACAAAATTCAATCTCTACATGATTTGCTTCGTAACTGGACAGTAATTACGATCGCGCAGTGATAGTGACCGGCGGGCGCCCTTATCGCGCAGTCGCGTCCTTAGACGCCGACGTTGCAATGTCAAACACTATCTAGTCGTTAACGAAATTATCGCGCCCAGTAAAATCGAACGATTTCAATCATGTACGAGCACGGCGCGGATGCATTTGTCAGTCGGGTCGCTTGTACGCTTTTGTTACTGGGTCACTGAGGTCAGCAGAATCCTCAAATTTGTGTATACGAAACGATCTCAATAAATAGTAGCGCTTACCCAAGGCTTTGAAGGATAGACGTTGAATTCCTTTATTTTTATACCGATCCCATCCTGCCCTCTCCCGTTCTATCTTTCAATCTCGATCTTGGCGCACGTTCTAGACCGTACTCGACCTCACTCGCCCACAGTCCACTGGTGAGCTTTTTGTTAGCTTTTGAAAGTTTTATCGAATCGCTACCGGTCGATGTGGAAATGCCATCAGTGTTACAAAAATTTGGGATAATAAATGCGTGGACATCTACTAAACGTTAATCTTATGACGATGGGGGGAAAAAATGGGAATACGTTTTCTAAGGCAGACGATTAACGTTAATTGTTCGTCGGATGAAAATTTCGGTGTTTATTAGGCACGCCACTACGCCAAGGATATAACCTTAAGATGTTGTATTTGCACAACCGTCACTCAAGCCAATAGTAACGCGATGTGCGATGTGTGACAGTTGCAGCGCCATCTCTCGCGGAGTGTGGCCTACACGATGAGCGCCGTTTCGTAGTGGCGTGGTGATGCACGTTAGTCTACTGGGGTGCGACTCGATCCATATAATAAAAATTTCAAGTGTTTGAAATTCTGGATAACAAAGTTCGTTTACTTGAATAATTATTATCGGGATCAATTCGTGTATTTACTGTCAAATGAAAGCACTGAAACATTTGGAAATTAATTTGAGCAATTAAGCGAATTTTTTTCTGTTATTTGTAAAGTAGCCCCTGTAAAAATTGACAGGGTTTAGCTAATTATATACAACATTGTCTCCAATTCAAATGAACCACTAACCAAAATTCCAAAAAGATTTATATGTATTGAATATAATACATATAACAAAATAATAAATACATAATATAAACTCACGCCTATTTCCCAGAAGGGTAGGCAGAGACTAGTTTTACACATGGTACGATCTTTGCATATCTTACTTGTCTCACTGACATCCATCAATCTTTTCATACAAGCTCGTCGGTTTCGGATACTTAAAATTTGGCCCTTTTTTAATATGCCACCAGTATGATCAGCATAGGATTTTCTAGGGCGACCCTTGCCGACCTTTCCATCACACACATTCGCTCTACAGATTCGCTTTGTCAGTCCACTTTCATTCATCCTTCCCGATGGCCAAACCGCCGCAACATACCTCTTTCTACTCTAGTAACTACATCTTCCTACATCGCTCTATAACGCCACTGTTTCTACATCTATCTTTCCGAGACACTCCACACATACTAGGCAGCAATCGCATCTCCACTGTATTGGTCCTACTTTCATTTTTCTTCTGCCATACCCAGCTTTCACTACCATACATAAGCGTAAGAATTAGGACCCCATTACGTATAGCCAAGCGTGCTTGTCGTGAGACGCAGTAAAATGTATTTGCAATTTAGTTAAGTTTTTATAAATTATATATATTATATTTATCTTATGTCAGAATTAATAACGTCTTACAATGATTCATGCTCAAAAAAATCATATACAGATAGTAGAAATTGATATAAGAAAGAAAAACCGCAAGCTATTAACAGCATGTAGCCTGTCTTACGTTCTCATAGTCATACTGATATTTTCAGGTTAAATTAACTTGACTTATGTTAACATTATTGTAAAGTTAACAAAACTTTACAGTAAGTACAAATGTGACAGGTTTCAGATGATAATGTAGAAATATTGTTCTAACCTCCTTAATTAAATTCTACGCAAAAAAACATACAAAATGTCCTAAGCACGTTACATAGAAAATACATGGGTTACATCTTACAAATACATATGTTAAAATACATAGAAAAGAACCAAACAATGTTACTAAAAAAATCTTTAATTTAGGTTAAAAAGGAAAGCTAATGAGCTCGGAGAAGCTCATAGCAGTGAGTTTCCATAACAAATCCCTACACATTCCGAGTAATCGCCTCATGAAATATTTGGATAGGATCAAATTAATTAAATTACGTCCCTCGTTGTAGTTTTGTGTCGTTCTCTAGAGCGTGCGTGACGGCTTCGCCTCCCACGCGCAGCTCGCGGTCGCCGCGCGAATTCTAGTAAACTATTAGCGTTATCTCGCGGAGTGCCGCAGCGCCACACCGACAACGGTTTCCTAGAAACGTCCACATGTAATGCCAGAACGTGGTAGAAATCTCTACATTATATCGGAGGCTGTATTTACAACGTACTCCGAATCGTGGACGCAGCCAGGTATGGATGCTGTATGGTACTGTCATAAATGCTCGAGCTTCCGAATAGAAGAAAAAGATAAACATTTTTTTTTCTTATAAAGCTTTTCCTTGCATGATCCTCCCTAAACAACATCCTACCTACGTTGTTGTTGTGAGTGGATTATGTTTTTTATAGCATTTTCGAACAAACATGGACACTCGCAACTCCGGAGCACAAGTGCATTGTCGGTTTCTTGGGCGTAGGAATAGGATGACTGATGGAGAAAGGAGAGGGCAGATGAAGGGGACTGGGGTAATGGAGGGGAGTGAATCACCGGAACTCTCACTCACATGACGAAATACAACACTGGAAGGTGTTTCTCCATGTCTACAGAATACAGAATTATGAGAGAAACAACTAATTAATCTCCATATTAACACATTGCAGGCAAGCGTCGTAGGTTTCCTAAGTCAAAGGTTAATAACACGTTTTTTTGTAATCGATATACATACATATATATATATATATATATATATATATATATATATATATAATGACCGAGTTGTCACGAGATGCGTAGAGTGAAATAATATAAAAAATACATAGTTCTGTACTTCATTGAAAACTATTTATTATTAGGATCGTTTATGTCCTCAAAATCAAGACATAAGCTATCATTATTTTTAATAAAATAAGACTATGCTTAAATTGGGCATACTCATCATGCTTTGGTGCCAAATAACAATATATTTTAATTTTATATTAGCAGAGTAGCCTCTGCGAGCATCGTCAAAAAAAACAGACGGTAACAGCCAAAAGATCAGCGCGTTTTTACTATTCAGAAGGTAGAGAGCTGTTCTGACCTTATACGAATTTTTCGAGTGACTTTTTAACTCATTAAACTATAGATCCTTGACGCTGTTACTGTATCGGATAGCGATTATGACGAGCAGGGGCAATCCCTAAACTGCAGCAGACCAGCAAATCTTAAGTTTATTTCAGATTTCGAAACTTCTACATAAGTGAAGAAAAAGAGATTTTGGCAGGTGCCCAGCGGTGTGGTGACAATACCCTTACACTCTACATCTGTCAATCACGACTCTACAGAATCCGATATCATACGTATTACATTAACGTAGACAGCTTTCTCGAGAAAACTTCCATACACAGGTCATAAGCAAGAGGACGATCGATAATAAATTTTGTATCAAGCATCGATCGAGAGCCGAATTCATAAGGTATTCATCATATATGAATATCTTAGCGTTTTCGTGCCATAATGAAGAACTAACAGCCGCTGTAGATTGAGATCAGGAAATACGTAATTCTCATTTCCAATCGGGATCGACCGCTCGCGTACATTCTACACCTGGACACTCAACTCGGAACATAACAACAGTTCGTAGAAATAGACCGTGCGCGGAGGTCTACGACCGCGTCAACACTCTCTTGTTGCGGACTGCCGATATGCCCACATTCCCTGGAAGCCGTTCAAAATGTAACCTACTGTTACCGCAGAACTTATTATTACTTGCGAAAGTCGATGGCCACATCAAAAGGGAACATTTCAATTTACTATAGAGACTTGAACGGTTTCAACAACAGAACTGAAGTTTATAACTCTGACGCCTTCGATAAAGGGTATTTCAAATTTATTTAATGGAAAATAATATCGAAGTAATGATAAGTTTGGTCGTCAAATACCGCCAAACGAAAAATCTAAAGTTTTCCTTAAACCGACCTCGATTACTTCCAGGAAGTGCATGTTTGGCAAAAGAATTATATTTAATGAGAACGAAATAATAAGAATTTAATTTATTTGAGAGGGAATGAAGAAATATTTGTTTCTCTTGTGGCTATCGGTTTGGTCTCGGGCCAAGGACGGCACTTCAAAGCGGCGCGGTGGCGCCTGCGCATGAGTCACGACTCCCGCCCCGTACCGAACGCGCTGAATCGTTGACAAAGCAAACTTGATACACCTGCAACGGAATACCGAATTATGAAACGTGCGTGTTTAAAAACCCCAATGGTGTTTCTTCACACGGAAAAATTAATTCAATAGAATTGAATGGTGGAGTGGTGGAGCGGTGGAATGCATAGCAAGCGGCTATCAATATACAGATATATCATGAACACTAAAGAAAATGTTAACAAATATAAGAAATTAGCTTCGTATCATGTTGTCGTATCTATTACCGTGATCTGCTATTAAGATATCATGTATGCTCTTAGAAACTACCTGGGTTTCAAAGACAACGTCGCAGGCGCCAAAAGAACGCCAAACGTCGGCCCAACGTAATGATTATGGCACCCCTTCCTAATAGGTATTTATTTCCAGTAACTACTGCTATAAGCTGACGTGAAAGCATTTAAAATAAATTGATCTTAAAAAAAAAATAAACGTGTGGCACTCGGGGACTGCCGCGGTAAAGCTGTTGCACAGCATTTTTTATCAACTTATGCAATTATAATTATTTATTTATGCAGTATTTTTTTTGTCTTTGATATTAATTCAAGTTTTTCATCACTTTCTTCATTAATAAATGCACTTTGTTTATTGATATTTAAAACACTTTATACAGAAATTTTACGCGTATAGCTATTCACCAGCAACTGCTATTCACTGTTGTACATAGGTACACCTATGTATACATATATACCTACATGTATACTTACGGGGCACATGCGGTGAGTGTGGCATTATAAAGATATGATACATACCTATACACCTATATACTTTCTCATAAACAGCTGCTTACGTATTCGTCCGATTTCGGAGCAGCTCGTCTCGCTCAAAGCCCGCGATAAAAGCTATGCAACAGCTTAAAACTTTCTGGATGAATAAGATATCCATGCACTCGATTTGTTACGAAAATTGTTTACGATATTTTAAACTTAAAAGCGATATTATTTTATTTTAAAGTTAATGAAACATTTCATACCGGAAGGATGATGGCGGTATTTCAAGTACAAGACCGCGGAAAAAGTTTTTCGCATTTTATAAACAAATTCAAGATAATTTTTGAACATATTTGATTTACATTTAATTATATACATATGTGCCATTTTGTAGGTAGTGACATAATCCCATTGCTGTAAAAATTTTGGAACTTCTCATCAAAAACTGTGATTAATAGTTTTGATAGTCCTCTCTTGATGTTAATGTAACATCAAGGTAGGACTATCTAAATAATTCCGAAGAAACTGAAACAGGTGAAAACCTAAGGGTGCAAAGTTAGGGCTACATGGTAGATGCATTAACAATTCCCAGCCGAATTCTCTCACTATTTGCTGAGTGGCTAAAAATGTGGTGTGGCGTTATCATGGTGAAAAACCACACCCTTTCTTCTTCCTTGAATTTCATCAACTGTTAGCAGTAGAGATCAGAATTGATGGTTTTACCGGCGGTAAAAGCTCATAATGAATAATGCCCTTGCAAACCGACCACACACACACAACACCGACCTATTGCGAGTTAGTCCGGGTTTCGCCGTGGTCTGCGGAGCTTGTTTACCTTTTGATCATGATCTTTTTCGCACGTTCTTGTCGTAAGTAGTCCATTTTTCATCACAAGTGATCAATCATTTTAGAAACGATTCGATTTCATTACTTTTCAATAGTGAATTGCAAATGAGTACACGATTCATTCATATATATATATTTTGATTGGTCAAAACTGTTTTGTGGTCAATTTCTAGTTCTTCAGCTATAATGTAAGAAGTAACATATCGACCTTGCTCTACTTTTTCCAAAATGGCATCGACTTTATCTGTAACAGGTCGCCCAGAGCGGGGTTCATCTCTGTCATCAAAACTACCGCACTAAAAACGCTTGAACCAGTTTTGTGCTACTCTTACCGACACTGCATTAGGTCCATAAATGTCAAAGGTTTTTTCGCGGTTAGTGTCCCATTTTTTTTTGTAACAATACTTCAAAATATAACGAATTTCTGCATTAGATCACTCATTTTGGTGGACAGAAAAATGGTGGAACCTCGTTTTTACTTTTTGTTTCTTTTTTTAATGACATCTATTTAATGATATCAAAACTAGCCAAATACAAACAGCACAACCAAAGAGATTTTACTGCAACTCTTAGTTAGAAAATACGAAAAAACTTTTCCCCGATCGAAATACTGATATTTATCATAAAACACATAATTACGTTACAATCGAATAAAAACTTTATTCGTTAATTTATTGTATACGCGTGTCGGCAGGGAGATGATAACATATCAAAAGTTTATCATCGAGTTACATTGACGAAGTATCAATCAATCAGAAGTCACCACGCGAGGTTCTAATAAATTCGGTATTTGAGATTTATAGCGGTCGAGATAAGCACAGTAATCCCGCAGGAACGCGCGACGTTTGGGGTTTGGCATTCGCTCAAGGGAACAGTTCGTTAGCCGCGCGTTGTCACACGGTGTATCCATACCAAACGAAATTCCAAGAAAACTAGAGGAAAATCCGGTAAGTGTGCACATCCAAGTCACGTGACTGGGAACTCCTCTGAACGATCGTGAAAGGGAGCCCACCAATTTGCACAAAACTGCAATCCTTCGGTTAACAACTAACGGAGATATCTAGTACGTGACAAGCGGTATGAAGAATTAAATCATCGTTAAATGTTACATGAAAGCTGCTTGCGACGAGAGCCCATAAAAAAAAGTCTTTTTAATTCTCAATATAACTAAATTTGTATTTTGGAAATTATTTATTAAGTCAATATAGCACATTTTTATTCAATCCCTCTTTGCAGACGATAATATTCAAAATAAATGGCCTTTATTCACAGGATAACATATCTTTAAATTATGTAAGTATAAAGGTTGACGCGTTTGTTAACAATCGTATAATTTCTGAACGACTTAATTGACAAAAAAAAATCACAAACTTCAGCTCCAAAAGTGTAGGTAGCTGTGGTCGTGTTATTAACGAAATGTTTATTTATTAATCAGGATGATCCATAGTTATACATACTATCATTTTGCTTCAGCGGCACAAAATAATGACAAAATCTTAATTCGGTAGGTGAAGAAGTGGTCGAGTTATTAATAAATTTTATATCTATGAACCGAGATGATTTACATATACGTAAAAAGTTCGCATGGTCAATAAAAAAGTTAATAGATTTTGCAAAATTTTACATTAAAAGAGCTAACACATGTAATTAAAATTATTGACAAGCCTTTTTTAACAAACGTAGAAATCAATATAAAATTATTTGTAAATACGTAATGTTACGCTATCTCCACGAAAGGTTTTAGCGATGAGCAGCATTAGAAAAAATGATTCAGCGACTTAATTATTCATTAAGAAAACAAACACTTGAATAAAATTATTATAATTCTCAGAAGAACGTAGTATGAGTTAGTTACTCACCGGCGAGCGGAGAACGGTCGCCGGCGACGGTCGTGCGCCGGCGTGCTGCCAACATTCCGGGCATTTATATAAAAAAGCTTCACTAGCTACCATTTTATATATTTCAAAGTATGATTCGTTATCTGTCTGAACTTCCGAGCTTTAATAACTATATAACTGCCATTCTCAGTGCCTGCACATCGCCGCTGAGAAAAGTACTGACGCCGGCACAAATCTATAGGGTGAACGATAGTTGAGTAGTTAGCATGGTTCTCTATGAAATAAGTCTCCTTAGATATAGTCTACATACATGACTAGTTTAATTTTTTCTTTAGTAACTTTTCTTTAATTCTGCTTGCAAAAAATATGTATATATAGTCGGAACAATAATTTTTTATAATGATTATGAATTTGTGACATCTTTACTTGTGATTTTTAATGTATTCAACCGTCTCTTTTCATGTCAACCCGCCCAAAACAATAAATGAGGATATTTTGTAGTTAGGACTTTAACTGCTCCATTTCGTAAACCACAGTAATGACAACCATAAGCAGTGCCTAAAGATTGACATGCTAACTAGTTGAATTTCGTACGAAAATATTTTACTATCAGTTCAGCTTTTTTGCTTTAATATCCATTTATTGTAAATCCTCCTTAAAGAGCCCAATATATCACAACTCAGTAAGGACATTCAACTTACTCGGGGAGTTCAATAAAAATTGCACTTTTAAGTTTTTTAGAACACACAGGTTTCGGTACACGATGTACTACATTAAAAACTATTTAAGATTTTTACGTTGTCACTACAAGTCTCTGATTTTTTAAAATATAAAATGCCATTGTAAAATGTGATGGTAGGTATTGTTTCGAAAAGGATTAGTTTAAAAGGATTAGTAAAAGATCCTTGGTTCGCTCGTTGGTCCAGCATCCGACGAGAGACGAAATCAGCTAGATAAAAACTTGGTTCAAAATAGTTCAAATACACTATACAATTATGAAAGAAGATTATCGTTAACATAAAATAAATAAATTTATTTATCGTACTCCTTAAAGACTATTAAAAAATATATTTTCGTTATTTTAAATCCCCATTTTTCCAGTGGCACAAAGAGTTACGTGGAGGTAACGCATGGATTCCCCTACTGTATCACAAAATGTCATCATCATCAGATCAATGGGCGAGCGAGAGCGTGAAATCAGGCAAATGAATCCCTAATAGCAGAAAAGCAACTTTTGGGGCTTTTTATGCAGGTTTTTAAAAGTACATATCGGTATTATAAAATATATTATATTTTCTTGTAGCTGTATATGAATTTTGATACAGTTTACGGAAATTGTTGCTGTATAAAAGGCATATATTAGAAATTTATAACACTCTAAAATCGAACCCAATAAGAGCTAATTAAATCTTTCATGTACGAACAATACGATCTAAAAGCTATATAAATGAACTTATGGTTTTCACTGCTTTTAAATTCGAAGATAATTTAGAAAATGTTGTCATAACATTTTTGGGTATATAAAGGAGGGATGCGTTTGTTATTCAGTAAAGTTGATAAACACCGCCACTGAGTCAATTTATAACTGTATCATATATTGTTATTCTATAAGCTTTAGGCTACATCTTGGTATAATGCCAAGTCAATCAAGAACAAAAACTTTTTTTATATAGGATTTTATAAGAGGCAAACAAACATGTAGGCCATCGGAAAGTAGATGATCACTGCCTTTAGACACCCGCAATCTTAGAAGAGTCACTTGTGCTTGTCGGCCAAATAGAGTTGTCGACGATTCGAGACGCTCTACGGTGAATGCGGTCTGGAGCCAAAAGTTGATATTGGAGTGGCCCAGCCTAAAGGCGACAACAGTACCCTAAACGTGGCCCGACCTGTAGCTGATAAAGCTGCATAAAAGTGCTTATTGCCATTGTTGTAAATCGATCAAGAGAAAATTTCCTTTTATAAGACTTTTTCGGCGAATTATTTTATAAATTATAATATTCATCAGGTGTAGTATAAACACAAAATAATTTTTATGTGGTGGAAACTTTAGTAAAACATTTGAAAAATTAAAAAAGCCTTTCCACGGAGAATAATTAATTGATAATATAATATAATGATAACAATGTTATTATGTACTTAATAATGCCAAAGTTCTTATTAAGGAAATTCGCTGTGGAATTCCTATAATATCAATATACGGCAAGATCTGAAGTTCAATTTTAACTACAGAATTTAATAGCGCCAATACACCACTCTTTAAAGACTACAGTTGGGTCTCTCAATTGGGGACTATACAGGCGAAGTCGTTTCATAGATGCCATTAATCAAATAAATATGTTATATTTTTTCACGCTTCATATTTATTAAGTAACACCTAAGAAAAACACTCAAACTTTCTACATTTAATAGAAGCATGCACTCATAATAATTTCTTTTAATAGTAGATTGGGTAGGAAACAAGCATGCGAACCAGAAAAAAAACAGGTGGTCAACTCCGCCCATAGACACCCGCAACCTCGGTGGAGTCACCAGCTCATTGCTGGCCTATTGGATAAGAATAAGGTATGCGATAGAAGGAGAAATGGACTTATGGGGGGGAAAGAGGGTGAAGGAGGAAGGACTAGGCCACCGGAAATCTAACCCATTGGACGAAATGCAACAGCAGAAGCTATTGCATCATGTCTATATTCTGTGGGAGTATAATATTTCACCTGTCGAACTTGCTCCTTTTCGTACTCCAGCTCAGTTGACCACGGCATGGCTGAACCACAATAATCACAATCGAACCATTAAAATCCCTTAAAAGAAAAAACTGTTACGAAGATACTTACTTACATGTATATCTTCATATATTAATTAAATTCAGCAGAAGTAATTTTCTGGATATTTCAATAAAAATATAACTATCGTATCTAACGTTAACAAGAGAAGTATAAGTAATATCACCTGTAATAAAAGCGGTTATGTTGCTCTATGTAGACTATTGCAGACCTTTAATAGCGCCGAAGCACTACATACTATGACACGTAATTGCCGTTTAAGCGCTTTTGTATTGCTATTATATATTGGAACTAAAGTTCAGTCATCCCAGATCCTCAAAGTGAGATTACAGTTTCGGTACAACTAGCTATAGCGCTTTGTAACACAGTATTAATTAGTATAAGAATTAACTATATATATTTTCTAATACTAGAGCTATTCGGGATATTTATGAACATTTGGAAATAGCAGCGCCTAGCACCCAAATAACGGTGTGGAGGATGAACGATTTCAGACAGTACGCTGTCCACGACTGAATACAGAGAGCGTAAAATTGAAAGGCAATAAAAGTCTACTTTCAGAAATCGATGGCGAAAAGCTGAAAAAAAGCTATATGGTCCAAGTAGATCAATACCTAATGTAATAAATCAAAAGTTGTTATATCAAACAAACTTTAACCGTGCACTAATTAGCGCTGGCACATAATAAACCGGTATCAAATTCACTGGGCGTGCGTAGAAAACAATTCGCTGAACTCGCTCCACTGTTTATCGTTTCGTAGCCCTTTATGCTTTGTTCAAAAATTCCACGTAATGCAACTAGCTAGCGTGCAGTGGGTGGCGGACGCGGTGCACGTGGCGAAAACGGTATTGTATGAAATAATAGGTAATTATTAAGTGGATGCATGGAGCTCTTGCTCCATTAACATAAATTGCAATCGCTGCACACTACACGTCTCGTTATCTAATCGCTGTCGATTCGGGTAGGTACGAGATTTTAACAAACGAGATTTTAAAGGTCGAGCGATAATATGACATTACAGAAGGTGAAAATATATTTCATATGATGCTTATTAAAGAAAAACTGTGTATTAGGTACTAGATTCATTGGCTTCGTCTATATGGATGATTACGCTAATATTTGGAATTATATGTTAAAATGAAAGTTTTTACGGCCACTAAAATGTAAAACGTTAAATATATTACATCTTTAAAATACAAGTATAAAGTGAATTCAATTAGGAATTTACTTATATCAACAGATTATTTGATTTAGTTTTCAGTTACATTAACAAGTTCTATGTTAGTCCTTTGACACATGAAGATGTTTAACCATAAGGTTTTCCACATAAGCTTCTATTTGATTTTGGCAACTTTTTCATGCCTAATTTTTTATCTATTGGAGGATTATTAGGCGGTTATTGGGACGACATACTCTCTGATATACGCGATGATATGACTGCTCTCTTCTACAACATCTTAAATTACATACATCCCAACACGAACTACTTCTGATAACAAACATCCAACGTGGTACTGGGTATACTAAGCCCCTTGTGTGGTAGCAAGAGAAAAATGGAAATTTCATAGTAAATGGAAACATTACGATAACTGGTGATCATCTTATTCTTGCTACTCTTACATTTAGATTTAGCGGAATTGCGGTGTTATTGTAAGGCTTACACGGAGAAGTATGAAAACAAAAGTACACTCCAAATATGTTTGGTTTTTGTTGAGTCTAAAAGAATTAATGAAATAACATTGTATTTTTAGAAAGCTATAACGTTGAACGAAAGCATAACTCTAATTCGGAAGCTGCTAACTTTCGTCCTATTCTTTATAAAGTAGAACATACCACAGAACGGCCTGAACGGGCAATTGTGGTCCTAGAGAAGTACAACACGCAGGGTCGCGGTCCGGTCGCCCGTGCTGCGAGTGTACCCGTAGTTATTTCATATCGCTCGACCATAACAAACTGTATGTAGAAACGTTGACGGGGTCACACGTCAATGTTTCGATAACAAATTACGTTTTAATAATTGAAGCAATAAACATTGGGATGAATAAGGTTTAAACTGAATACTTGTGCGCATGTGCAGAAGACCGATCATGCCGCACACCTGACGCTAAGGAAATTGAGACAAAATACACCGCCAATGCAGTATAAATACGAATACAAATTTAATTCTATCTCTCTATTATCTGATCACAAGATAAATAATGGGTGTACACAGAATAGAAACACAAAAAAAATACACTTAATAAAGCTAATATAATGTATAGAAAAAGAAAATCATTTGTGAACTACTGTGCTGTCGAAGCAGACTACAGAATAGCAATATAATTGAAACAAAGATATATTAGCAGAACTATTAATACCCCGCGAACGGAGGCGGCGGATAACGGATTATACGAAGCAATCGTTTATCATTATAGCTTGTGTGTCAAAGCGAGTGACACAAAACTTCGTATGCCGAGGAGCCTGATCACGACGCTCACACGCGCCCACGGCACCTCCACGGCAACCAGGCCGCGGTCGACGGAGACGTCAAAGCCTGCGGGCTACCGGCAAAGTCGAATCGTGGTTCAGGGGGTTTTGGTCCAGCCAACTGAGAATGAAAACCACCAGATCTCATATTCGGTAACATTTGGGACTAAGACTACTCGTCAAAAGTTGATAGTACTATTTTAGAAAAGTTTGCTCGCGTGCAACCACATTAGCGTCAAGTCTCCTCGCAGTCGTTATCGTCATCAGCATTAGATTCACCAAACACATTAGTATTACGTCCACTAGGTACATCCCACATCTAGAATGCACGCGGAACACAATACTGGAAAGATTTTCACCGGTAGCTATTTACTATTTATAGTATATAATTTTGTGATTCCGTGTTGGTTTTCATTATCGCGGACGATAATCAAGATTAATGGCGGTCCAGCACGCCACCATCTCGATGTGACGTGACCGATATTATTATAAACCTTCTAAAAAGTATGCAATTATGGATCTAATTTATGGTCAGAATGATCCAAGAATATCATATATTATAAAGGCTTTTTTTGGTGTTGTATACAATTTTTTTTTCACAAATAATTAGCATAATATTATATTTTAGATAGAGTTATCGCTGTAGACTTATTAAGTAAATTAGAATGCAAGAAATTTATAGATGCCGCAAATCTCTTATCATAAGCAATTAAAAAATATTTAAAACAATTCTGCCTCTAGCCATCTGCGGTTATCAAATTTATCTAAACTTTAACGAATATTGAGCTGACAATTAAAGTATTGCGCGACGGAATGCTATCAGTCATTGGATGTGATGACACATTCACATCGAAAAGTTTGTGCTACAAAGATTGTCTTGGCCGTCATTGGTTGTTTCTGGCAAACTGTTAATTAATTTGACATGAAAATTAATACCATATTTTCATGTCAAATACAAATTTTACAACTTCATACTGCAACTAATTGTAGCGGTGCTGTACCGTGTTACACCTGTTGACGCTTCGGTCGCTAATAATCTATATTATAAATCCTCTTTGGAGACCCACTTCTGTTTGTGATGCCGATACAAGACCAGCAATAGCACACAAGCGTTTCATTAAATAATTACATTTAACGAATTGAAATTTTACAAATGAACACTGTAAATAGCTTTTATTCGTTCCGTTGCAGAAATTGTGATGCAGAATATCCTCGACCACATGGAGATACAGAAAATACATTTTTTACACTGTTTTACTATTCAAATAATTTCCTTTATTTTATTTTTTTGTAAATAATATATAACTTGACATATTCATTTACGTATACAAGCGAAAATGATTACTTTTGTGTTGCTAAACCACACAGAGCGAGGCTTTTAAAACAAGCATTTAATCCAGGTAGCTTGCTATATCAAACTGATTCGAAAACAATTTTATATTTACGAGCACACCGGTAAACTCAATTACAGGAACGCTTTTAAAATATTTTCATACAATTGAGGTTACTTGAAGCCTCAGGTTTAATCAGGTTGTAACCTGATGATGGTCACAAAGAGAATTAATGGAACAAATTCAAAGGCTAAAGACAATTGATTCAACAAGTAGCTTATGCCCGAAATATTCACAAAAAATAAGACAAAAAGCATCGAGTTATTCAAATTTTAACACTAAAAAACATTTTAAAATAGAAACTGTCTTTGTTTGCTATGTTTTATGAGCTGAACATGTAAATCGATCCGGATCTTCTATATTTACTCTCTGGATGACCTTCATCAGACCGCACCCCGATCAAACCTGTACGAAAAACCAAGCCTTTAAACTAAACTCGAATGCATAAAAATATAGATATAGGTTTTTAGAGCATTCCTCGAATCCTATCACCTTGTGTATGACGCCATCTCCTGAAACTTTCTTAGATGAAAAATAGTACGTCAACACGCTAACACAAACCGCACTTATCGTTTAACGTGGATGAGCGAGTGCCTCTACATACAGATGCGACTATACGACTAAATAGTTATTTAACGCGGGGAGGCACACGCCAGCGATCGCGAAACTCAAACAAAGGAAACATATTGAAAGTTTTCTGTCACAAAACGTATTTCGCTGACTGTGAAACAAACCCAAAACTCTCCGGTCGTAGGCGGACTTCCTATACATACTACGCCCAATGTTTAAGGGGCAAAGTGGAAAATTTTCTGCCTCACGAGTAGTAATAATTTTCTCTATAATAATATCATGACATATAATATAATACTAATATTACGACTAATATAATAATAATTCTTAGTAAGTAGATCCATTAGCTATAAAATCAATATTGAATAATAGTTAAGGCATATTTTAGTATTTTGAAAAAGGAATACGATACGTAAAATTGTTCGACAGTAAAAAAAATATGGAACGTCAAAAAAATCCTATACAGTTTTCATATTTTGTTGAATTAAGTCTTCATTTTACCATCCACACACAGGAGTACGTTAGTAAAAAATATTTAGAATAAAGCCTTTTTTTTTTGTTACGTGAATACCGGCTATTTAGGATCATGATGACGTTTACACAATTCATAAAAGATGTTTAAAAAAAAATATTTCAGATTATAGTTGACAAGTCGATAACAGTATGGAACTTATAGTGAAAATTTCTGTAATGTAATTTATAAGAACTTATGCCTAGGGTTATCTCCAGATGAGTATCTCGCTGTGCTTGTTTCTATTTATGATGTTGAAGCACCTAGTCAAACAACAATATACCGCTGGTATGTAAGTACGTACGCTAGTTTCAACGAGGTCGTGACTCTCTCAGCACCGTATGTTACAAGTCGACCACAAGGAGCGGAAACGCCTGAAAACGTCGCTGCTGTGCAAAATTATACAAGACGACCGCGACATACGACATATGCGCTGATTCGGGTAACCACGGGTATTGGAATCACTGCAATTCGTACTATTTTGGTGCATGAATGAGTGGAATGAGTCGAGTGTCGAAAAACTGGTTTCCCGTTAGGTATCCCACAATTTGTCTCAAGAACAAAAATCAGCTCGTGTTAATTGGTGCCGATCTACTCAGCAATGTTTCAATAGAGGAAAATCTAAAGCCGTTTATAACATCATCTCAGATGACGAATCATACATTTATTCATAAGAGCCTGAAAGAAAACACTAATCGGCAATTTGTGCCTCCGAATTCGAGCTCAAGCCAACAAATTATTGCGTTCCCACAGCGTGTCTAAGGAAATGGTCGCTTCATTTGTATCAAAGAAAGGACACATTGCCACAATCCCATAAACGAACAAAGAACGGTTACTGCCGATTGGTACAGCATGGTTTATTTGCCGGAAATGATAGCTGACCTTCGTACAGGTAACCCGAAACGTCGCATCATTTTACATCATGATAACGCAAGCTGAGCCCAACCCGCTCATGTTGGCAGGAAAATGTTGCATTATTCATCCATCCTGTGCACAGTCCTGTCCTGAGCCCTAACGATTTCTTTACATTTCCGAGAATGAAATATTTATTATGTGGTCAACGGTTTGAAGACCCAGAAGCAGCAGTAGAAACTTACAAATCGACCATTTTGTCAACATCAACTGCAGGCCGGAATTTCTGTTTCAATGATTGGTTTTATCGAATGCAAAAGTGTATAAATTGTAATGGAAAAAACTTTGAAAAACGATAAAGAAATTATTTAGTTATGTCCTACAACTTGTTTTTTTTATTTCCTCTCATTTCGTGTGCCCCTGTTATACGACTTTACCACATCTCGAGCTGTCTCATGCTAAGAACATGATATGGTACAGCTCTAGATAGTGCACATGCTGTTCACCCACGTTGGGAAATTACTCGAATGTCACATCACAGGTTGCGAAAAAGGTTAATTTTTACCTATCCTTGAACTGTGAGTTTCCTCGTATGTCTTTATTCACTGTTACGGAGCGGTATAAATAAGTACATAGATCAAATCCAATAAATCAATTTATATCAGTTTAAAAAAAATCATATTGATACTTTCTCGGGCTCGAATCCTCGACCTTCCGTTTTAAGACTCGAGCGTCCTACCGCTTCACCACCACCACTACTTCACAAACGCTTCGCTGCTTATTTAATCGACCCATTTCGATAGTTTCAGCTCCCACGTTACATGCGACAGCTCTTCGGAGAGCAATCCTTTGCATAAATACATTATAGCAGCGCGGGACGGTACGAGGTCGGCGGCCGCTGGCCCTGCGCCAGCGCACCTCCTCTCGACGACGCCGCTCCGATCGGTGAAACAAAAGCGATGGCTATGACATATAATTTAATTATAGGTACTCTACCGAACAAGTATTATTTGTCTGTAAGCATGTACGATTTGAAAACCAATATTGTTCAGGTGTCAGATAAAAAACGTAATTGTGTCGAGTTCGTGCATAGCACATCTCTATAGCTTTAGTGAAATATTTAACACAAACTAGTTCAAAATTGTCAATATCCGATTATAGTCATATGCTTTTTAATGCAAATAAAAATTAAGAGTTAACAAAAAATGCAATATTAAAAAAGCTTGTCGGACCATGCTTAGTGTAGGGTTCCGAAGCAGTTACTACAAATAAATGCACAATGATGAAAAAACTACATTGTCACACTTTTTCCATGTTTAGACCATAAAATAGTTATAAGCACATTAGTCGCCTATAACTAAAGAAACAAGTAGGTTTGTCGATTTTTACTATTAACTAGTGTAAAACTAAAGTGCACCAGAAAAAGAGCATGGCACTTTCGTTTATTTATTGAGAAGCGAAATTTTTCGGAAATAATTCAAAAACGGTATATCCGGTTATGTACAAAGTAGTTTGCGTTGAAAGTATTTATATTTTTGGACATACGGTTTAAAAAATAAAGCCGGGTGGCACCACTTCTGCTACTTTCGGTACCGGAGCAATTATTTCCGAAAATATACACTTAATCAGAAAAATTGCTTAAATACCTTTAAGTGTTTTTAAAATAACTGTCGAAATATTTGCCACCCGTTGATGGTTGCTGAAAAACATTTTATTCAACTTCTATTACATGTTTGAAGTGCATCCCATAAAAATAACTATTTTTATTATTTAACTACTAAAGTAAGTAGCGGCTTATACAAGACATTTATACTCCAAGTTTTATCAAAACACATCTTGTAGTTTTTGAGTAAAATGCCTGTGACATACGGACGGAAGGACATGACGAAACTAACGGTTCCGTTCTTACCATTTGGGCTTAGAAATCAAAAAAAAGATAACCCCACGAGGGGTCATCGGTTGACACGTGCGCACAAGTATTTCGACCCGACCCTCGATATCGCGTCGACCGCCAAACAAACGGCTTTATCACACGACCAAGCTGTGTGTAGCCATATCTATACATATAAACACATTAACGTCTATATTTAAATCGTTTTCAGAACAGATATGCAATCTAATATTACAAGTAAGAAAAAAAAAATACGAAAAATTTCCACCCTGTTTCTTTCATTTTAATAGTTTAAAGAGTAGCAGTCGTTCATTTTAATTAAAATTCGCGCCATAATGCCCGATCTAAACGCTTGGGTAACTTCCCGCGCCGTCTTTACTCGCCGCCGACGCCCTTTGGCGATTACCCTTCGCCACGGTAGCCACACCCGCCTAGCCAGACAGCGCAAATTTCTCCCCAGATCGCACCATATTTCATGGTATACGTAAGATAGTATGGCGCAAATTTGAATTAAGATAAATGACCCATACTCTTAAAATGTTTAAATAAATTTTTTTTCATACTTGTAAAGTTTTTCAATTAGATCATTTATTTATCTTTCTTAAAGATAGTTAAAATACGGACATGAACAATTATAGGAAGTTTGCCTAATGAAAATGGGAAAAAAATTGTTAATAGAAATAAATTGGTCATTTTTTTAGGGTTTCATAGTCAAAGACAAAAAGGAATCCTTATAATTTCCTCCCGTCCGTATCTCCCAACCTTGTAACACCGCCATTTTTTAATCGATTTTAATAAAATTGAACTACACGTGTCTTATATGAACCACTATAGAATTACGTAAAGAGAATAAGTAAGAAAAAAATTAAGAATTAGCTTTCTTTATCTGTCAACTTAGATGCAGCACGTAAAATGAGCCGGCTCACGCTATGAGATACCACACTCTCAAAGAATACGGCCGTAAAGTAGCAGCTTCCGCTTATGAGTGAGAATTCGGATGGCCCACACTCCTACCTCTATCAGATATTCTATTCCTACTCAAAATCCGGGAACACATTGACAACTCCTCTGGGATTGCGGAAGTACGTGACTGGTGGTGAGCACTCTAGTGGCTCATGTGCCCGTTTGCCCTAGGAGATGTTACAAACAAAAAACCATCATCGACTTTGTGTCTCCCTACTAATGTTTGACCGTATGATTAATAATGAGCGTTATAAAAAAAATCGTTTAAAAATTATTTGCACAGTACAAAGTTTCAAATAAAAAATATTGCGGTGGAATCTAATCGCTGAAACGCAACGAAATTGTTCAAATACATAAGGAGTGATGCGATACTTAACTCGTTTATTTCAGTATAGCGTGATCGCAAATACCACCATTTTTCGTTCTTTGGTGCGAAATCCTGGATGTAGGAGTACGACTCCCAACTTACTCGGTTTTATTTTCAGATACCATACTTTGCCTGAAAGAAGGAACCGATTTGAAGAAGTTAAGTCTCCTTAGGACACTTCGGCTTCACGAGTTTGAAATTACACAAAGTGGAAATGAAATCAACATCGAAGAAAATATAAGCTGTTATTTTATTCAACAATCAAAGGCTAAAAATTTTTTTTTTTTTTAATAAATATGTATTGTATTTCCGATCGAGCATACGGTTCCGACCCGATCGCTATTTCAACCTCGATTCTAATTCTAGTCGACATTCAATAATCATGTATTTGACAAGTCACATACAAACGTACGTTTACTAGAAAATGTCTTTTATGATTCGTAAATACGGTATTCGAATGAATGTATTTCAACGTACGTAGAATCCACGGCCACTCGCGGTTTCAGTCACGACAAAAAATGGTCATCGGGTTCTCGCTTTTACGGGAATTTAGGGAGGTAGCACAAGAGATTTTCGAATATTCAAAGTACTTCAATTAATATTTTAAGTTCTTCTTCAATTAAAACTGTACATTCTTAAAATATTTAAAAATAAATGTAACAATTCTCCAGAAGGATTGAATAATATGATTGGAATTTTTATTTTGTAATTAAAAAAAAACTTTATGGAATGAAGTTCTTTAACGCAGCTCGTGGGAGGATATAACTGGCAGAAATCGTCACGTAAGTAAAAAATCTCATGGCCCCTTCATTTCGACTCTTAGTAACTCTAACAGGAGCTTCTCAATAACGCTAACCGCACGCGGCGGGATGTTAATTTCGTTTTCTAATATTCGAGTGAAAATATCTATCTATGATCATGTTACATACATTTTCAATATGTAATAATGTCATTAAAGTAATTTCTTTATGATTATTTTTCGATTTTTATTCGAATCCGGAGATGGAATTTTAAATTTTTAATAAACTCACTTCATACATATAAAAGTGATATCTATTATTTATTTCAAAAGTTACATAATTGTGTAGCTTGACGAACTTAACAAAGTTTTTGATAAAAAAAAATATGCCGCTGTTTGGTGTGCTATTTAGTGTTATTTTTTTTTTAAATAACTTATAATTAACTGCTTTATACGTATTACATCCAATTTTTAATAAATGAGTATTTTTCTAAAGACATTATTTTGTATTTCTCGTTTAGTTAGTCTCAAAAGTTCTTAATCTATTTCACTGTTCTTGTTATTTGATATAGCATAATATAAAGCGACAGGAACTTCTTTCCAACCGGGTGTCCCACGAAACCTCTCGGTTTTTTTTTTTCAATTATACCTAAGCAAAACCAAGATTTGATACCGGGACTGAAAAACCTTATGTGGTATTAAGTGTTGATCTGTGAAGATTACTTATTGAGCGAAGGAATAATGTTTTATCACAAACATCGCATATCATTAGTGTGAAAACTTTAGAACAAAACATATAAATCATTATCATGTAATCATTTAGTAGCCTTCGATTGTTTACAGCCAGCCACCATTCCAGGCCACCGACCGAGATAACTAAATGGGTTAGACTTATCTGTCGAGTGCATCCGCACCCGACGGGCGCCCCCGTCGTTTACACACATTTTAGAATCCTCTACACGAGACGGGCGACTAAAGCGAATACTGAAATGGATACGGTTCAAAACTTCGGATGTCGTTCGCCCAATTTTTTCAATTGTATCTGAAAAATAACATCATGCAAAACTCCCTGATGCCTTATCACGTCGTAAGCCTGATCGATAGCCTCCGACGTGTAAAAGGAATTGAAATTTTTTTTATGAGCAAAGAATTGGCAAGTCTTTCGCTATGACGAAAAGACAACACGCAAAGGTTTTCGGTTCTAGTGACAAGGACTGGCTTAATGATAATTTCGATCGATCTGTGTTAAAAGATCGACAGACAGACGAATGTAATACTCATCATTTCATATTAAATAATAATCGTCTCGAAATACAGGTATAAATAATTTCCACTTTTCTAAACCCACGCAATAATGTTTTAAATATTGCATCAGTTTTAACTTTTGGGCATAGTCGTCGCCGTACGGACGTAACTTCGTCGCGTTTCTTTCCGTACCGTTGTCGTTCAACAGCAGGAGCACGTGTGTAAATATTTTGACGTCGACACAACATTTCGGTGGAACCGACGACGCCGGCCGCCGAATGCGCGCCGAGACGCCTCGCCGACGGCCGCCGCCGCCCGCCCCGAATTGTCCGCTGCTCCCGACGGCAGCGCGCGAGTTCAACAAACTCGACAATCGAAGCGGCGCCGGCGCCGACCCGCCTTATTGTTATTAAAACGGCAATTCGGAATATGATTACGGTGGGCGGTCACGCGTATCGTGCTTCTTTATACAGTCGTAATTACCGTCCGGCGCGCGCGCTCCCGCCGCCGGACGGACGTGTCGCCGGAGCCGAATCGCCGTTTTTTAGTCGGGGCCGACGCCGACGCGCCGACGCCGCGTCGTTGCGCATTCGTCTGATGTGGGCTGCGGCGATGTATATTGTCCGCTTGCAATGAATAATAACGACAGACTCGCTTTACTACATGTGTCGGTGCAGTTACCGAGAAATCACAATACATACGCTTCGTATTTATGCTGTACGCCGGCATAATCTGCCGAACTAGTATCTCACTCGAGATAGTCAGTCGTCTATGTACATAATATACCTAAGATCGGATTTTAGGTTTAGATATGATGAAGAATTGTATGTAGTAGCTAAAACGAACAAACTGCTGACAATCTCACAAATGATCATCAAAAACCCCCACAGTAGCCCGGAACAAAACTAGTATCACATCTTTGCCAAAAGAATGTCGCAATCAATTTCGTAGAACACTTATCGTAAACCGAGATAAGCCGCATCAGTTTGTAATGCTGTCTAGTTTACTACACGTGTGTATAATAACATACATAATAGATAACAAGTTTGTCACCGATTGTGTATTTTTTAACGGGTGTCGCAATTACGCCTTATGTACAACACCCTTTAAGAGTCAGCTCAAATCGCAAACCCTATCAAAAAGGATGGAAGTGTTATAATGTGCCAATTAGTTTTAGTTTACGAATTAGTAGAAACTCGGCTTTCGCAAAATTCCCGTCCGTGTTCAGACCAATATTACTCGATAACTTACTCTGTCATACTCATTATAATCATCTCCGACACTTCGCCGACGCACATAAACCTCACACCCTCGCTCACTAAAACGGACTATACGTTGTCAGCGTATTCATTAGTACCTGCGTTATATTAATTTAAATGACACGACGTCAAAAGTATCCTGTATGTTTATTCATACCAATAACACCAGCGCTAATTAAGTATCAGGAAAACGACGACCGCGGTTATTGTCAATGCTAGATAATTGCTCTGCTGTTTAACAAAACCTTGTTACCGGTCAGTACCGATGGTCGAGAGTTTGATACAATGCGTGTAACACAAGCGAACGGCGCACGTGTTTGAGGATAATTCTGTATTTTCGGCTACTAGATCAAAACGCCGTGGTAAAATTTCACCAAGTCTCGCACCGTGAATTCCACCACAAAGTTGGGTAATTTTTGGTTAAGGTATTAGGAGACGCAATGGTGTCGCTTTTATATAACATATGGAGGCGTCGACATTAGTTACTGCTATCAGGCCAGCGTAGAGTTGTTGGCGTTGTCCGCGAAAGTTGGAGTCTAGTCTTCAGACCTCGCACATTCTGATGCATCGATCAAGAAAAAGCTCACTTTTAAATATGAATTTAAGCATTTTTTCCGACACACTTTCGTCGTAGGCGAGTTTTGGGCGAATTTTCGTATTCGTGTCCGGCGTTCATGCGAAACTGAATAAAACCCAACAAAACAAATTAAATAATTCGAAGGATCTACGGGCAACCAATAAAGTAAATGGTTCACCTGCCCACCTCTCGCTTACATCATCAGACTATTACAACAATATATACAAACGGATATGGGGTATGAGTCGAATTGAATCACTCCAAACTTAATGGCGTTATCAATAGATGTTGGAGGCTTCACTGTATAGCGTTTACTTCATCACCACCAGATTCTAGAGTCGCGATTTCGTAGTGACCACTACGTAGTCACCACCTCGACAAAGGAACAAATCGAAAAACTCCATAGTTTTTCTAATAAACATTAAAAGGCGAGTCGTGTTATAGCACTGTCATCAGATATATAATATTAAATACAGATACAACGTTCTAATCGATACTAAAGTTGTGATAAAAATTAAGCAAAGGCGAAATTGTCTTATTTACAAGTTTAGTAGGGTATAAGTTTTATCCTAAAGCACCCCAAAAAACAACTGGTTTGCCGGACACATAGTTAAGAAAAGACAAATAATAACTTCTAAAATAAAAAATTTCAAAATTTGAAAAAATTTCAAATTTCAATAGTTTCAATAGTACAAATTTCAAAATTTGAATTTGATAAATCTTTTTTTGAAATTTCATTATCGAAAAAAGATTTATCAAATCCAAATTTTGCGCCATTTCGTGAGATATTTATAATGGCGCATGCGCTGATCTCAACTTTTCACATATGGCTTAAGGCTAATCTTCATTTGTATATAAATATAGATATACAAAGACCACCTCAACGCTCCGCTTGTGAGGCGTGCAATACACAGTCGTTTTTTAGTTTTTTTGTAAATTATAATTAAATGACAGTACTTAGAACGCTAATATTAACTAGGAATCAGCACAGGGTATAACTTTATATAATAAAAAAAAAAATATTTCGGTAAGATACATTTTTTGACCAATTTCTCTGCCACATACATGGATCCATAAACACAGACTGACGGACGTCCAACAATGATTGATTTCAATGTTATTATTTACTATATTAAACAAAATAATTATATATAAAATATACCATATGTGCTAGATAGATTATTTAACTTGATATAAGTGCACTCATATTACCCTGTAAGTGTAATATTAGTAAAAAAAAAGTCATTAAGTTTCGAAAGACTGGGTTTTTTGACATGTCGAGAGTAGAGCACCATCTCAACGCTCCGCTTGTGAGGCGTGCAATTATGATATATTCTATTTGGTATATTATATAGTACAAGTCGACATAACACGAGCGTGTCAATAAGAGGAGACGAGGCTCAGACACGTGCGGGGTGCGGGCGGCGACGGTGGATTCACTTGACATTCGGCGGCGGGCGAGGCGCGCGGGCGCGGGCGCTCGAGCGGCGACCCCGTGACCGCGACACGCACAATGCGCCCGCGCCCGCGCCCACGCGCCGCGACCTCCGACGCAGGCGCGAGTGCCGCGGATGCGCCTTGCATGGTGGAGCGGTAGGTGGGTGTATCTACTCTTGCACACGGCCTACTCATTTATATATTACTTCGATCTTCATTAGAATATTTTATTGTAGACAGACTTTATTTAGTTTGCCTGTTAGTTGTACTGATTAATTTACGCAGATCCATTTTAGGCGTCCATACACACAATCTACGAATAAATATTCTACATGATATTTTATTTACGACCGTATTTTTCCTTTTATTACCTAGCATGAATATAAAAACTTAAATGGATTGCACGAGAAAACGAAAGTGTTTCTGCCCACTGACCGTACGTACCTATCCGTACATCGTAAGTTTTTGGTGAAGTTTAAATCTTCGTACACGATCACGTGTTACGAATACTTAAACTTCACCAAAAACATAAATTAATATGTTTGGTTAAGATGAAATTGTTTCAAAAGTTTCCACTAACTTGCTTGGCAATACCGCGAATAGACTATATAATAATAGCGTTACGACAACGAAAGCGAGTGTTGAAGAGGAGGATTGAGTAAAGACGACGCAAGCGGCAAATTAAATATGTGCGGTAGATCTATCGGATAGAAGGAGCTGTGTCTGTGTTTTTTCCGTATCGTATCATTTACGATACACGGAAACGATCTAAGAGGCGATTACTTATGTATGCACATACATGTGTATCAAACGGGTCGATGTACACGCGACGACGGGCCGCGGCGTGTGCGTGGGCGAATTTACGACATCGGTCTAGACGGAGCGAGTGTAGTATGAAAATCTTGTTTCTTCGCTGATGTGTAAATGCATTTAGTATATTAAAGTTATTCTTTCTGGTTTTATTCACGACAATTTTACCTTATATTATTTCTAGTTGAAATAGTATTCTTCGTGCTGATTGCCTCATTACTCGATTACAAACTTATAAAGTTTAAAGTCCATTCGTACAAGTACATTCTTTCGGCAGTTTCTACCGCAATCGCGTCAATAAAACGTGTAGAGTCGTAAAGGTGACCGCCGAAGGTTAGTGCATTATTTTGGAACAGGGCTTAGATATGACATCGGGCCCGGCTTCGACCATTCATAGTGCGCAATGTAGCTAGGCGCAAGTGCAGGTGCGCGCCGCATTCCGACGTCGGGCCCGAATCGCGAACGGCCGCCGCGCGCCGCCCACGGCCGAGTCTCGAGCTGCGTATTCGGCGCGCGCGCGCCGAGGTGGGTGCCGCCTCGGCCACCCGCCAAGGTCAACTTTACTACTCGCCGCCCGCGCCTTCCCCTCCGCCGCCAGCGCGACGGCTACCATCATCGATTTCACTAGCGGTGTCGGCGATGTCGGCGGTGGCGCGCACGCCGCGGCCGTGACGCACCGCGCTAGCTGCAATGTCGGCACCGTACGCCGGCGGACGGCCTGCGACGATCTATACATCTACCACGTAACATATCATACCTACCACGACCCTTGATTAACTTTATTACTATTTTTGACTAAAAAATATTGCTATAAATTACATAACGATCCGGAGACCATACGATTACAGATTCCTATATTGGCACAATAATGTGGATTAATTTTATAGAGAAAAATTTCAAAATATTTTGACGTGACAACGTCTTAAATTAGGTTATTGGAGTCCTTATGAAATTAACGCTCGGTAACGTAACGATGAGTCACCGAGAATGCCTTGCGTCTCTCTTAACTATGATCGGTCTTTGCCTACAGAATTAGTGCTAGCTTGCAAATGTATTGCAAGTTATTGTATATATATTTGTATATATAATGTGAAAGGTAAAATAAAATTTTGTTAATATATTCAGTGCAGATTCTTTGTATAAATTAATGTTTTAAATATAATTCTTTGTATAAATAAATGTTTTAAATTGTACTATTATTTCATCCTTCTTCCTACTATACGAATGAATATTCACATTAAAATGAAGTCGTTGTCGTAAAACTTACAGGCAATAAATTTTTACTTTATTTTTAAGAATGAGTAGAAAGTAATTAAGAAAATTGATAATAAGTAAAATAAAAGTGATGCATTCATTACAATGAGCTCTTGATTTTAAAATCTAGAAAACGGTTGACCCTACAGGCCATCCTTAAAACTTCCCCCTATGATATTTATCGCTGTTTTTGAGCTCCGAGTTAAAACTCAGTAAATTATTTTCAAGCTTTTCGAGCACAAAAATTTAAAAAAAGTGGCCATTCCTACAATTTTATGTTACTTTCGATCTCAGTCTACAAAAATATACTTAGTAAATTATCGAGTTTGAACAAGCGCACAGAGTGTTCTTGTTCAAACTCTCCGAGCTCAAAAATGTAATTTCAATACATTTTCAATTCTTCGAATTCAAACATTCAAGAAAGAACTCAATTTTTGTAATTTTTAAAACACGATATTTATCGAATGCGTGTTGCATTTTGATCTGGTTGCGGCATTCGGCGCAGTTTTTTTAGCAAAGAAAGTTGACCGATTCCTGACATATATCCAACAAGAACTTGAAGTTCTTTTGGAAATGCGCGAATTAAAAAAACCGTTATGAATCGCTATTTCATAATTATTCTAAATTTATATTATCGCGGAACTAAAACTGGTCTAAAGAAATAAGATATAATCGATTGTTTTCATTCATATTTCGTATAAATCGAAGATTTTGTTTTGTAAATTGTTAGATTAATTAAAACTTTACATCTCAAGACAATTCCAACTAGCTAAAACATGTCGTTCCGTTATTGAGTTCCATCTTCAAAGGTCCGGCTTCACCATCAGATCCTGAAAGCCAATTATGACCAAAATACATCTCAAAACAATTCTAACTACCACAAACACGCCTTGGCTACGTTGTTCGATTTTATGTCAAAACCGATTGACATAAAATATATAGGTTTCGTTCTACGTCCACGCGGGCGAGATATGCGAGCTCGCCACCTACCTACAATCTATATTCTCGATCTTTTAAATATAACAGGCAAGTGACAAAAAGTCGTTCAGAGTCACAGCTCGCGAATATGCCGTGCGACAATAACGAGTTATCCGCACTTCGAATTACATCTCGGACGAGCCGCGTAGATATCGTATTTCATACACATCCGTGTCGACGACGCGCCGACAAAGTCGTTGGCGATTCATCACCGATTCGATGCGATCCAGATCGTACGGGACCGCAGCGGCGGTATTTCAGCGCCGGCGGGGGGCGCGGGGGGCGCCCGCCCGCGGCCGCCGGCCATCGATCGCGCGGCCGGCCGACGGCCACTACGCACCCTCCGCTACTACTTACGGCGAACTGATGACGATTTACCTGAAGCGAAAACAAATTCATGACGTCAAATCATGTGAAAATACAAGTAATCGGTTAAGTGCCTATAACTTTCAGGTCCTCTTTCATAAATGGTACATTTAAATATTTACAACAGCAACAAGAATTAATATCTGTCCATGGTGAAAACAGAATTATTACGGCGTAAGAAATCGCTGTAAAAGAGTTCATCGACAACTTAGATATAGAATAACTGTGAACTTCTCGCTTCCCAATTTAAAACAGCCATAAAACGCACTGAAATGCGCCCAGTAAATGAAAATATTTTGGCACTTCATGACATCTAAATCATTTTAATTTGTGAAATCGAACCTAAAATATAAAACTTCGAGCTGTTAATAAAGAGCTGTTGAAGCGAACTTCCTTGCAGGCTTTGAGATGAGGAGTCAAATAAGAATAAAATTTGGCAAAGAAAAAAGGAAGTAAATTTACTCCTAGCATAAATAACAATAAAATTTCTTGCAACTTTTATTATAAAGAGAAATAAATATTACTGTGTCTCGGCAAATATATTACCTGTTTTAAGCCATCAAAGAATGGAATCGATGGAAGTTATGTAATAGCGCTGTATTAGCACACAACACAGAACTAACTACATATTAGTTATCAAGCACTGATTCGTGACAATTGCAATTATGTACTTTAATGTCATAAAAACAACATTTTATGTTTTGTTTTTATATTTTACAACGGCTATGACTCAATGCTAAAAAAATGTAACGAAAAAACATACAATTCAAACTTCAGTCGGGAATTCGGATCAGAAGATGTTTAAGGCATGTACACCTCGGCCAAAACAGTTTGATTTAAATTACGAAAGTTGATCCAAATCAAATAATCCGACTTCATCGACAGCATCGAGTCGCTACTACGACGACAAAACTCCCGGCAAAGACCGACCTGTGTTCTAGCAGGTCCATGCATCAATTGTTAGACTATCATTGTTAACTATTGAAAACATATATCTTTAACATTTTAATATTTTACAAGAGAAAAAATTCTCTTCACTAGAAATTTTGACAGTTTGAAAAGGGGATAGTGTTTCTGCCTTCCATGTGAACTCTAACGTCACACGACTTACACCAACATCTAATATATTAGATTAAAAAGAGTCTGCTCAGAAAAACGAAGAAAAAATGGATGAAAATTTTCACGAAAGATGAAAGGCACAATCCTAAATTTTCGACAAACACGACACTTTTTTTATAAATCTGCAGAGATCACTGCGTCATTCAGTATGACGCAGTGATCTCTGGTGATCAATATCGTAAACTCGCCTACTCCGCAGGAACTATTCGACTACGCGACCATAAAACCGGCTCCAGTCCCCGTATCGATTCAAATTCATAGACTTATTTATTTCATAAATCTGCACATAAACTTCTGTAAATGTTTCAGCAGCATTATTGACTAAGGAAAATATGAAATGAATTTTATTAAAAAAAAAACCTGTGTTGGCGCTCCTAATTGAAAACTTGGGTATGTATATTAAATAATAGGATATGCTAAATATATACAGTCAATTTCCTTATTTTTTTATACTCTGTGTATCAAATGTAATTTTCATCAATACGAAAATATGATAATGGCACACTTTTGGTATAGACAAATGTAACTTAAGGATGATTGTTCGGAGGTTATATTATTGTACAGAACTTATCCTTTAGGGGCAGTTATCGATAGGTAACTTAACACTATCCCATAGGCGATCATAACATTATCAGAAGTAACGACCTAAAATTTATGTAATTGGGGAGAATAATATTTGCGATAAATTTTCAAGCCAACCCTACAAAGTTTGATCTGTGTAGTTATAAATTTAAAAATATTTTGCTCTGCTTATCCGGACATACTAATGAAACCATGTAATTAAGAAACAGGTATAAATGTTCTATATACCAGTTAGTGTATTTTGGTTTAAAAGACACCTATGTATATAAGTATGCACATATATCGTGTATAGATACACATGCATGTTGGCATTTTTTGAAATAGAAAAAAACCATTGAATTCGCAATACTGTCAACGTTACCGTAACCGACACCTCTGTATAAGTATCTACATAAATTGGCCCCGTTTACACGAGAGTTGAGTTTAGGTTGAAAGACATTGATAATATAACTATATATATTATAAATATATATTGTGTGTGTACGTATATATTTATAATATATATAGTTATATTATCAATATACATACCGGAACTTTTCGTATTGTGTTTGTAAATTTACGCTTTAAGCATAAACAATAGATTACACTTTTTGTATGTATAATATGCATTATTTTTCATGTACAATAGCGCATTAAATAAAAATTGTAATATAATTTTTGTAGTAGTAGTTTATAATAATGAATACAAAAACACTTCAGTTAAAAGTATTGCCTTCACAATAAAATATTTTCCGATGATTCAAAAAATACACACGTAATTGTTTTCACTGCTGTCGGTACTCGCGGACTGCTACTGATTTTTTAAAGGTTTTCGATTTTAGCAAACGAAGTTAACAATAGTGTGACTTTGGTATCTACATAAACGAACCCCGTGGTACCTAATTCCTGGTATAAAATAAAAAGTAGGAATAGGTCACTGCATAATAATTATGTGTATTTAAATTAAAGGCAATAAAAATCTTTCTTCTTTTTAACATAACACATCAAAGTCTGCATGTATTTGAAAATTTGTTGCAATCGGGGATCCACACACAAGAATATCCAAATACAATTATCTCACAAGCTCATGTAGTTCATTATATTAGCACGAAATCCACATTTTTGGTGAAATGGGATTTACTACGTAATTAGTAGTATATTCACCACTTTATTTTAATTAGATTATGTAATATATGTATACATATTATGTATTATATATGTACATATTAAAATAAAGAAATTTTGCAAAAATAATCGATTACACAGCCCAGGGCGCTGTAGCGCACTCTCGTCGGAGGGCGGATGTCGGTTCGATTAATTTCAACCTCCCGGTTATTTGTATGCGATTCGTAAACACATCAGTGGGCGAAAATAATTAGGCGGGCGGCGCGGGCGCGGGCGGTGCGCGAGAGACGCGCGCCGGCGCGGACGCCGCGGCCCGCCCTAGATCTGTCAAAGCTGACTGTTAAAATAATAGCCGCTTATTTTCGGCGGGAATGCGAAAATAGCGCCCACGATTAAGAATTATTTTTTCAAATTCGTTTTATAACGTATTATCGCTATTTCAACTGATGCAAGCGCCCAGTGCGCCCGTAGACCGCATAGACTAAAAGACCTCAAGGAACATTCGAAAGTACTATTATATACTAGCTTCTGCCTGCGGCTCCATCGTTGTGGACATCGAATGAATGCTCTCGTCTTTAAAATCGACCAATTGTTCTGTCCATCAAGAGTTTGATGTTGTTCTTTCTTTTGATTCCGATTCTGATCGCGATTTAGGTTCCAGTTCTGTTCAGAAGGCACATAATTCGTCCGCGACTTCGTCCGGGTGGACGTAACAATTTTTTTCGTTTTATATGTATATATTTATTAATGTTATCAACGATCACGTAAGCGAATCCGCGGGAAAATGTTAGTATATTCATTAATTATAACCTATATGTTTTCTATTGTGTGAGGTGTTCCTTCGCAGAAATTCATAATTAGCCTGCAACATGCGTCAAAATACATAGTGGGTTGTATGTTATTATTATGTGTTAGCTTTATTATCGTAAACTTTTAAATAATCCTGGTCAAACGTTAAAGCGTAATTGAATAACAAATATCCAAACATACGAACCTTCACATTAATAATATAAGGAGGATCCAAGAATTATGAATGAATTTGTAATCTAAAGTACGGATACGTAAAATGGCAGGTATTACACGTGTATGACACGAAAAGTCAACATCAAAGCAACATGCACCCCGTTTGGAACCATCCAACCGTCCACTGCGTGGATACAAAATTGCAGTGCGATTATCGCAGTGACTCTCGCTCGAGCGGAATGCCCGACGTTTGCATACGTCACTCGACTCGCAGTCGGTGTAAACAAAACTGGCGGTGGTAATTAAACGCGCTGCACTGTCGCCCGTTACACGGCCGGTAGCGCTCTGCGCTCGCGGGCGCAGCTGAAAGCTCTCGAGAATATAACGATCTCTCGCCGTTTCGCATTCGAATCTCCCTAGCCGCTCGCAGCTCCATGGAGCTTTCGAGAAGGGAGAAAGTCCTCAGTGGCATTGTCCGCGGCCTTCGCCATTATGACGTCCCGCCGTATACACGGTACTGCGGAACGCTGTAGGGGAATTGCCCCTTTTGCAGTGGAGATAAGGAGGGGCGGCATTGCGAAGAATTTTTTAATGATCCGAGGAAGTACCTGATCGTAAAACCAAAAATTGTGAAGTTATCAGGTGCCGGCACTTACTTGTATGATTACTCGAGCGTTTGTGATCGGATATCTCTGCAAATACTCATAATGTTGTCCTTGCGCCGACGTGTACTCACATCGTAAACATCGCGAAGTTATATGAGTGAAATTAATAAGTAAATAGTGTTTATTTTTAAAGATTAGTTTCATAGTGTATAATTTCGTCAGATAGTCCTCTATTATTCTAGATAAATATAAAACATTAAAAATTACTTTGTTTATATATTTCTAGACGCAACAAACACTTGGCTGAGGCACTTCACCCTTCGACGGCCGAACGCGGCACGGAATATCGCAGGGGCGCCGTAAAACTTGAGTGCGGAATTAAGTTCTGAAGCCCTCGGAAAGCTCGCGGGGGGAGAGCGGAGTACATAACGCCTCATCGGAGGCACTGCATATATTCACACTACGTCGGGTCCGTGCATAGAGCATATTCCTTTATGTACAGCGAGCCCCGTGTAGGCTTGCGCGTATGCCGGTGCGCGGAGGAGGTTCGACAATTAGTGCGCGGCGAGGCTCGCACCGCAAACATTATAGGGGTTCGTTCCCTTACGCCTACCGAAGACCCCGTTTGCTTCAACACATATATGTAAGGGATGAATACATATATTCGTCTATTTACTAACATACTATACGTGTTTAAGGCCATTATAAAGTTTTGTGAAAATATCCAAAAATGCACTTAAAAAAACTTATTATCATAGAGAGAAGTGTAATTCTTTATAAAAAGTGTTATCATAAGTTTATTATATACATATAATTTCCACTTCTGTTCTAAAGCGTACTATGTCATTTCGACTTCGTGTTAATAAATTTTCTCTGACAATTTATTGGACACTAGCTTATAAAACTGTAAAAATCAACTTAAACGTTTTTTGCAGGAAGAGAAAACCCGAAATATGTTTTGATTGAATATTTTACGTAGGAATTATGTACCTACGTAACAATTTGTTCCTATAAAATTCTATGAAAAAAACCTTATTAAATGAGTCCTCGCGCCTTTGAAAAAAACGAACCTAAAACCTTACACCAATTATTTAATTTAATCAATAGCAATCTCAAGGGCGGCAGAGCAGAGCTAGGATCGACCTGTGACGCATTGCGGCTATAGTATAGACTGGATAGATGAAGTAAACATCTAGCTATCATAACCCCCCCATAAGATAAAACCAGGCATTGTAGTGATGTAGTATTTTTAAGTTTTAATTTTTTTACACTTTATGGTAAATAAATAATATATAAAAAATTAGCTGAAAAAATATGACATAAATAGGAGTTAAAGCAATAAATAAATTTCTACATACGTATCTTGTAACTTATTTATGTTTGATATTAAACGATGAACAACATGGCACATATTATATGCATTAAGAAGATAATTTATTTCACTCTTAAAAAAATCATAAGCATGTCAATACATGAGTTTGTGACGTTACCGATGTTAGTGACTGACGAAAATGAGCAATATCTATTCTAATGTGCAGAACTTGGCGGATCCACGCAAAAATAATAACTTAGTTTCTCGATTTTATAGACCGAATGAATTTAGATGAAGTAAAAAGGAGACCTTATCTTGTAGTGAATATGTCGCATACCTATAGTACATCGCACGAAACTCTGCCGCTGTGAAGTTAGTCATGATAGCGTCGCAATGGCATAAAATTGGAATGCGAGGGTGAAGGAGGGGTCGGGGAGCGTTAAACCTGCGCATTGCATGATTCGCAAGTAATTCAAAGCGGCAGAGTTTCGTGCGTTGTACTGTACATAAGATACGGCTTTATCCAACTGAACTTTTACTACGTAAGCGAATGTGATTACACGGCGCTTTGTTGTTCGCCATATTCTAATTACATAGTTTCGTACGATGTGAGATTTGATTGTCGGTTGCGTAGGTGGTCAGTCTAGGATGCGGCGTTAGAAAAATAAACATTCATCTGTTAATGGAATGAGAGGTAATATGACTTTTTGACGTAAGAGAAATTAATCAACACTAAACGCTCCGTTTAAACCTGCTCTATGGTAAAGTGTAACTTAGGAAACTGCCATTTTTTTTCCCAATTTTTTAAAGAATATTCTTTTGAATAGCAATAGCTCTTTGCATTGAAAATTTATGTCCGAAATTACATAATAATGGAACCGAGGCTAACGACAACGGATTTTATGGGCGTATTTTGATTACTTACATATGAATTTTCTTTTTAAACATTCTCAACATAACCTAACATTATACCTCAACCCCTACATTTTTGTGATGTGATACACTTTATAGAAAAACAATCGGACCTTTAGATTTGGAATTTAAAATAGTAATTTAAATTTATGCCTAGATGTCTCATCTATGATTAATATGTCATTTCATAAAGCCGTAGTCAAATGTGTATTCTGTCTTATATTCTATGCAAACATAATGAATGTTTGTATACAACAATGTAGAATCAATGCATGGGAGATGTGATCAATGCACAGTAAGTACAGTTTTCTTGAATAATATACGTAGCGATAATGGTTAGTAATAGATTACAATGTAATAGATTACAGTGTGGTCTGAAAAGGGAGTGTTAAGGTGGTTTGATTTGGGTAAGAAATCTTTACATCGAAGTTATGTAACAGAAGGGTCAGCAAAATATGCCCTATAAGATCGTACGGAAATCAAATTGTAGCTTACAAGATTATGAAATAATTTTGAAAAAAAAAATTTTTAAAAGTAACTGGCAGGTCTTACAGAGCTATGAAATTCAATTATTTAAGCAAACAAACATCGACAATTCAAATTTAAATTTTCCAATACATTTTTTTAGGGACAAAATTAAAATATTTTGTCTAACTGAAAAATGTATCTACGAGAATACTTTCGCACAATTATTTGGTACGATTTCCAATGTCGACTAAAACCAGAACAATTATTTGGAAGGCTTTGAATAATGTTGAAAAATAAAAGACCTAAAACAACTGTTTACTATTACACAATCTCAATAGTATAAGCTCATTTCGGATAAAAACGCCGTGGTGCTGGTGTTGTGACGTGACAGTAAAATTTAAATAAAATTAAGAAAAATGCCATGCCGAGCAGGCTCATCTCGGCATGTTCAGGATAACGGGCGAAAAATCATGAATTTGTCATGTTAAAACAAGAGACTTTCTAGGTCAAACTTGTAGGTCACCGGTCTTAAAGTCCCGATTTGACACCATGTGAATTTGTTTTGTTTCCCAAATAGAAAAAAACATCATAAGAGTATACAGTTCATCACTGTCATTATCACGGTTGATGCTCTGACTACATTTGGAAAAGTGGTGGCAGAAGTATCTGATGCGGATCGGAAACATGTCTTGAAAAATGGTTTGGACGTATGAAATTTTGTATAGCCACCGACAGTGCGTTCTTTGAAAATATGTAAGGATAGAAATTATAACATGTTTAAAGTATCATAAAACCTTTTAAGTTTCCCTAGCAATAAATATGGGCTATAAGCGAATTCAACAAGCTTGTATGAATAGACTGATAATATTAATGAAGTAAAAGAGATATGTAAAGATCGTAGGTACTTAGTGGTGATCTGAGGGCTCCGCTTAGCCCTTTGGGAAATAGGCGTGAGCTTAAAAATGAATAAATAATTAACATACCTCAAATACAATAAATAACAAAATTCATTTAAACGAGAGAACCTCCACAGTATTCTGTCCAATAAGGAATGAAAATATTGCAATCCACGCGTACTATGAATGGTCTTAACCGGGACCGTTTTAAAGCATCTTCTAATTCAATGCATTGTTATAAAACATAAGTACAGTAATAGCATTCAAGACACACGGGTACCGTTTTCTAGTGAATGCAGTCGGACATAATGACAGACGTGCTTCGGATTTCATAATAAAAACGTAAACCTGCCCCGGCGTTAACGGCCGACGCTCGTTAGCCTTCCATTCATCATTCGCGCGGTCGCGGCGCATGCGCCGCCGCCGCCACCCGCGCCGATTCGATCTAATCGAGTTACGGAGATAACACAATTAATGCTTCCGGGAGAACGCTCGTTAATAAAATAAATAATGGCTAGGAATTTTTGGCTTTTTCGCTCTGTACTCGATGTCTTTATTAAACGGATTAAAAAAAAAGGACAAGTCCTCAATTCGTCCAAATCTTTTTTAATGTACCTTCAGCGATAATTCTTACTATTTTGATCTATTTCGATGTTGCTTTTCCTACTGGAAAGGGATGGCCGTTGAAGTGTTCTCATATAAATTTATTTAATGATGATGACGATGATGATGATGATGACATCCATAAGAAAATCATCAGATTCTTCAATTTGCAATAGACATATGGATTTAATTGTAAACACAGTATATGCACAAATGGGGAATCTATATATGTATATGCATACATAATCGAAATACCACTCACTCACTTCACGAAATCTCCCAAACTATATCTCTGATTAAGACAAAAATTGATCTGATGATAGTTTGTTTAACGTAGGGACCCATGGATTTATTCAATTCTTTTTTTAGTGGAGCAAAGGAAGGTTGAATTTTGTACGAAACTTTTTATTTAATTATGATGTACGTTTCTTACATAACAGGGGCGAGGTTGTATAATGTACAAAAATTTGTGTCTAATAATTCAAAGTGGAAGCGGGAGCGGAATTGAACCCAGACCGGGAAAGAAATTGAGAACGGGACCGGAGTTAAAGCCGAGTGTTGGCTCGGGATTAGGATGAAGAGAGTGAGGGAGTTCGAAATCAAGGAGAGTAACCAGAACCATAATTGAAAGCAGGAATGAGATTGGGAGGAACAGCGAGATCTACCATATTAAATACGAGAAAACATATTCTATGGCTGCGCGAGCGACGCTGGGGTGGAAAGCTAGTAATTCTATATCGCACTAACCGATGTCGGTGATATTTTGCATTAGAAAAAAGATACTTTAAGGGTAGTTTTATACTTTGATCAAGACCTAAGACCTAAGTATGGAAAAAATAAAGCAATTCTTTAATTTTTATGATGTAATAAACATTGCTCAAGAAAATGAATTTCAGGTATCGGAATACTTAACTTATCGTGGGTATTGTTACAGTGAAATAAACGTGGTAACGTCCTTAACTATCTTCAACGGGTTACATTGAGGGTGGGTAATGGCAAGATTTCAAGTGATTGTGTACAAATTGCGACGCGCTTACGTTTATGGCGACATGAAACAAAGAAAATGCAATGAAGTTGTACAGTCAGCGTCAAATACGTGTATCGGAGCAGACAACGCGACAAAAAACATTTTAAATACTTAACACGACGTTGAAAAGAGGAGGTTATGTATTCGACCCGTAAATGTTTGTTTATGTGCCTTCGTCGACTTCTCGGGAACGACCTGCACGATTTGGATCGTTTAAACTGTATTCGACTGACGTAGATCCTGAGGTGGTCCCACATATTTTTCTATGATGTAACACATGTCCTTGATTACAAGATCGGAAAAAAACAATGTTTATAAGAGTGTCATTGATGTATGCTTTTCACGCTTATATTATGGATGCTCATTCGAGTTCTCTTAGAGTTTGGGAAAATGTGAACTCTCCTGAGAGTCTTGGAAAAGAAACGACTTCATCGACACCCTGGTGAATCTGTGATTCCGAGTTTTGTGGCACTTCCATTAAAAATACAGCTACTCTGGAAGAATACCAGCGCCGATGGAAATGGGATCAAATAATTTTTCACTTTCTGTATATAAAATAAAGGCGAAGACCTAACCAACAATTAACTGTCTTAAATCACAAATAAAAAGCGAAATAAATTACAAAGTTTTATATCTAAATTAACTAAAAAAATGTTTTCGAAACCTCATTTTCAAAAAAAAAAAGATAAAATAAGAACAGCCTTAAAAATTTAAGCTGAAAAAGTGGCAGTCAGTTTATGTAAGGCATGGAAAAAATTACGATAATGAAAATGATGAACGCAAAATCAATAAGAGACAATCAAACTCAACAACTAAATATCTATAAACGTGAATACAAGACGTTAAGTATTGAGTCAAAAGGATATCAGATTATGAAACAACCGCATCTGGCAAATATTTAGCAGACACCGCCAACAACTAATTATTTCAACTTTAGGTTTTTAAAGAAGGCTTTTGTTCATTTTTTATAATTTAATATATAATTATTATTATATAATAATTATATAATTTAACTTGTGATACTACAGAGCGACACTGTATTTCCACATTATCTTGGCGGACGAAGGAGTTAACGTCTGTCGTAAGGAAAAGATTGGAAGCTCCTGGGCGCCGGTGCGCTGGCAATTGTATTGCCGGAGGTTGTACATGCGTGCTTATGCTTAACAGTTTATCGACGTGACGTAGGATTCCATGCCCTTCGTTTGTCTTCTATGAAACCCGTAAATTGTTAAGTAAAAGCCACCGTAAAAGGTGGCTTTTACCTGCGTGTTGAACCTTAGACACTCTGTATCTATTGTTGGCTGCGTTTTGAAAGTGCAGCGACCATGAAGAACAGCCCTAATTTATGCCAACACAATAATGTTGCAAAAGTCAAATCTTGTCGACTTAATGTGGAGACGATATGTAACATAATACATATTACGTTACGTTACGGAATACGAATCAATAGCGATATCATAACAACGTTCGCTTAGTCTTAACAATTTTATCACATTTTCGTAATTTAATTGAATGAGTACTACAATGAAAATTAACCGTGATTCATAAAATACTTAAGAGGGTCATTTTAACTATTGCACAAATTAAACTTTGTCTACATGTATAACGCAAAGCATTGAGTTACCTATATCACTACGTGCCGAGATCGAGTTAATTTCGCAAATTTAACAGGGAGCTAACCGCTCGTAACGTATTCATGCGAGTACGGAATGAAGCCCTTTATGCTAACTGTACAGTGTTAATACGAAAAAGACATTTCAAGCAAACTCAAATATGCGTCGACAACATTTAAGTCAGAATAATTTGTCTACAGGTATCAGACAGGTGACCAGATTAATGGTTTGGCACAATAGCGGCAGTGGAGTGTGACGAGCCTCAGGACCACGCAGCTCTTAACAGCCTATAATGGGCCATTTTTGGCTATTGGCAGATGGCGAAGTCGGTTTCATTCATTATCTGCTGGGTAACGTTGTTGTTGTCGAGTAGCGTGCCAGTGCTGTCGCATATTTACTGTTATCGAATGAGAACATTGCTCAGAAAGTTGGGTTCACCGGCTTCATCAATTAAGCGGACGATGGTCTTTGTGCATGCATCGGATATTTAAAAACAACAGAGACATTATAAAGGTCGTAGAGATTCCCGACAAACATACGTTCATACGTTCATGTGATCGAATGCCATGTGAAGTAAGAAGGGGTGAAATTATACTCATATACATTATTTTCCTGATAATTTGGAAACATTATGATAATTACAAATCAAACTACGCTTGTCCAGATCTATTTAATCATTTGAAAAACTTCGTAATTTCAATTCAATTACTTGATTCGTGTGGGTGAACATATTATTAAAAATACTTTTTACCTTTGTTCAGTATCCTCTCCAGTTTAGAGCCGCCAGTGCAGCGCGTTAGCAATCCAGACAGATAGACGCGATAGAGCTGTTGGAAGGACAACGCGATGCCAATCTGTCCGCGCACACGCCACTTACATACCTAATGTTTTCATGCTCTGATAGGCTTGACCACACGCTGTTGCCAACTTTGTTGGACAAAATGGCATAAATGAACAAGGAAATTGTTGAAATGCTTTAAAAAACGTTATAGTTCAGGATGAGCGGAGTAGAAACCCGCTAACACGACGTAAGCGCGATAATGTAATAATGCATCTAGCCGTTGGACAAAGCCAACGTGGATACGATTTGTACAATCGTCTCCTATGAAATAGCTTACATTCATGATGAGATCTGCCATTATGTGTTGACAAACACGGAAAATCAAACACGCGTGTCCGATTTCGAAGATTTATATATTTATCGTGACGTTTTAAAAAAAGAGACTGCTAGCAGATTGCAATAAATATAATTAATGAAGGAAACCAGTCAAGTTCGGGCTAAAACTCGTTAAGGGGAAGACGTGGAACGCCAATTTTATATTATACTTGACCTTTTTGTAAAAAATCAGTTTAAAAGGAGGTGGTGGAAGAGAGTCATAGACAAGGAGACGCCGAATTAACGCTTCAATATTCCGTTTTGATATTTTAGGTTCGGAATGATAAAAATCGCAAAACTAACATTATCGAACAAAGATGAAGTCACTGTATAATTTCTATTCGATATTCGGCTCAAACTACGCTGTCTGTTGACTTGTGCTCCGAACGCCCACAAACGTCGGCCGCTGCATTAACATTCGGAACGCGCACCGCACGCGCGATATATCTCGCGGTTGTTGTTTGCCATCGTAATAATTACACATTAAATACATTTTAATTGTAATATGACGCAATCAATCATTTTATTTACGTAACTGAATTCGATTGCGTTTACAAATAAAGCAGAAAAATCTCATTATCACTGTAAATTTTCTCTACGTTCGCCCTTCCGAATAGACGGATAACAATTTTTGCGCGTGTAGACGCAAAACAAACACACACAAATGTTTACACGAACCCTGAATACGGCGTCTATAGCTAACAGATAATAACACCAAATAAAGACAAACACGCCTCGCACGCGGAAAATAGGACAGATAAGGCTTGTTTATAGTCAACGGTGAGAATATTATAGACAAGTAAATAGTGCTGCGCGTTATGGCGCTGCGCGCGTGCGCGGCAGGCGGCTCGATTATGTTTACTTTATACGATGTCGACTGGGATTCGAGTCGGCTTCGAATGCACTATGTTATAATGTTAAAGCGAAGTAGAAATGGCGTCATTTTGCCCTCGCATGAATGTATCACGAACGACTAAATTGCTATTATGGTAAACAGCTTCGGTCAGATGCGAAGTCTTGATTTTAGCAAGATGCATTTAGCACTTCGTATAATATAATTTGTAGTTTAATCAGTTATATTATATAAATAGTTAAAATGGTTCTGTTTGGTTGTTTTTATGGTCAGTGAGTCGATTCTGACCTATCGTGATGAATAGTTTCAAACGTATATTAATGGCGGTATTTATGTTTCTGTTCAAGCTACAAATGTGGCTTAAACATAATTAGATAATTATACGAACTGGTTCTCGCCTGTTCGAATTCCTATCTGCGGCCATCCAACGAGGCAATCCAATCAGTATAATAAAAACTTTTACACTAAACCAGACTCGGGGAAGCATATCTCGTAATATAAATTTAATTACTTTTATTATTCAGTAAATTACCTCAATTAACTTTTATTTTTCAGCATTTCATTATTACTATAGCTTTTTGGTGTATATTAGATAAATAGTTTTTGAAGTTATACTTTTCGGGCGTTATGGAAAAATGATGAGAGTGAACTTTTATCAGGGTGAGACAAAAACTCTACAATATGAAGTTCCCGCTAGCGACTTATCGAGCAACTTCAAACCACTAATAATTGATATGTCAATAAGGTTTGCCACTACGTGGCGCTTATAATTAGAAGAAATTAATATTAATTTGAAGTCCCTCGTCGTTTGTCCATTGGTATTATTCCAGCTTTTTTTCAATATTAGTCCTTAGCCACCATTTCGGTGCCTTCAAAATACTAGCCCCTCTCATCTTTTCCTAATTAATAGTATAGGTGACCACACATCCCGAGGGGTATAACACCCCCTCGCCTCTCGCCCCTTTTCCTTGTCGATTTCTCACCCTCTCCCACTTCCTACTATACCATACCCCCAACCTATCTAATTGGTGGGTGATCCTAGAATTTCGAAATTAGACTCTTTTGAATCGGCATTATAAAAATTTTTTGGTTTTCGACGATTTCCCAAATTCAATCGAGCCGCTGAAATGTAGGGAAGTGATTTAGTAAATTCGACAGTGACATCAGTCGGTGAGTTTTATGTAGATGAATACTAAATGGAAAATGGCAACAAAATAACGTTAACATATTCCAATTTTTCACTTAATGATTACAATAATTTCAAATCATAATCCCAAATAAAAAGATAAAATTGATATTACACTTTGTATAAGAACATAAATATAAATTTTTAAAATTTAAATCAAACTACCAACCGCATCGACTATCTAACTCCAGTCCTTTTATTATTTTATTGTAATTAATTATTTGCATGCAATTACAAATATTTTTTTAATTACGCCGAAAAAGTATAACTTCTCATGCGCGTACAATAAGTACATATACACTGTTGTTTTTTATTGAATATTTGTTAATTTTCTATTTTAAGATCTTAATATTTAATCACTTATTCATATTAATTTACAATTAGAATGAATAAATTCAATATGTAGACATAATTGGCATTATTACTCGTATATATTTATACTAAATATAATACATAAAATTAAAATATCTAAACGTATTACACGTTTAGAAACAAAACTATTAGTAAATATGTATCAACAACCGGCAAACAGCCGATATGACTCGTTCCTTTCATCACAAATAGTTTAATATCAAAGTTATGACGTGTGGGGCACGATGTTAATGAAGCTTGAGGGCATTAAAAGACTGGATCTGATCGAAGCGGTGTTATACTCGTATATTTTCTTCTGGCACTACGTCCATGTAATGTAAAGAGACGCGGTACGCACATATGTATGTACGATGTGAGTGTCATGTATGATGAACTTATGTGCAAGATCGCATCACTTGTATAAGTAGAGGATGAGTTTACAGTTACAAATGTTGCATAGCTATCGTCATCTATACATATAAAAGAATAACTGACTGACTGTCATATAAATTTTTATATCAAAAAATTAAACCGTTAAAGCTGTTAAGAAAAAAACTTATATTACAGCCGTTTATTACAAATGAAAATTAACATGTATAATTTTTGGAAAAGTAGCTTTAAGAGTGTAAAATAAGGGATGAAATGTTTTATGGAAAATTGAAAGCGCTATGAGTATTTTATTCGTTATTGTTATTCGATTACGTAAAGCATTTATTGGGTCATCATGAAACTAGCTTTATGTTGTACCCGCGAACAGAGAAACTTTCGAAAAAATACATAGCTTCATCTTCATATTTTTACCACCAAAAATTCTTTGAGTCATTTATAGAAAACTACACTATCCCCTAGTAATATAGTCCAAATTTTATTTTGATACTACTAGCATTAGCCACGTCTTTGTCTAAATTAGATCCGTGACCGGGAGCATAATCGAAATTTCACACAGGATGAGAAATAGAATTGCAAGTCGAGACCGAGATCGAAATTGAAAATGAGACCAAGATCAAAATCGAGTGTAGGATCAAAATTAGAATCAAAAGCGTGACCGTAGTCGGAATGAGAAGCAGCAGAGAGATCGAAATTTAAAGCGGGACCGGGATCGAGACAGAATCGAAATGTCCTTAGATCAAGACCGGAATCGGAATCGAGAGCGTGTCCGTAATCGGAATGAGAAGCAATAAAGAGATCGAAATTTAAAGCGGGACCGGGATCGAGACAGAATCGAAATATCCTTAGATCAAGACCGGAGCCGGAATCAAGAGCGTGACCGTAATCGGAATGAGAAGCAGCAGAGAGATCGAAATTTAAAGCGGGACCGGGATCGGGACAGAATCGAAATGTCCTTAGATCAAGACCGGAGCCGGAATCGAGAGCGACCACGATCGGAATCGAGAACGAAAGAATATGGCACCAAGAGCTCGTGCTCACGATGTCAATTTCTTTCACGGTCCTCCATGATCAGAATCGAGAACGGGATCTTGATTTCTTGATGAGGCGGTATACAAGGTGAAGGAATTCCTTTTATGTCTACACGGCCGGAGCCGCGGGCGAAAGCTAGTCACTTATAAAGGTTGTGATTTCTAAAGACAAAGTAATACTTTTATAATTTTTTTTCTTCTAAGTAAAATGAAATGAAAATATTAGACTACTTAAAAGTCAATCAAATGATTACGGTAATATAATGTAGTTACAATTATTGTTATTTTTGAAGTCGGCGTCAACCAAGGAAACACTACATTATACCTAGCAATAGACACCGATTGCATATTAATTCGTTTTGGAATATTTTTTGGAGTCGGTTTTTTTTGTTAAAATCTTGTAAATTACTGTGTTATACGACATCTTAACGATAGTGCGTGACTACAGTGAATTTCGTAAAAGTACGTCACTATTTGTCATCTTTCGTTTTATTATTTGTCGATTTTCCCTTAAGTAATTACTACTTTAACAATAAAAATTCCTTATACTGCACAGCCATAAACGAAACTAATTTAGTGGCATAAAATCGAGTTCGGATTTAAATCAAATGCCATAGATCAAAATTCGCCATTTAAATATTACATAACGAAGGTACTTTTGTAGCAGAAGTCTAAAAAAGCAAGAGGCTTTAGATAAGATATTTGTTTAAGAAAAAAGATATCTCGTCATAAACATAGGAAGAGATTGTATTTTTATGCAAAAATAATAGTCATTCACGATTTTTCGTAACGAACGCGCATTTTACAAGGTCGGCCCTCGCTGCATGTTTTCGCTATTAGCTAGCGCTTTTTACGACATTACGAGTTAATGATAATTCAAACTCATTCGTGTTCCATTACCAGTTTACTTCGCAACGTAGAGAAGAGCAACAATGAAAAAAGCATGATGTACATTGGACTCGAACGTAATTTTTGCTTCAAGGAGTGTGCGATAGTAGAGAATGTTTTGTTTTCGCAGTCCGCTCACCAACCGGAACTGTACGTTATTCTCGGTGGCCGGTCGTTACAGCTTCTACATTTACAAAAGTACAGATATTTATTTAGAGTTCGCTTGTATTTAATGCATTCGTTACGTAGACATTTACAAGTCCATTCAGGGAAGCGTTCGAGACTAGTGAATCTATCACGTGGGTCAACACAACTTGAACGATATGTAATAACTGTTACACATCTATTCTAATTTAAAACATCAATAGTAGTTAGCCCACGGAGAGTTCGTTTTCTTTTCAGATAAATTGCTTCATCATCCCCTAAGTTTAATTAAAGGTCCGGCGCAGTAATTTATCAATTTGCAGCATTGCCAATGAGAAAACCATTAATCTTAAATGAAAATCCGCAATACGAACGACAGGGCAGCGTTGGCAAATGTGGCGGTAGTGTTATTGCAGCACTGCCAGAATAATGTCCAAACATCCAGTATACTGGAAGATAGGTATGCGCGGTTTTAGTTCACGTCAGAGAAAGCAAACTATGGTCGTTCTTGACTTAGAGTGAAATAATATTTGGTATGCAGCTGACTCTTATGAATACTCGCACGATATCTCGATCAGTCACCGAATAGTAATATGAAATAATCTGGAAATGAGTAAATGCAAGTATTTGTTAATAAAAGGCATTTTATGTTTTATGGAAATCAGAAAAATCAGCCTTATCGTAAAAAGTTGTGATCACTATACAGGATGGAATCGATCATGCATCTTTCCGCAAATATTTATAATGGCCTCCTTTTTTAGAACAACTCTGCCAAAGTAACTACATATAACAAAAATCTATCATTGATACATTTTTAAAAAATATACCAATATACAAAAATATATACTTACAAAAATATATACTTACAAATAATATAAAAATAATCCGGAGAAAGAGTCTAAGGAAATGCTCGCGCGGATGCGTCCTCACGCCGCGCGCCCCGCACCGCGCCCCCGTACCGAGACCGAGCACGTGACGAAGGGCTATGCGATGTATTATTTTTAAAAAACTTACTAGTCACTTACCAACAAAGAACACTTGATGTTGTCAGCGAAGTGATTGTCTAGGGAACTTTGTGGCACTACAGGCAAATTATTGCGTAAACGATAAACATTGCAACACGCAATATTACTTGTTGACTCGCAAGTTATTGACTGTCAGCTTTAGTTCCACTACAAAGTTTTAAAACCGTAGAGATGTCACCTCTGCAAACTTCCCAACAATAAATAATGACTGCATATTCGATAGCAGTGAAAGGCATTTTTATTAAACACTTCAATATTAATCACACATAATCTTAGTTTCAAAAACGTCAATATCGTATACGTAACACTTTATAACAAAATATCTAAACCTCTTAAGCCGCGCGTTCAGTCGTCAACCGTACCACGCGTGCATACCTGCGACGAACTTGATAGATACTGAATCGCACACGGCGACAAACTGCACGGGGCGGGATGCATGCGGCGGCGGCGGTTTAATCGGGCGCATCGTGTTACTAATCATAGCGCTAAGGCTTGTACTTGGTGCATTACATATTTACGTTCTGAATATTTTTTCTCAGAAACAGATACTTCAATGACTATGGTTTCTTTGGCAAAGTTGTTCTAAAAAAGAAGAAGATTATGCATATTTGCGGAAAGACGCGTGATCGATTCCATACCGTATACAATATATTTTATTGTATAACTATAAAAAAGCAATAATATTAGTTTTGTCATATATAATTATTTAAAACTTCCCGAAAAACAAACTGGAAATTGAACTTTTTCTTAAACTTTATATATATACACATTAGACAGCCGCCGCTTTCGCATGACTGAAATAAAACTTAGAAACAAACATTTTCTGAATAAAACCTCAGCCAAGTTTGTAAATGTACTAGATATTATTGTATCAAATAGATGCAAAATGTCGCCCAAAGTATTAAAAAATCATAGAAAAATAACGACTTATTTGACTTTGATAAACTATACCTACATAGCCGAGTGGTCTAGAGCATTGCCTTTGAACCAGAGATATTGGAGTTGAATCCTACGACGGACAAACAAATCAATAAGTTTATAAGATAAATCAAATTAAACCTTTCCGCACTTCGGGGTATGGGAGGCTGTGGGTTGCCACCGCATTGGTGTCTATAGTCGTTAGTAGAACTCAAATCCGCAAATGTCATCAGAAAAGGATCTAAACATTACACTATTATTTTTCAACATTCTTTTTAATATTATAACAGGCAGGCGTGAAATAAGCACAAAAATTTCCATCTGTCTATCTGTCTCCACTCCATACGATACGGCGTATATACGATCATGCGTCTTTTCACAAGCAGACATAATCTCCTTTTTAGAATAATTTTACCAAATGGAACCAAAGTCATTGTTTTAGTAATCTCCGAAAAATACAATATTGACATAATCTTCCAAAAGCACTGGAAAACATCCCTATGTAACAACAGCTGTCAAGTGTTTGACCTAGTTATAAAGCGGCCTCGTCCGCTGTTATCTATAATGTCGCAGATAAATAATACAATACTAATAATATGGAAAACTTGAAATTACATAGACGCTTGGCTGCAATATGTATTAACATGCAACATGCAACCCACCGCTGACTCTCGAATTTGTTCTTCTACTAAGAATTGAATTATGATCAATTACCCAACAAATTCAATTATGATTCGAGAAGATTAACATACAACGAACACTTAAGCAAATTTTTATATTTTATTTAATTTAGTCCGCCAAATAGTTAATGCAATTTCTACGTATATTTCGTACCAAATCAACACACTCTCAGAAAAAGGTAAACAGTCACATCTACCAAGATGCCAGAAATTTTAGAACTACTAAACTATCAAGACCTAGCATGACAATTTTGTATTTTAAACAAAGTAATTCCAAAAATATGCGCACATTCACGGCATATTGTATAATGTGATATTTTTTTATCAGAAAATAAAAATAAAAAGCGGGAAACACAACGGGCACCGACGAAATGAGCGCAATCTTCTGAAAAGTTGACACTCGTGTCACTCTCAGATTGCTAGTGATTGCACTTCGATCGCGCAGAATGAAACTAAATTTATGGAGGTGCGATCTCGACACGAGTCGCTATCTCAATCCTGATTACGATTCGGTCCTATCGTTATTATAGTCCCGGTTTTTTAAGATCCGATTATTACATAGCGATTTGTATATATTAGATTCTATTTTTTTACCTTTTATTTCCCAAGTACCAGAAAGGCTAGAGTTCGCAGGTAGTGATAAAAAAGTTGTCCGATCAGTATTAGCAAACCGGCGGCGGTACGAGTGCCCATTAAAAAGTCGAGTCAAAAGGCATAAAGAAGGCTGTAGGCCGGGTCGGGCGTTCACCCGCCGCCCGCCCCCGCCCCGCCCCGTTCATTTTACGACCCTTTCGGGCTGGCGAAGCGACGAGATACGTGTGACACCGCCGCTGACGACCCCCGGCTTCGATGAGGCGCAGTGAGCTCGCGCCACTATCTTAATTCTGATCGTACTCGTTTATAAGCACTTACGGAAACGTGCGCCGTATATTTAGAGAGCTGTGGGCATAGAGTTGACTACTGTTTCCATTTTCGATTTAGATAGAACTACTGTTTCTATTTTCGATTTAGATCAAAGAACTTTTTCCCTTTTCAATTTAGATCAAACTACGTTTTCCATTCTCGTTTCGTTTCGAGCTATATTTTTTTTTTTCATTTAGATCAAATCGATATCTCTACTTTCGAGTTAGATTAAATGACCGTCTCCATTTTTGACATAGTTTAATAATTTAATCTATATCATATAATAAAAATAATAATTTATTACAAACAGTAATCCGTTTGTAATAAGATGTTTTATTTGCCATTTAGATTTTGGCCAAAATTTCAATTACGATCTCGTTCCTGATTCCATTTCCAATTCTGACCTCCAACCAGATAGTTCAATCTTCAACAAAATATTCACTCAAATCATTTTTAAGATTTAAAATATATCAAAACGATTCCAAAAAAATAATTTTTATTATTTACTATTTATCCAAACGTTTTCAATTGTTTTTACTAAATCAAATTAATCACTTACAACATATTTTATCATGAATAGTTTAATCTTATCTATTCATCATGAATTTTGTTCTTTTGTAATTAATTCTTACTAATGTTCGTAATACGTCATGATTTTTTTGAAACGGCAATCCTCCTCCGAAATCCAAGAGACGATTATAAAACGGTTGTATACATATAATCTTCATTTTTCTGTAAACTTTATTTGGTTTTGAAAGAAAAAATCTATAGATATAAGAGAGTACGTCATAATTACACGCGCGAGGGATTAGACTGACAGAAAAAGTCTTTGAAAGTACCGAATTTCCTACATTTTATATTATTAAGAATTATTTATAAGACTTTAATTTTATGGATATTAGAGAAGTTTTTAAAAAATCGTAAATATCCTTCTAAATTTAATTACCATTTTGGGTTTAAAATACACATGTTTTGCTGGTTTATTTAAGCGATCCATCTGAGAAAATCGAACCAGAGTCGATTTCTTTCAAATATTTTAATGAGTAAACGAAACCATCTAAAACGAAACAAATCTATCATCGTCTATGATATCTAAATAGATCTTTGGTGTACAGTAAGACATTGAAGGATAACATGTTAAGTTTTAAGTAACAGGAACACAAACACACTCGTCTATGTATAATGGTCGGCATGGTGAATGTTTGTCGCGTGCGGAGGCTGCGGCGCGGGTCGGCGACCGACCGCTCAGCTGGCGAGCGACGACCTCGCCCCGGCCCCGTAGCACTCCAAAAGACACCCCCGCCGGGGACCCGCCCGATGCCCCGCGTACGTACATTCGAGACAATAACATCATAATCCCGAATTTTCACCTACTGAATCTATACATAAGAATAGAAGTTGGTAAATCAGATCGATAAACTCCGACACTATTTGACCGATTCACCATGAAAGTTAACACATCTTAGTGATATTTTCATAGAGAAGGTTTTTATGTTATACATTTTGTTATAACTCGACAGTAAATGGAGCAGCAGCGCATCAACTTATGCAGCCTTCAATCGATCAGTAAGCAAATTGGTATGCGCAGGTAATTGAACGTGGAGAAAATTTATCCGTTACCCATTTTTCTATATCTTGTCACTAGACGGTGCTGCAGCATATAAACTTCTGCACCTTTCACCAATCACCATGAAAATTGGTACCCATATGTATTTGAACGTGAAGAAAATTTTCTCGTTACTTATTTTTCTATTTTTGCACGTAAACTTCTGCACCCTTCAACAGATCGCCCAGCAAATTGTTATAAATATGAACACGAACAAAACAATTTGGTATCCATTTTTCTGCTTTTATCATAATTGTCAATGATGGACGTCCGGCCCCATATAAAAAAATAAAGAAAATGATTCTATATATATATGCGAATGGAGTAGCAGTCATATATAGTGCGGGCACGCCACCTACAGGAAGGCTAACGACTGAAGAGCTTGTAAGCTCGATTCGTATTTCAAATATATCGAGATATTTATGGATCTACAATTTATAGGTTTCGTCTAAGAGTGATGCATCACTTTGTACGGTGCAAAATAAAGAACACGTTACCACCAATATGAAAGACATTTAGGAATAAAAACTCGTAATACTTAATAAGGTTTAACGAGTTGTAGAACGATTAAAACAATTTTAGTATCTAAATTAAACTTTCTAAGGATTAGCCATGGTGAGCAACGTTTACATGTGTTATATATACAACAGAACATTTTTAGAAGTGACTTGTATTACCGTGGTTCTCTTCCGATATTATTAATTTTCCGGTAATTAAACAAAACATTTGAATTGTTTTTGATACGGGCTTTTCTTTACTCCATTTCAGAAGTAACTCACCTATTATTTCAAATTGCGGTCTAGGCGAACTATCACGTCGGCTTAATGCAGTCTAGAGACCACTGACGACAATGGGTGGACAACGGTGACGTCGATCACCTGTCACCTTTTTTGACAACAGTAACTGTTGTCAAAAAGGTGGTGACTGCACAATGATCAGAGGTCGATGTTGCAGACGACAAACAACTTCGAATCGAAGTAATATAAGGAAATAGTTTTACGAGGGCGATAAGTTATAAGAGTTGAACGTATAGCAATAGCGGTGCATCCCTTATGCGGTGGGCGCTTCGAGTGCAGAGCCTTCGGTGTAAAATCAGTGTTTCATTTGCTCGTTTGCGCGTGCGGCGGTCGCACGCGGCGGCGCGGGCCCGACGCCGTTTTATCACAGCTGCCGGGCGGACGATGACCCCTTTCACGTCTCCGCACTTTTACCCGCAGCTTTCTAATTGTTTTCGACGAAACGAAAATGGCGACTATTAGCGGCCATCGAGCGCAGCGAGCGATAGGTACTTTTCGTGCGCAGTGCCGTCCGAGAGATATTGCAAGAGTTCCCAATTTGCGGCCTGCGGGCGCGTGTACCGCGTGCGCTCCGGATGCGGTGCACGACGACACAATACTTTCCCTGACATGTAATCGTCGGCGCGCCGACTGTCGCGCGATGCCCATCTCGATAGCTGTGTAACCGACTGATACACAAAGCTCGATCCGCCGGCCACTTTTCGTGCCGCCGCGGTCGTGACCGTCTCGCCGACGGCGGCCGCTTCGTGCGTGTAAAACTCGATTTTTCCCCGGCGCCCGCGACGGCGTGTCCGTTCGCAGGCATCTCTTTTTGGTCTGATAGAAGCGAGTTCGCCAGAGCGAGACACGCGGACAAGGTCAACCGTTCTCCGTAAACGTAGACGACGGCATCGTACCGCGAAGGTGTAGAGAGCGGCGGCGGCCGCGGGTGCGGGGAGTGCGGACGCGAGTGCGGTGCGCGCGCGCAGACAGCGGCGGCGGCGGCGCTATGACATGGCGGCCGCAGTGTGACGTAACCCGTCCGCCGCACGTGGCGACAGACAGAACATCCCATGCGTAGGAAAACTGGTCATGGAAATGTAAACTTATGGATCGTTTATTTACATTAACAAGGACAGAGTCGAGACGGATGTCTGTATTCAATCACCCATCTTTAATATAAGAACAATGTAACTAACGTTTAGTTTCAGACTATAAACTAGTCTAAAACTTACCGTTTTAATTTCAATAATTTGGCACCGCAAGAATTCTAGCACCGATACGACTTTACGTCAATATTTTGCATTGAAGTGAAATAACTACCTACGATATTAAAATTATAATTTTACTAAATTTGCCACGCACATCACCGCAGACGTTTAGTGAGTTAAATTCTTCATGTAGTCTATTTTTATTAAGTTGCATTTGCCTAATAATCAGAAAATTACTCCTATATTCATCCAACAAATTCGAATGGTGTGTTTTAGGATAATTAGAGCGATCACAACAAGGGTATACAATATAATTTTATAAACTAAAATTATGTCATACTGCTGAATCATTAATATGAAAGTACATTTGTTTAAAAAAAAACACTTATTAAAACTTAACACCCGTCACATAAGCGAATTAAGCTACTGATTTCAAAATCTTAAAAAAGCTTAAATTTCCCTTAAAGAATCCAAAATAGAAAATTACAACCCTAAACTACTCTGCTAGTTATCAACTTCATTTCCAATAAAAAAAATACCAATGTTCTATGTCATATAATGTCAGAGAAAATTATCTATGATAAATGAATGAACAAGAAATTCCATTTTCATTGGAATATGTAGCATGAAAATAAATAGTTCATCCTGTTCACATGAACAATTGTAAGTAGGCACATTATTTAATGGTAATAAACATCGAATTACATCTACGAAAATCTATTTTCAATAACTCGGGTTTTAATTTTGGTATGCGCCGGCGCCGTCCGAGTCATAGTTTTAAATAATATCGATACATCACACAGTGTTCGTATTATTGTAGTCAGTTCGTTCTCAACAGAAAAGTATTGTTGACTATGAGCATATGAGCGAAAACAATCCGCGTGTGACAACTTTATGATCATTCATGTACAAGCGACTTTGAAGTAGGTTATTGCTTCCTTAATCATTAAGTTTGTTAGAAGCGTAAATATTCTTAACTCCTCATAAAAAACGGTAATATATAAAAAAAAATCATATGAACTGCGTACTGAATTCTATAAAAACAATGGCTTTTGTTCCATTAGATCATGGAGTATCAATATAACTGCAGCATAACAGTAATTCACGTATTCATAATGAATAGATGTTTATTGATAACTATCTTAGGCGATGGGTGTATGTACGTATGTTCCCTTTGGAGTCCGAAACAACTGTACCGATTTTGATGAAACTTTCAGGTAAACTTCAGATGGGCTCGGCAGGTGATCCCGTGAAGTTTATTAGCGGCCGGATCAACAGATTTTTTTTTGCTCTCAATGATAGTTCTGCTGTCGATCCGCTGTTGTTTTAATAACACCCATTATGTTGACACGTGCGTCGTATATTTTCATTTAATTGATCTTTACATATATAAATCCAGTATCACGATGTTTGTCCACAATAAATCTAAAATAACTCCACATTTTCATGAAACTTGGCATTTATATGTAATTTGATTCACCTTAGAAATAGGAAAGTTTATATTTTGATAGGTAGCGTACTTGTCAAGTACTATTTTTAAAACTTTTTTAGGGATTTTTTTATTTTTTTTTTTGAGGTTTCTCATCCAAAAATACACACAAACCCAAATTTTAATTTCTCTAGGCCCTCATCCCTTGACGGATTGACATCTACTTGTCCAGACGAATTGACAAAAATATCGCTTTCCAATTTGCACCATATTAAATTTCAAATCATTACTATGCTTTAAGACTTAAATTGGTAACGGTATCCAAATCGAAAACAGGACGGAAAACAGAATCCAAATCCAGGACCGGGTCTGAAATTGAAAACACGATCAAGGTCAAAATTGAGAATTGAGAGTGGGATCGGCATCAGAATTAAAAATGTGACTAGGATCGAAATCGAAAGCGAGACCGTGCTCGAGATTGACATCTACCAATACAAAAGATGAAAAATGTCATTGTAAATCCATACTGACGGAGCTGCGGACATTAATTATGTGGGCAACCCACCCATAAGAAAGGGCAGTACATCTGCCGAGCCAGATAGTTTATTATAAAGTTTTACATCGTTGTTATAGAAAAACGTATACTGTACTACAAGAACATTTAACGTGGTTTTTGTGTGTACGACGGTATAGCGTACGTAGCGACCACTAAAACCATGAAATATATAGACCGATTGTATGTACTTAGATATCTATGTAGATTATAGAATTATGTATATACGTATAAAATAACAGTCTTACAGTAGAAGAATGTAAAAAGAATAAAAATAGGGCGATGAATTTATTAAATAAACCTGCTCGCGTCTATACGTTTGTATTTAAAAACATTCCAATAGGAATTTCGTGAAATTCTGTCTCGGCTAAATATTGCTGAATCCGCCAAACGTGATTTATATGCCTTTCACACTAACAGATCCGTCAATCCTCACATTCATTAACGATGTTTAAATTATACTATGAATCTATATCAAAAGTCGAAAGGAAAAGTGATTGAGCCCTTTTGAAATTTCATATCAATTTTCGCATACTAAAAAGTGACTCGACCGCTTTCGAATCAATCTCGCATGCAACGTCTAAAATATGGCAGCGACGTCGACGCGGTGACATGCGACCAGGAAAAAAAGAGGAACACCCGCCGAGTGTAGTTGACCCAAATGGAACTCCGGACTCGACGAGAGCCGGCGTCATTTTCGCGCTGGCAATCCCCGCTGCCCCGGCCGCGGTACCTGGCGAGCGTTCGCGGGGGACGAACGGGGTGCGGGAGGCTAGTGGAGGCGACCCGGGAATAACAATTTTAGCCCGCGCTCGGCGCGCGCCCGCGTGGTGAATAATATCGCAAACCGCCGCCGCCGACGGCCGCGGCCCGCTACGTGGCGTGACCTATGAACGTGTGCACACGTGGATATCCCGCAGCTCACGAACCTATTCATACCGATACCAACCGTCGGCCGTATTTACAAATACTCGATCATTGGAGAATCACTCCTGCGCACGCCGGCTAGATTTCCTGAATGGCCGTCTATTGGTACATAAGTATAAGAAATTAATATAAGTACCTGCAATACGATAGAAGCTGTCCAATTGTCGGATAAGAGTAAAAAACAGGTTAGGTACTGATTGGCATTAATTCTGGGCAGAACTTGATCTAAGCCGCTGTTCGAGGTTCGGAACAAGAACTTTCGTTTGATAGAATCTGAGAATGTGTAAACAAGCCTTTAGTCAGAGATCGAATCCGTTACCTTTTTATTTTATATACCGCATTATGTTGAAGTTAACGAACAACTTCCTTCATTACACTAATACTTTTTATTTTGAACTAGTCTAAACATCAGATAATTTTACTTAACTGTGACATGTGTCATTTCAATTTTCAATGCCTGTCATAAACCTATTATATATTTATGAACAATTTGTACCCAATAAATTCGAACACAGTGACCAGTAATAAAAATGGGTGGTCTTAATTTTTTTTGGAAAAAACACCTAGATGCCCGACATGGGTCGATGAAACGTCGAACGAAGAGTATGTAATATAATGGGAGGTTATGATAAAATAATGGTAGGTTATGGTAAAAATAATACGAATATTATTTTCCTACAGTCCATTATGAAAAAGGATTAATGTAATTTGAACAGTCGACATGAAATCGATAAGCATTTTAAATGTCGATTATCTGACACCTTCCAAACGGTGACATTATGAAGCGGACGACTCCCACGAACAGAATTATAATTTTACATCGATGGTCTGAATCAATAGGATTCCAATCCTCCATCGATTTACCGTCAACAACCTAACAGATACGCTGTAGTCTTATTTTAGAAGGCAATGGTTCTGCCCACGTTTTTATGGGTATTATAAAAAGCCGCTACCGCAAAACTCGAAAATACAACTGTCAAGGCTGCACTTAAACAGTGCCGCCGAGGCTGTTTTTGAACAGGACGGGTTTAGTCCGAGAGTTGCGGGTCGCTTTTGACGGATTTTGATTTTCGTTAACGGATAAACGAAACGGTATAGACATTTGGAAATGTAAATTTTTAAAGACATTAATTAATGTGCAGGTTTCCGGTTTGTTTGGAAGTAGTTACATCTACGCAGATATCTTGAAATGCGCAGTCACGCCCCACGGAACTCTTCAACAACAAACAAAAGGACCAGTTTTGACTGAGCAAATTTGATGAAGATCACACACACAGTAGCTGGTTGTGTGCCCAGCGCTGATAAGATACAACTGTTCTTTGAACGCACACCACGCAGTTTGTTTTATGAAAAACAGCAATCAAATCGTGATTCAATTATTGTGGTATCGAAAGTCACAGATTATGCTTATAATATTGGTTAGATTGCCAGCGGTGGACAAAATTTGACTGACCTTAGATTTTGAAGATACCTGATGAAGATAATACTACTGAATAAAATATGAGTAATGATCGTTATTCTTAAGATTATGATTTTCGCAATAACAATCACCATCCTTTTTTTTGGCACCAGTTACTTATTTAAGGATGCGGTAAATCTTACTGGTGAACTCTAATACGGGACTGGAATCATCTATCGATATTACAAGATAACAAATATCGATGGCCATAGGCGGTACGACTTCTTACCGCCTTGTTTAGTTCATCAATGGTTTTGTACTCGTTTTGGCTATGCATAATGAAATCAGAAAAGAGCTTAATTTCTTGCTAGTTATTTTTGAGGGAAAACTGACTTCCAAGTGAGTGAGAAAATGTAAATTATGACGTATTTCAAGTGTTATTTTTTATCCCATGCAATAAAGATATTTTGAATTTGAATTTACATATATTTGTATTTAAATTATTAGTCAGTTCAATAGAAGAAACAACTGCAAAATTCTTATCAAGTAAAAAAAATGAATAAAATTTATACTACTTGCTGTTATTATTAATTTTTAATAATGAATTACTAAAGATCGTTATTTAACACTCAAAAACCGATTTCAAATTATTAAATAAAAATACGCAAATAATAACCTGGCGTTTCTTAGCTTTGCTACGTGTTATAGAATTTCATATGTTGTCAGCTGTGGAATTTCTACCGTTTCACTGATAAAATAATTTTAACGAAGAGATAGTTATATCTCTAAACTAAACTTGGTCGATTAACACCGATACAAGAAACAAAGAATTACTGAAAAAACGTTCTATTCAAAATAACGATTACAACGTGGGTTGCATTTTTATATGTCAGTTTATTATTTGTTTTCAATTCAGTTTTCATTAAATCAAAATATAAACAACGATTCATCATTTAGCGTTTCGAGCCAAAATGGCAAAAACGAAACCCATATCGTTTCGTTATGTTCGTCCGTATGTCACAGGTATTTTACTCAAAAACTACAAAGTGTATATTGATGAAATTTGAAACGTAGATGTCTTGTATAAGCCGCTATTTAAAAATAAATATTTCTAAGGAGGACACTCCACACATGTAATAGAAAATGAAAATATTATTTTTCTAATAATGACAAAAATTAAAAAGATAACGCTCAATAAATTCTTTCAACAAAAATTATTTTGAACATGATCGGATACACTGTTTTTGAGTCATTTACAAAAAACTATGCTTCTCAACAAAAGGACGTAAGTGTTATGAAGACATGCTCTTTTGCTGATGCACTTTAGTTTACACTAGTTTAAAAATAACAGTCGACGTACCTACTTATTTTTCTAGTTATCGACGACTAAATACTTACACCAATTATGTGCGGGAACATGGAAAAAGTGTAACAACGTAGTTTTTTCATCTGTAGTGCTTTTCTATGTAATAATGGCTACGGAACTATACATTGAGCATGGTCGACATGCTCTAAGTCGGTTTTTAAATATTCATATAACATCAGATTGGTGTGATTTGTATATGTATTAGTAAATGTGAATTTGTAGAATAAAGGCAAACTACGAAAATATCTAAGAGGGTTCATGAGGATAGTTCAGCATATGAATTAATTCATATAGCCACTAGAGTTGTTTTGACCTCAAGTTTGTAAATTGTCTTCAATTTTAAACGTGCGTCAACAAGAGTTTACATACACCGATGGAGGTTAGTTAAGACGACATTATCTAAAACTGAGGAGCTTACTCTTTTCGTTGTCTGCAAACGTACGCGGGTCGAGGGTTTTTCGACGACTGCCGTCGCCCACGACATGCAAACGTCAAAGACCGACGATTAAACGCGTTCTTCGGGGTGCAACAGGGCTTAATTTGACTCAGAGCAAAAAAAAAAATACAAAACATTCAACGATTTACTGTGTTCAGTGTCGATTCCATTCACTTCAGACACGAAGCCAACGCGCTGACTACTAGACCTAAGCTATTTTTTAGCTGTTCATCTAGAGAGCATTGCTATTGGCGTGTATAAAGTAGGTCATGTGTTATATGTTGTAAATGAGACCACGTGACAGCAACCAAAATCAAGCGACTTAGGGAAATTACCTAGGGTAAATGCATCTTTATTATACGTACTTGCTCGATCGCAATATTTTGTGTTTTCGATCTCAATATCGCTTAAAATCTGTTGTAGGCCGTGAAATAAAATTTCCGGCGACCGGCGCCCCGGACTGACGCAGCGGCAGCATTATGGTAACACGGGTCAAATCGTGGCGCGGCGCCGGCACACCACTTTCGCGGCGAACGAACATGTCACCGAACACAGATATTCCATTTGCGGTGGGCGTCGCTTATTTCGAGACGAGCCCGCCGCTGCACCGCCCGCGCTCGGGTACCTCGGGCGCCGCCCGACCGGCCGCGCGGGGCGAGGGGGCCGCCTGAAAAATAAATCACGTGCCCGACCGTAGACGTAATTAAAAACGGATGAGGGGTCCTTACATTTTTTATGTGTCTATTTAAAGGCGAAAAATTGCGGCCAAGCCGTGCGGTGCGCTAACGAGTCTCCGATAGAGCAATAAAACGTGTTACGCTCGCGAGGGACGCCGCGCGCCGGCGCGGCCGACGGCGACGTCACGCCCAATAACCGTACGGACGTCTACCTCGTTACTATGTGCACTCTGTGCGGTTCAAAATACTCCCGGTACGTGTATTTACCACCGAGCATTTTTTTGACACCTACCTAAATCCTTACGGCAGTTACGATGAAGCTTGAAACTCGTTTTATGTACAATATTTCACGCGACCAATGAAAAATTTGTGTAATGATTAGCATGCATTTAACAATGTAATATAGTAAGTGTCGTAGAAAAAATCTAACACACGCCTTCGCACGGTTCGATACGTTTAATTACTTAATGGTGGTGCAACGGTCACGCATGGTGTAACGAGACTAAATTTAAAAAACTAATTTATATACTTATTTATTAAGGATCTCCAAAAACAAATATACTTATGAAGTATAAAAAGCGTGTTAAAAACCTGGTACAACTCTATTACAATGTGCTTCCTTGATTGTAGGTGACGCGTAGGTGATCGCCCTGGCGTGCAACAATATTAATGAAAAACATCAAAAAGTGATTAATTATTAAGATTTATTATTAAATTGTTCTTGTTACTGAATATTTAATGAAATATAAAAAATTATTTAACAAATGCATAAAATACATTCCTATTACATTGATACACTGAAGCTATAAATTAAAACTGACAGCAACTTTTTTAATGTTTTTTTTTTTTTCAGTCTTGCCGTAATATTTAGTTGCCAATTTCGTATGATCGTAGATAGCGATTGATTGCAATTGCAACAACCATACGTCACAATGAATGAATCATCACATTATCTATTTGTACCTACTGCTATAATGTACGTTTCGGAACCGCAATACGAGGGGCAATTATGGCTCTCTGTTTTTTTTTACTTTTAATTAGCCAATATTTAAAGGTCAAAAAAAAAACTATTTGCTCAATTACGGCGATTTCCAAAAACCAAATATGTACATTCGAAAAAGGCGTTTGAGATGCATTAAATTAACCAATGCTGGTAAAGCTGCAGGATTACCCGCATGTCTCCCATTCGATTTGTAAATCCATTTATGCAGCAACTAAAGGCGTCTGGCATATCACTTGCCGATTCGTGGCACACAACAATCAACATTACAGCCGGTCAATTTTGTAAACTTTAAACCACTCAAGCTATATCCTTATGACATTGAAATTAAGTAAAGCGAGCGCGCGTGGCGGACGAATGTTCTCATACAAACGTATTAATAAATTAATAATTTTAACGTCATAACTATATCGACTGAGTGGTTTTAAGTTTACAGAATTCACTTGCAGCACTTGGACGCTCAAAAGAAAAAGTTCTAGAGTAAAATTCAACGATTAATACAGTAATAACATATAAACAATTTACTTTTCAACGATTAAATATATTCAAAGGTAATGTCGAAATCTGTCACAGTCAAAGTTGAACAAGACAAAATTTCAATTGGAAGAGATATGCTGTGGTCAACTCGGCTACAGCATGAAAATGGGCCGGCTCGACAGTGAATACCACGATCTCACAAAATACAGAAGTGAAGGAACAGCTTCCACTTTTACGTTTTGTCCAGTGAGTGTCCTGGTGGCCCACTCCCCTCTTCATTACTCCACTCCCGTTTTCAGCAGATATCCTATTCCTACCCAAGAGGCCGACATCGCACCGGTGACTCCTCTAGAGTTGCAGGGTACCCATGAGCGGCAATGACTATCTACTCTGGTGGCCCGCAAACTCGTTTGTTCCTCGAAAACATTATTAAAAAAATAATAAGTTTTCAATATAAATAATGCAAGGTAAGGGATAAAGTCGAAGAATTTTATGTATTTTTTAGGACTTATTTATTCATTTGTCAAAAATTAGATATAGCAAAGAAAACGGAGAACGGAAGACAAATGGAAGAAACTTGCCCTTTCCTACTGTATTTATTGACACATTATAGTATCTATTACCCATCCTTAATCCAGTTTCTAGCTAAAGGTTGCACGAGTACCGGCTGGCTCTACAAACTCCCGTCACTCCTAATCCAGAATAGAATCTACACTCCCCCCGATATTTACGCTCCCTTCGGTGTATCGGGACTTGTCTCTTTCAGTCATTGCGACTGGCTGAAGGTCGAGCGATGATGATGATGAAAACAGTGTATTATAAATTACATAAAAAATACTGAATAATAAGTTTCAAGAGAGAGAGGAAGTCACATGGAGGGAGCATAACGCTTTTTCGTTATGTTACGATTTCCGCCAGTCAACTCCTACTACAAACCGTGTTAAAAATTACGTTCCAAAACTCTGATGACCGCTGAGGCATAATAAGCAAGCAAAAAACTGTGTATTTGTCCAAGATATATTAATAATGTTATTATTTATACATTCTTTAAGTTATACGTATCTAAAAACATACAAGGATTACAAATACACTAGGAGCTGGTCTCCTGATGCATGTGTAATTTTACCGAATCTTAAGCATTGTTGTTCTGATAAAGCAACGTTATTTAATTTATTTTTTCTGATAAAGCAAAATGATTTCTTAACTCTAACAACGTTTTATAAACTTTTGCAGTGCCCCAAAGTGAACGCGGACAATAAACAAAAGCACGCGCGGGAATGCCGCCGCCGATAATTAAAATCCTTTTGACGGTGTATCTCAAAAGCTACAGACCCAGCCACTCCTTTATTCGGAGAATTTAATTTCAAGGATCAATAAATTAAGTCTTAATATACCACAACCCTTATATTCTCTTTAGAAGAGGTTGATGGAAATATTTGTATCCGACAAGTCATTGCTAAATATTATATAAACGTTATCGTTTATTTTTTTTTTTTTTAAAGCTAACAATTCATACTATTGATTACTTTTTTAAATTATATGTCGATTCCTTAACGTTACACATTAATAATACTACCAAAATGTCGCCCTGTGAATCAAATTTAAGTAATATTTGTCATTTTGACTTTAACAATTTAATGTTAGAGAAATTTCGTTGAATAAATCAATCCACGCTGATCAATGCACATTGTACATGCCAAAACATTATAAAATCATTATATGATATTTATTATGTAAGAATAATAGTGTTTTGATAGCGTTAAAAAAAAGGAGATTCCTATATTCGACGCGCATCTATTTATGTTCAACAATTTTTCGGAAACGACTTGAATAGCTTAAACCATAATCCATTGAGATGCATCTGAAGGTGGTCCCACATATTTTTCTATAGCGTGTAAAACTTTATGTTGGCCATTAATTTGACAATGGGAATATTTATAACAATATAACATTAAAGACAAGATTACCACAGGAACTAAATATAGCATAATGAAATAATGGATAAACGAAATATGACGATTTTTTTTTACAGAAAATGATGACTATTTATTTTCATCAAATACAAAAATTCAATGTTAATTTCAAGTTGCCACAACTTAATTCGTTTCATGTGTGACTTCAGTAATACTTATATTCGATGTTTCCTCTGACGGTATTACTGTGACAATTGCTTGTCACCGTAATTATTAATAAAAATGAATAATTGATTATTAATAATTAATTATTAATCAAAAATACAAACATATTATTCAAAATGAAGTAGTGTGTACGATGTGGCGACGCGTCCCCATGCGCAAGCGACTGTGCGACTCCCTTCTCACTCGGTTCCATGGTGTTGTCTACTACGGTATACATTTTGACTATATATATATATACACTACTGTATAGCGTGGAGACCCGTCGCCACGGCAAGCGTCGCCACACCAACAATCCAGATTACCCTACGCCTATAGATGCTTCACATCAAAAATAAAACGAATAAATAAGAATAGTGTACCAGGTGGGCAAAATCGCAAAGGACACAATCGATATAGTGATTGATTGGAATCGAGAGGAGGATAGAAATCGGAATTGAAAACGAGATCCGGTCGCGGTCACGACTTAAAGAGAGATCGCTGAATTTAAAAGATGAAGGAATTCATTCTATATCCACGCGGGCGAAAGCCAGTCCAACATAAATACAATCAGCCCCGACATAGATTCAGCCATTGGTGCAGCTCGTCACGTCGAGAATGCACACCGGGCATATAACGTGACGTGTAGGCATACTGGATGTGCATTTGCATTGCAATGTTTGTTTTGGTCTGCACGGGGCGTGGGGCGCGGGGCGCGAGGCGGCGCGGCGGCGTTGGGCGGTGCAGCGTGTAGCTTTGCGACACAAGAAAATATGTGCTCGTGATATTTCTGTCGGTAGTTGGCACTCCCACTGCATTCGCGCCTTGCGTCAGAAATTACCTCATTTTTTTTATTAAATTGTCAGCCAGCCAGAGTACGTGCCAAATAATGAAGTTATAAAATGGCGTCGCTAATAAATGCAATGTTACTGTTGGTGGGCATGTGCTTAAGATGAATAAAATCTAAGAACAGGTTTACTTGCTAAAAAATAAATATTAACGTTGGGTTCCGTGATCGACTTTATTTTTAGTGTATCCGCAAAATCTATCGATAAATCAATTTCAATCGGTCAGTGTCACGTTTCAGAAAGATACAATCATACGAACATATTCATAATGCCGATACATTCATTCAAAACATACCGTTTTATACAAATCCTATAATTATATTCATACAATAACATGCTATTCGTATAAAGACCGACAAACGACATACTATCATCACTGCAGGTATTTAGACGTATTTGTCGAGCGCGAAGGGCGGACATCATAGTCGGCTTGTCGCCCGGTGAAGTGTTGTGTGTCAGGCCCGCCCGCACGCGGCGCAGGCGCCTCACCTAGGTAGACCTGACGTAGCGCGGCCGCAGCGCTCGCTGCACCGCCAATCCGACCGTTTTCAACACGATATTTTTCCACGTAAAGGGTCATTCCTCGCGGCGACGTCCTCGCGCCGCGCCGCCGGGCGCCTCGCACCGACGCGGCCGCGGCCCGCGCACACTTTATTTGCATGCTGGACCGACGTCGCGGCGTACTGTCAGCATACAAAATCGTCCGATATTTATAGCGAATCACCTGCGACGTCGACGATATGTCGAGGTGAACAATCGTTTCAGAAGATCGTAGCCTTTTTGCGGAATGTGACCTTTCGTGGGTTCGCACGTATATGTATGTCAATCGATTCAGTTCGGCCCGTGGCGTGACGTCGGCCAATAGCGACGACTACTAACTTACATGTTTATTTTACGCCATCGGGTCGCGTTGCCATGGACACGTATAAATATGCACTGAGATATTTCATATGTTCGATATAAAATATCTAATAATTCACAATTAATAATTGCACGAATACAAGCGGTTTTTAAGTTTTACTGCCTGAAACATATCGATATTGGAAACCAGAAGATATGAGCTTGGATGAGATGATATATTATTGTTGTAATACGTTTTTGCGTTATAAAATAATGAGAACTATTGCATTGTAAAATTTACACATGAATTATTTTTTTTTATTGATTCTAGAAGAGTAGGCAGAGACCACAAATATCCATATGGTACGATCTTCACATACCTCTGTTGCTTCACTGACATCTGTCACTCGTCTCGTGTAAGCTCGTCGGTTTCGCGTGCTTAAAATTTTGCCCTTTTTTAATGTGCCGCCAATTTGGTCGACATGAGATTTTTTAGGACGACCCTTACCGACCCTTCAGTCACACACATTCGTCCTATAAATTATTTTGTTTTGTCGGACTGCTTCCATTCGTTTTTACCTAATAAAAGACTGAATACCTTTCTTAAAGAAGGTCGTTGGTAAGCGTCTAGTAATTATCCTCGACAAATACAACGTTTTGTATATTCACGACGGCTTTATGCAAATGTACGTTATGCGCACCGTACCTGCAGCTGCGCGCGCAGCGGCCAGCCCCGCTCATGCATGTACCCTATTAAAACAACCCTTTAAATACACCGCTGCGTGGTGTGAGTGTGTTGTCACTGTGTGCTTTTATTTATTTAAAGTGACCGTAACACAGCAAAATCAATGTGTATACTTAATGTTTTGAGCTGAAACTATGTTTTGTAAGTATAAATAATTATACAATCGATGTTTTGAAAAAACATAAAATTTATGTTTTTGTAAAAGAAAAGTTATGTAAAAATTCATTGCAGCGCTTAAATTAGTCCCCATATAATTAAATTCGCGAAGTATGGCAAATAACAAACTGCAAATGTACCATTTTGTTTATGCATTTTTGATTTTTGGGTTAAATAATCCAAAAATACTTGTAAGTAAAATACTTAGAAGACTACATGATCAATATTTTTGACGTGACAACGTCTTAAATTAGGTTGCGGCTGGGAGTCACTTATGAAAAATGTAACGCTCGGTAACGTAACGATGAGTCACCGAACGAGAGAGAGGCCCGCCGAATGCCTTGCGTCTCTCTCCCACTCAACTATGATCGGTCTGCCGCGCGCGCAGCACTAGAGAATTAGTGCATAGCTTGCAAATGTATTGCAAGTTATTGTATGTATATTTGTATATAAATACGTATGTATGTGTAAAGGTAAAAATAAAATTTTGTTAATATGAAATTCAGTGCGAGATTCTTTGTATAAATTAATGTTTTAAATATAATTCTTTGTATAAATAAATGTTTTAAATTGTTACTATTATTTCATCCTTCTTCCTACTATACGAATGAATATTCACATTAAAATGATTTTACCATTCAAAGTCGTTGTCACGTAAAACTTTCGCCCGTATACCGACTTTACAGGCAACCAAATTTTTTTTTCTCAATATAATTTGCTTTTTAATAGCATAATACAAAACAACGTCGATGATTATGTATCTACAAACTACTTTATATGTCAATCCTTTAATACTATTTACTACTACATTTACTATTTACACTAAAATCCAATAAATCTTGCTCAATTTTATAATAGCCGACTTTTTCCATAGGAACATTAATTATTATCTTCCTCAAAATTGATTGTCGTAAGTTACCCTGAGTGACAAGGTCATTTATGAGTTTGAGGGCTAGTGGCATTAATCACATTGGCAATTGACTTTTTTTTTCATTTATATATTTAAATCACTTATTGAATATATTATTATAAGTTTGCAACAAATTTGAAGTACTCGTACTTGTGTATCCGTTCAAAACTTTCCGAAGCCACAGTGCGGTATCGGAAGGGTACATCGCTCTTAACAGTACCGTGCCCTTTCGTCTCGCGCCCAACGAGGTCGCGGCCGGCGCGGGCGCGGGCCGCCGCATCCACACTCATCCCATTTTTCATGGCAAATCATCGTAAACAAAGCCGAGCTAATGGCCAGTAGTCTATTTGAGAGCGTGCCAAGTCAATCGGCGACTTGCGTTTTACGACTGCCCCGGTGCTAAGACGTTCGGGCGCGTGAATCAGAAGATAGATGGTAAAAAGGTAATTAAATCTCATCGCAATGGACAGTTGAGTAACGACCGTGTTAATGTGATATTTCTCACCTAGTAGCAAAATAATAGGAACCATTAGTATGCTACAAAATATAAGACTAGGTTTTTTTCAATCTCACTGATTATATTCTTTTTAATAAAACCCTAAAAGAAGTAAATAATTATAGGGTGAGAGTCTCCCGCATCTTCCATCCTTTTCTGCCTCTGGCCGCCCTCGTCCTGTTATTGACTGCTGTGGCGAGGTTCTCGTCTTTCTAACCGTTCTGTGACTTCGCTAGAACTAATATCTATTCTCTACTTGGGGTCTTCCTGCTCTTCGTTAGAGCTTTCTATATAGTAGATTTTACTGTCCATCTCTGGTTTGTTGCTATCCGAACGCCCTTATAGCGTATTTGTTCTTTGTCTATAGAGTACTTATTACTTCTGACGTTGTTATCCTTTACAATAACAAATAATTGCACATAAATCCGGCCAGGTCTTCACATGATCAAACCACACTTTTGTCATAGGACTCTCGAACATAATTATGTATTCACAGAGATTCGAGGCAATATTTTCAAAATATGTACCATATTCTACATCCAGTAATAAAAGAGCGCTTTCTTCGTAGGGCTAATCCAAGCCGCATCTGCAAGGCAACGACTTCGTTGCGTATGGACGCACCCGCCATCCGCGAAGACGTGTGGGCGCACGCAATAAGTAACGCGAAACGCAAACACACACTCGCGCCGAATGTCAAAAAGGACAACGGACAATGCACCCGCGCTGTCGTCCCGGTGCCGCCGCGATAGCGATGCGCGCGCGACATTCTGATCTAGGGTTACCAACTTTCTTTACGTGTATTCTTTATTGTAATTGATATGACAGCATTTTCATATAAATTTAAATTTGTTTTATTTACCCTTTTATACTGAAAAATATTGAATCACCAAAGAAAAGAACTTTGTTTATTTTGTTTAATGCATCAATTTTTAAATGTCTTCATTTATAGGACTTTTAAGGGCATAAAGTGTAGTTCTAGTGATCTATGTGCCAAAAGAGTTAGATTTCATGTTAAGAATATTTTGGAATATGGCACTAGCGTTGGAAATAACAAAGTGCACCTACATAAAATAAAGCATAGTACTCTATTTTAAAGTACGGTTGGCAACCCTGATTCTGACCGTGCTCGTACGAAGTGCACGCTGTGTCCGTAATACCTATAATTATATTGATGTAGGTACATGACGAGTACCTACATCAATATAATTACGGATATTAAACAAATGAGTGCGGGCCATCAATTTAAGGTTACGTATAGTACAGTTTTGATAGCGAAATGTGAGTTCGCATAAAATTTTATTAAAGTGAATTAATGACATTTTATAGCGTAGAGAATACATTTCTACCGGGGCGTATGTCCTCACCCGACGCGTTGAACTCGTTATATTAAAATTAATCATATCGTGAACGTATTGGGTGAACTGATCGTATATGTGTATAAGAATACATAGCGTATATTAATTCTTAATTTAATTGCATTAAACAATTGTAACTATTTTTCAATCTTATGATAATTGTCTTAGATTACAGAAGTGTTTAATAAATTTAAGTTAACAATTCGTGTATAAATATTAAATAGTAATATGGCTATCTTGAAAGCTGCTTTCAAGATAGCCATATTACTATTTAAAATTGCCATCAAAATCGTTAGAGCTGCTGCAGCTCTAACGATTTTGATGGCAATTTGTACTTTGATGCGGTTTTGCTTTTTAAGTTACCTGTACCTTTTCCCTGGAAAAACAAGATAAAAAACCTAAACGTTGCTTTATTTACTACAATTTCCTACAATTTTGACATAACTACATTCGTACTATCATTACTGATTCCAAGCAACAAATGGCACTGCATAACAAAGTGTAGATGACATTACATAAATAAAATACAAACATTTGTTGTTGAAAATAAACAAACAACTTTTCCTAAGGGAAATTATTATATTCCAAGGAGATACTTGAAAGAATCCGAGTAAAGCTCAGTTACTCGAGTATTATAAGATAATGGTTGAACGCAACAATTATATAATATTAGAAGTGTGTAACATATCGCGTCTCGAACGACATACAAATACAGAAATGAAGCCACGATTACATTTAACAGTTGTCACCATTGGTGAATTTTTAGTTGCTTTACTTTCATACTCCGGTGATTCACAGATCTATTATTATAGACAAGAAATCATTTAATAGATAGGTGGCATGCTGTTAGGCACCTAATAAAATATTGACAAAGACCTACACCTACACGTTCATATTTTATTTGTTTCACAGTTCCGATGGCGTCAGCGACTATTTACTATTATAATACATATTATGTTAACGCATAGATAGAGAAAATTCCACGACGATAAACGTACAATCGGAGATCAGCCGAGTTATCTTAACTTAACCGATTCGCTTTCGATGAAAGTCACGTGTAGCCGCCAAATGAAATGTCTTTATATCTCCGCGCGATTAGCATAATCAAGAAATTAAAGAAGTACTTAACGTACTTAAATCTTTATTTGGTATATGTTATTAAATTTTAATGTCTATTTAGATTAAGAGTATAGCTCTTAAAAGCAAAATATTTATTAGTTGCACGCCTCAGTTACAAAACTACAGCGAAAAACCAGTCAAGTGTGATCGGACTATTAAGAAGATTCCATATTCTTTAAGTAATATTATTTTTAGTACTAGCTCAACAGCTATCAACCAATTTACAGACATTATTTTAATTTGTGTTCAAAGGATTCTACAAAATGGGAAATATTTTTTAAACACATTAAAATATAGTAAGTACTGGCGTCTACATTTTTTTTCTAAACCGGCCTCTACATCTTCTTTCACATTAAGCCTATATATCATAATTTTTAAAAACATTACAAATGAATTGGTGTAGTTTTAAAAACAAAATGAGCAAACTTTTGAAGTAATGCTCCAGAGGCAAATGACAAAAATGAAACAGAAATATGTGACGTCATTATATCGCAACTTTATGATCCTGTCAGCTTTCCTCAGCGCGAACGGCCATTCGATTTATTGTAAAATGAGGAAAAACAGAATTTACGTGTGTAATTTACGCACTACCGGCGGTGTGCCTCGAGTTCTCAATGGTAATAATTAATTGCTAATTGTTAAAGTTAAAAACAAAACGCGTCCAAATATCAGTAGTCTCGGTACCGGCAAAGAATTTTACCAGTGTACATGTGCAAAATATAAAATCTAGGAACAATTTATTTCAAGGCACGTCATTGCACGGCGTATCCTTACGATAACGTTCAAATTACAATAACGTTTTTTAAGTGATTTATTTAATGTAGAGAAATATTTCGAACTCAGTAAATAAACATTCAATCAAATTTTCTTTGACTAAAATATGTTCAAAAAAATATTTAAACACTCCTCTTTAGTTTTTTTAAGGTTCCGTACCCAAAGGGTGCTAATAGGACGCTTTTACTGAGGCTCCGCTGTTCGTCCGTCCGTCTGTTATAGGGCTGAATCTATTGAACCATTATAGGCAGATACATGAAATTTTTACAGAGTGTGTATTGCTATCCACCGCTATAACAACAAATTATAAAAATAAAATTAAATCAAAAATAAAAAGGGCTCCCTGTACAAGAAACATATTTTTTTCAACTTTTTCGTTCAAGATGCTTTTTGGACTTGTTTGTTATAAATATAGAATGTTAAATATTGTACGGTGGTACAGAACCCAACCCTTCATGTGCGAGTTTGAATAGAATTTGGCCGTTTTTTTACTAAGTTACATTGAATTCCGTTATCATTACGGTTACGTATATGCCCTACAGTCGCACTGGCTACGGACTACGGAGTCCTATACGTAGTGCATACGGTAATATTTGGTAGTATACAGTGTATTATTTTTGTGATGAAATATTTTATCTAAACACTGACCTTCAAGCACCAGTCGACTATAGAAACCAACGCTCCTCTCACATTTCAAGCCTACTTTTAATAAGAAGTAGGTAATATTTTACGTGTTTTTGTCAAATATTACACCCAATTAACCAGATTTTGTACGGGGCCACTTTCTCGATCGATTTCGCGTGGGGCGTATATCGGAGAAGCCGCAGTGCGTGGTCTCTTCCATTGATTACATCCCCATTAATTCGTATGAGCAAATGCTGGTTTCCACCACAATTCAAATATCTATTCCTATCAAGAATAATAATATTCAAAATCATGTTCAATATCCTCATATTTTAATTAGCCATGAAACGCAAATAACTTCGCTTAAAAATTCACCATACTACTTTTATATTGTATATTCAAGTAGATATTTCAAATATTTTTCGAAGTTGCCTTTATGAGAGATAAATTCCTGAAATGACAAAAAAATAAATAATAAAGGAAAAGTCTTTAAGATGCGAAAAGTTTTAAGAAGCTCGACAATCTACTCACATGACAAGATTGGATAGAGACAAACTCGTAGAGTATGCAATGATTCAGTACGTCGACTAAACCATTACTTAATACATAGAATTAGATAAAAATCATAAAAATTTAACTATACGAAATATTTAGGAATCCGGTCACTTAAAGTGCCATTACATCTTTTCTTGTCGGGGTTAGGTCCTCATAATCAATCTATTCACCTACCTATTTTTTTTATCGAGGTGTGAAGGCGTAAAGCCTCCTAACAAATTTTTTTTGGGGTTAAGGCCTGAGGACTCATCTCCACCTACATGAATATTTTTTTATCGCGGTTAACATAAAGACTGGAACCCTTAACCAATTGCATATTTTAAGAAGACAAGGTATGTGTATGTAGAGACATTTCTACCTATTTCCATATCGGAGCTAAGGCAAGAAGCTCATGTCCACTGCATAACACTTTCTCATTGGGCTAAAGCATAATGACCCATCTCTACTTCACTTTATAGGGCTAAGTCGTGAAGACCCTTAATGACTTACATATTTTAGCGGAATAAAGTATGAAGAGTCATTTCTACCTAATTGCTTATCGCTAAAGCAAGACGCTCATCTCCATCTGTATAAATACTTTCTTATTGAGCTAAGGCCTAAAGGCCCCATCTCCACTAAATTTTATTGGGCTAATACGTAAAGACCCTTAACCAGTTACATATTTTTAAGAAACAAGGTGTGAAGACACATCTCTACCTCCATATTTTCTTATCGAGGATAAGGCAAGATGCTCATCTCCACCTGCATAAATACTTTCTTAATGGACTAGGGCATAAAACCCATCTTCATTTATATATTTTATTAAAGCATTAAGTGATTACGGATCACTAACATATTTTCTTACTGAACAAGGTGCGAACAAACATCATCATCTACATACTTCCTTTTCAGAACTAAGGCGTGAATACTCATCTCCACCTATATAAATATTTTCCTATCGAGCTAAAACGTGAGACCAATATCTTCATCTATTTTGTCATGGGGCTAAGGCGTGAAGACACCTCATCTTCGCCTACGTTTTTTGTCAGGCGCGAAAACCCATAAATCGACCACCCAGAATAGAGTCGTTAACAAAAGTAGTGCAAGTGCAGTCGTAACCGCGTGTCGCGTCGCCGGCGGCGCGGACGGCGCGGGCGGGTGCGCTCGTAAAACTAATTTTATCGCGGCGACAGCGGCGGCGCGGCGCGCGAGTGCCCACTCGCGACGTGACCGGACTTAACGCGACCACATAAATATAGATCTCCAATACGCGAATCATTCCTTTTTTCTGTATTGCACTGTATAGTATCGATGTGATACTGCGATATTTTTACTTTGAATAAATTTGAATAAAAATTCTTAAATGTGCATTCCTCCATAAGGACAATGAAATAGATGCTCTAGCGTATTAAAAGGTATAGGACGCACGAGTGATAGCTGATGGTTGTGCGCATTAACGTGATCGGTGACGTAAAATGGGCTCGTGTGCGCGCTAGTACCGTATGTCGTTCGAGGTGTAAGATATGCATGTACTACGTTTCTAATGTTTATTTGCTGCATATTCAGAAATAAAATATATGTATGTACCTAGCTTTTCAATTAATAATTCATATGCAAAAATAATTACTCCCTAATTGTAGTGAATATGGGTCAAGCACCTAAACAGACTCGTGTATATATGTCTGCGAGCACTATGGAGTATCACGACAATCGCGAGCGAGGGTGGTTATGGCGTCGATCTGCACGTGTGCATCGACAAGCCTGTGACGCGTGGTAACGCTCAGAGAGGATCTTACACTAATATTATTCTAATATATTTACCAGTCGCCATGCAATAATCCAGCGGAAAAGGCGAATTTCCCGCTCAATGTTATGAATTCTAAGTCTTTGAATATCAGAGATGTTTAGACAAAATAGAAAATTGTCCCAAGTTTATATTTTAATCCGAACTAGTAAACATAGTAGCACAGTTTCCAGGGAAATACAGCACGTGCAATGTTCAAAACAGAACACAAAGTAAGTTACACGACTGTAAAGCAACAATAAGTTTTCAAACGATGGGTCTATTACTTAAACAGTTCTTTGTTGTAACTGACCGTTTTACGTATAAACTATTCATAGAATGCGTATTAAGTACAGGAAGTAGCTGGAATCTAACACTATAAAAACTGATTAATATTTAACCATGTTTATATTGACTATACGCGACAAAGGAAAGGGCTTCGTCGTTTATTTGGCGGAGGGCGACGAGGCGTTTTCGTGATGAAGGGATGATTCTACTGTGATGGCCCGAAGTATTTTTTTTTACTATACATAAACGAACGGTTTCCGACATACCGAGATGTAGTTTTTCCTTTATTTTTTAGATGTTAATTTTGCACGTTTTTATGTTCAACACAGTCCGCCTTTCCACGAAATGAAACAAACCTTTTTTATAAGTAACTAGTGACAATTTCAAATATGGAGTATGAGTGACCTCTGACGATTACAAAATCTTTTGGCGATATCTAAGCATTGACAGTGTTTCTAAATTAGCGTTAAGTTATAATAAATCGACCTAACAAAAACCTTTCTGATGACGAAACGTCGATGTGGGATTACTTAGACTTGATCCATATCAAAACTTATATCTATCAGGATCTGCTGATAGGAGATTGATATCACGAGCCGCGCGACATCGACCTTATTTGCATTTGAAGGGCATTTTCATAAGATGTACTTAAGACCTCTTTTGAATTCACTCAAATAGTGTTGCGTGATGAAATTTCATAAAACCGGTCCATCTTCATACGGTAGAATAACATTATAATAACATTTAAATTGTTGTCATTTTGAAGAAACAAAAATGCTACGACAATATAGACACTTCAAAAAATGGTTCATTTTTCTAAATGGAATTTCGTTATTAACCATATTCAATTAGTCAGTTTTAATGATTTACAGTGTCACCAACATCCTTAAAATATTATTTACGATACGGATGCTAAAATGCTATTTTAACAGTATGTGCAGTTATTTTGGTGCGCCTCCTTTATTTTTACATAATTACATGAAAACATAACTAAAGTTATATATATCTAATACAACACTAATATAGTAATGAATTATTCCATTTTTAAAGGGAAAACTGATTTTTAACTCTGACATTTGATTTTACTTACGTTTACGTCATCTGTTATGTTCGCCACACGGCTTTGACTATACATTTCAGAAACATAAAACCAAAGTAAACCTTCGGAACAAGCATAATTATGGTGCATGTTCTGACTAATACGGAGAGTAAACATGTTTATCCACAGAATCGTGAGTATGTTTAAAATCGTGAACAGCAAGTTGCAGAACAACTAACCGATAAAGGAAATAGCGCTTAATTCGTTTTTAGAAATGTGCGCACACATCTCGCAAGGCGTGCTGTACGTGCCTCCGAAATTGAGAAGGCCCGTCTCGAGTTTCATAACTAAGCCGGCCGTGCGCCGACGCAGGCGCACATTCAGCGGGTCGCGGTCGGGTCGAGGGCGGGAACCGGGACCGTCGTTCAGCATCGCGTGAGAAAATTTTCAATACTCGCAGAAGAAATAACGCGCCTGACGTCGTCATACTACACTACAGCCAATTAAAATCTTTTCGCGCCTTATTAGGGCTTGAAAATAACTATACATTTTTATACCGATACCGTTATTTACAATATGTATTATCGACAAATGTTTACTTGTTTATAGCGTCAGGTTTTTTGTTTGTTATGCCGCTGTGGATTAGCGAGGGCATACTCGCCTAGAATCTCATTTCAATTGATGGATTTGGAACTTAATTTCTTCACGTTGGTCCGATGCACTAGCGGACTGTCAACGATGTTAGTCACCGATGTGGTGACACGACGATCGAGAGCGGGGACTGAGTCCTGCCTTCCGGGACCCGTAACAAATAATTACTTTGATTTAAAAACTCATCTATGTCGTCAAGAGTCGAATTCGATACATATTATGATTCGAAAACAACACAGACTGTTCGGCAATCATCGCTCTTCACCTTTGTATCTGGCGAGTGAATATGGAGACATACTGACAGCATGAAAGAGTAGTTCGTAAAAAACGAATACATCGTTTAGCACAACAATAATCTGTGGACGAGAAGAAAAATGGGCACACGTATACTTTTACACTTTTCTATCTTAATTTTATCTAATCTAAATTGTTATTATTTCGTCTAATTTCTTGAATAAAAGATAATAATGTTTAAACGGAAAATAATGGATATGGCCAGACATCTACACTGTACGGTTCTTCAACTACGAATAGAAACTCATAAATGAAAAAACGTGTGACACGACCTGTCCACGACTTATTTGCACATGTGCCGATCGGCAAATGTACAGAGTCTTCGCCGTCTAAAGCGAGAGCGCCGCCCGCAATAATCTTAGAGATTTCAATTATCTACTGCTATTTTCGTCTCGTGAAAATGTCAAAAGTGTCTGTGCAGGCGCGCCGAGCCAACGTCAACGGCAACAAAAAACAGAAGTAGACCGCCCAGGGCTTTAAATATTTTGCGGAGGTGGTTCACCTTTTATGCGCGAGCGCATACGTCAGGTCGAAAACAAAATGTACGCCTAATTGATATCGTTATCTGGCCAGCGCCGTTATCGTATTTGCGTCTGATCGCTCCGAGCGCCGGCACGGGGACAGCTTATCAGACACAAACTATTATTAACGAGGCGCGCGACTTTATTTTCACGATGACTACCAGTTATGTGATGCAGCGCCGTCATGAACTCGGCTACTTTATCTGCACTCGAGATGAGATTTTATTTTCGGTCCGTCTAGAACAAACTCTATATCTGTTTTTTAAAATAGGTAGAGTACCTACTAAGTAAAAATCGAAGATGTGGGCAAAACAAAACCCTTTTTTGACCGACTTAAAATTAAAAAGGAGGAAGTTCTCAATTCGACTGATTTTTTTTTTATGTTTGCTACCTCAGAACTTTGGACTGGGTGAAGCAATTTTGATGATTCTTTTATTTGAAAGCTGGCGCTTCCCGTGTGGTCCCATTTCAATTTGGGTCAGTTCTGACAATGGCATCCATGAGAAAATCGTATAGATCTTAAGTTTGCATTAAGTATGTGCGCGACAAATGGACGAATAACTCAATATCAACCCAACCGATTTCGATGATTCTTTTTTTATTGGGAAGCATGTACTTCAAGGGTAATTTGATAAAAGTTTGGTTAGGTTTTGATTACGAGTTCCATGACAAAGTAACGGAACTCTACAATTCTTAGGAGCAAATTAACGATATTCGGCCGAATCTTTTATAGGCTATCTGGATATTTGAGTCACCTACCGTAAGGTCGTTATGGTCAAGTAATTGTCGTAGTCGAACATGATGATCAATGGAACTCCTTAACGGCTTACAGTAAGGGTGCGATCTATGAGCTTATCAATATGTAGGTACGATCTTGTGTTCGCGCAAGAAGGTAGGTAGGTACTTGCCCACTTCAAATTTAACTCAACACATACATATGAATAACAAACAATGGATCAAAATATTTTTTAGAGTTCTAAGTAAAATGAAATGAAAATATTAGACTACTTAAATGTCAATCAAATGATTACGATAATATAATGTAGTTACAATTATTGTAATTTTTGGAGTCGGTGTCTATTGCTAGTGTATATTGTAGTCTTTCCTTGGCTGACACCAGCAGTGTTTGAACAGGGCTTTTGGTATTATTTTATGCAGCTGTTGTTTATGTTCATCATATATGCCTAATAGTGCAAAATTTGTCAACTGGAAATAATAGCATATTTTAAATTCGATTATTTATTTATTATACATATCTATTTAAAATTAACGTCAAAATTGTTTGTTGATATTGAGCAATTTAGTTGTAATCTTGTTTATTAGTGAACCATCCTCACCGCTTTGAGTATTTAGAAAAAATTTAAGCTTTACAAAAATATTGGAAATAATACACTTTTTGTTCACATGCAATTCGTTCTACTTTCTTTTTGTCAAAACCTTTACAAATAAAAAATTTGGAATCAATAATCTCTCTAGCCACTGAATAAATGATACCTAAACGATTTAAATTAAAAATGAATCATCAAACTCGTCCGTGGTCAAGCGTCGAGCTGGCGACCTGACACCGGCGTTCCGGTCACATCGCGGCTCACCGTAACTTTCGTCGTGGTCGTTTCATGTACATCTTAAAACGGCGTAGGTGGAAGCGATCCGTGTACACCGATTCCTTGAACAACTTCACACCGATAAACAATCGGAATAGAGGTCGATGCACGGGCGCGTACGAAACGATACGACGTAACGCATCGTTCCGCGCTCGGCGATCGTCCGGCAACAGTTAGCCCCTCATAATAATCCGACACGACACCGAGTTTCCGTCGAACGACACCGGGTGACGACCCGGGGTCGGGCTACGGAACACGAGAACGAAGGCAACGGCAAATAATTATATCCCGTCCATTGCCGGCCGCAAATAGGGCGGGTCAGGTGACGAGCCGACAACGAACGCATCGCCGTTCGCGTGGACACCTAGCCTATTCATCGCGGTCAGTCACTCGCAAGCAAACGAGAAGGTCACGTCAACGCAAACAATACAAACAATACTTAAATAACTAAGTGATAGTATATCGTCCGTACCTCCGGTTAGGGAGTCTGCTACGTCTCATGATAACGGAGACGGTGCTCGCCGTGGAGGTCGAGATACATATCTGGATATTATATTGTATATGTACTTACAGATTTCTTAGGAATTAGGGTAAGATAAACACAACCCGATGACTAATGCAGAGTTTTCATCGTGTTCTTATTTACATGGTCGCTACATAAGGTTGCGACCTTGCGAAATGGCACAGCACACCCGCCTCCTTAGAACAGCGGCAGTCGACCGGTGCGCCTGCTGTAAATGCCTATAAACACAGAAGCCTAGCAGCGGTCAATTATTACGTCAAGTATTTCTGAGATTCTAGTGTGAGCTTTTAATATTACTATAGGTGTGTGTGTGTATATTTAGTTTCATTACAGTTTAATAATAATTTGTACAGCGCCGCTAGCGGTTATTTTACGTAACTTTTTAATACCCATGGCAATGTTAATGATAAAAAACTTAATCTGAATAATAATACAATAGTAATAAACTCCGCCTAACCATCTATCTGCTTTTGTTGCTTTGAACACGATTTCTTGTATTTATTATTAAAACCCAACCTTAAAATATATTTTACGATTATAATAACTTAACAAAGGCCATAATAGCTGCATGAATGTACAATAAATAGTGCGGCGAAGTGGACCGCCCGGGAACGCAGTGCTGCAACCGGTCACAAGTGGAGCGGTTGTCGCGAACATAATTTGCTCATAAGGTAAAATGATTAATACATATTACGCAATTTTTGGTTGTCTTTCTACTTCAAGAAAGATTGAAGAATTTAATTTCCGCTTCTAATAATTATAAGTGTGTAAAGACTGATAACAGGGTACATTTATTATATATATACAACTTATTTTAAATTATTTTTCCTATTTTAATGATAGGTTGGCTATCATTACTTGTAAGTTAGTTTTTTACTTTGCGCGCTCAATAATTATGTCCTTTTATATTCCTTAAGAAAAATCATAACTGATTTACTTACTTTCAAAGTGATACAACTGGAAAATATGGATAATTAGAATTGTCAAGGCTATATTACGGTTACGTTAAAATAATATAAAAAATAGTATTTACCTATCGTTTCTTTTTTCTTTTTCTGTTATTTAAAAGGGAATTCAAAAACTCGCAAATGTAATGTCAGATGCAAATATGTCGCTATCGAATATTTATGATTTTGGATCTGTTCAGAAAACCGTGGGAGTTTTTCAATAAGAAACTAGAGATGTTTTTTCCTTTTTAATATCTATAAGTATTTGTTTTATTTTCAAACAGCCCTAGATTTCAGACTCTACCGCCCAATACCTACGGAGTGGTGGAATACGTGCGAGATCAAAGGCGTCGGCCAACCGGTATTATACTGCGGCACTAAATAGTGATATTGTAATTTGCCCCCGTACTTCGACGTTGAATCTGAACCCAACAACGTATGGTTTAGTGCTCTTTGGACTTACATATAATTAGTCCATATCGAGTTAATAAGACAATACAAACTATATTCCAATTTACATAGCCACAGACAACCTTTACGATTAATTATCTATAACAGTGAATAAACAACTCGATAAACATTTCACAATTATAGCTTTAACAACGAACTTGATACATATTGTCCTGACTCCATCGGTCACACGTATTACAAACGTATCGATAGACACACACACTCAAGCGCACTCACACACATGCACCGACTGCACACGTACGTAAATAATATACTTTCTGAAATGTTGACACGATCAGCAGGACAAGCGATTTTACAAATGCCAGCAAAAATATAAACAGCTGGAGATGACGGTAAAAATCTAATTAACTACTAAAACCTTTTAGAAGCACTTTAATTGCATCAAGTTCTGAGACTAAACGTATGGGACAGGAACGCAACGGGAAAATGCATTGCAAATAAAGAAAAAAATATTAACACCCGAGTTCAAATTTGAATGTCAGGCAATTATTGCACGATTTCTGCAATAGGATAGGAGCACTTAACGATCGAAAAATTTTTTTCGCCTCTCGTCAACCACCAATTCATAGGTGTACACTCGTTACGAAAATGGGGATATTTTCATTCTATTGTAGAGATAATTTAATGATGATTAATTCTGACAGCTTTAAATATAATTTAATGTAACAGAAACAAGTAAAGTATCAAAATAGAAAACTTTCTCGTAAATCGACTGTGAAAAACTCGGAAACACGATTAATTGTGAAAAAATCCATAAATTTATCCTTTTTCTGTGTTTCACCCGCCGTCCCTCCGCGTACCGTCACAACCCACGACCCCATATTCTCCCCTAATTTCAGACGAGGTAACTTTAAACAATCGTAATTTAGTAATCGAGTCATTTGGAAAAGCATTCACAACAAGTGCGTTTGTAAAAGTTTCAAGTGAACCTATACTCTCGATGAGGTCGCGGTGGCGCGGACGCGACCTCGCTATCGATTTCTTTACGCGAGCAGACAGGCCGGAGGACGGGCGCGTGACAGCGCATCTGTTCGACGCCGCCGTCGTCGTTACGCGACGAGCGTGTCCGCGCCGTTCTCGACGCGTCCCAATCCGACACCCGAGCGGTGATGGATTATGAAACGGCGGGTTTTCGAGACGAGCCGACGGCCGCGCCCGTGGAGACGGTCACGGCGAGCGCGGTCGCGACCCGTCGCGGTCGTGCGCTTTCGAATATTTTAATATTAATTGTACGAGCGGCGCGATCACACCTGACCGAGAGCGGGCGCGACGTTCAGCCGCAGCCGAGGTCGCGTCGCCGTCGGAGCCGGCTCGGTGGATGGTCGATAACCCGTTTTCGGTGTACTTACTTAGCTCTAAATTTACTTCATTGTTACGCTTCGCAAAAATTTATTAGCTAAAGGTATCTTGTAATAGGTACTCCTTTTAGTTGTATGGTCAATTATGTAAATGAGTCGACAGACGGCTTCGCCGGTGTCGTTTAGAACTTACGATAAAATCAGGAGGTAAGTGAAATCTTTCAAGATTTACAGAATTGAAGTATCTTTCGGGAAAAAAAATAATAAGCTTCTTAATTTAAAGGAAAATAAATGAATTGCTAAGCTTTTAAATTCGATCGAACACTGATACGTAATATCTATTTAAGATATTGCGTATCAATTTTTTTTTATAAATATTCTGCTAGATTATATTCATTTTCATTATAACACTTAAATGCGGGAACCCACAGATCGTTTTCCAAGCTAGGCATTATTATTAAAATTTTATTATTTCTTGTATTAGAAGTGTCTATTTAACGCACCCAATCAAATATTTGCAGAAAGATAAATAATGTATTCCACATATCAATATTTTGTTACTTTATATGACAATGATATTATTTTGTATGATGGAATGAGGTCGATAATTACCGAAATTTGATGACGTAATAAAATATGTTACTGACTACTGTGACCCCTGAAAAATTACGACATAACATATTACAAACAAACTTACAATATATTTAGTACAAATTTAATCTGTTCGCGTTTCAAAACAAAAACTGTCTTAATATAAGAATCAACACATAAGTACTTATAACAAGTAGAGATAGGCGATAATATATTCACACCTTATAAACACATTAAATTAGTTGCCTAATTTTAAGCACGACCGTAGTCGATCGGAAACCAACTTATACAAGCCTTAATAAGTAAGAGAAAGAAAATTTTATTAGCAATAACGTAGAGCCCTTGTCGGAACACAACTACAACCTGGGTCGTAACTCTGTTCCTACTGTAGTCGGACGTTATATGCTCATTCCGACATAAAAGGTGAAGTATGTTACCTAACGGAACAGGCATGTTCAAGAAGTTTTTTTGTTTCTTCAAAAAGGGAGTACAAATTTCCTAACACCATGGCATACTGATAGATTATGGTCTATTGATGCCCTTGTATTATAAAAAAATGGTCAATAGTGGCCGTTCTAGGGATACTTAGAACTTACCTCCTTGTCTTAATTTCGTAAATACTGTAGAGGGTGGTATGCTTTCTTACACAATCAAAAGATTAGAAATTTTATTATTAACGAATAAAATTTTGAACAAATCATTTTTTTCTAATCTCATTGTACGGTCACACACAAAATCATTTTCTGTACAGTATAACTGGGCTTTGGTTAATGAACGACAAAAAATGGACTAACGATGGTCGAGGTCGAAGGGTCGAGCACGCCGTCACTACGACTGCCGCGGCGCGCTCAGCGCATCGTCTTAGCACCTCGTGTGGGCGACGACACCAGTCGCTACTGAACGCATTTATATGTGTAGATAGGAAGGCAATATTATAGAAGTACAGTCAGACTGTCGTTACAAATTATTGAAACTCCTATAATACTTTATCGAAATTTAAAAATTAATTATCAAATCTTATAAGAACCTTATTAGACTAATATATCTCCCACTTTAAAAACTTAATATGCAAACGACTTATAAATGTAAAAGGACCGACCTGCTGCTTCCTCTTGAGAGGGTAGAGATGACGCTGGAGCGCGAGGTGCGCGGCGGCAGCGGCGGCGGGCGACCGCGGCGGGGCGTCGCGCGCCGCCAGCTCGTCCAGCATTGCGCCGCATTTCTCGGGATCGGGCTCCGCATCGTCGACCAACAAGAACCGTCGCCAGCGGGCCGAATCGAATCCCCAATGACAGGTCCGATTTTCTGCCGCGTGCGAGTGGCACACAAAACGGCGCGGTGAGAATAGCGCACGGCATTCTATACACTGTACGGCCGCCAGCTCGGGTGCGCAAACGCCGCGCCCGCCGCCGAAGCACTCGTGATACACCCGAAAGCCGGTGACCTGGGCCGCCGCCAACGGCACGACGGGGGGCGTCGGCGAATGCAACAGCGCCGCGCATAAACGCTCGGCATCCGTCTGCGTGATGAGGCCGCACGAAGGTGCCGACCGCGGCAGCACTCCTGTAGACTTCAACTCGTGGAGCTGTTCGGGGGTACATCGCGAACAATATATCTGCAGTTCGTCACAGACTCGATTGATCTGCTCGAGGCTAAAGTCCGTAAGCACGCTAGTGAGTATTTGCGGTAAACAGAGTCGGCGCTCACCACCCACTGAAAAGCAGGAGATAGGTTCGCCCTCGAGTAGTGTCTCTCCACGATCTCCGAGCACGCGATCCGAGGTGAGCAGGATTAAAGGCGCAGCGGGAGCGGGCGCTGGTGGTGGTGGAGGCGTTTCGTTGTCGTCATGTTCGCGCTCCGCGCGACCACAGCCCGGTCCCTGCAGACTGCGAGTCGCGCTATGTTGGTAAGTTTTCAGTACGGAAGTAAGGTGCGGTGTCACCAGCTCCATTGTACTACCGGCGCTACCTCGCTAATACACTTCACACACGCATCACACGCTGACACAACTCAAAAACAGTGTTTCTAGCAGCTACTAATGAGCTATAGATTAAACATTGTCAGCTCGTTTCGTTCACAATATTACAGCACGGAGCGGCGCTAACCGAACGCCGAGCGCAAGAACGCGCTCCGAACGCGCACCGAACAGAAACATGTCTGCCGGGCCGTCGCGACGGAGCAGTCTGCGAGCCCGAGCGCGGCTCTCTCATTTTCGGTTTCCACGCCCCGTCGCCGCCGCGCAAACCGTGCAAAAAATTAATGTAAACTCGTTTTAGATGGGAATACTATAACAAATATAACAATAGTAACTTATGTCAATATGTTGTAAGTGTAAATATACTTATTCTGTGCGATTTGAAAACGATTATGGTCAATTACAATTCTAAACGACACGAACGTAATAAATGCAATGTAGTCAGACAGGGGCGGGGATTCCGCCGACTGAATGCAGTCAAAGCAGCAGACGGATGGCTCGGCTACTGGAAAGTCTAGCCGACCGCGCCCCGCGCCCTACACCCCCGCTCTCCGCTCACGCCCTCCCTCCCAAGCCCCGCGTCGACCCATAACCGGTCACGTGACCGACCTTCCCGTCAAAATATCCAGAATGGCGGCGCGAACCGGCCCGCCCGACCGCATCACAGATCACGTAATATTTAAGAGTAGAGAAATGACAAAATACTACATTACGAAAAATTAGGTATTTACTAACGCTTGTTGAACCACCTTTTTGAGATCCGAATACGTACTCTCAAACATTATGCAAAAAAAACACCTTTTTATTATGTGTTTAATATCCATGTTATATGGGTATATAATATGTATCCTCAAACAAAATCATAGTAAGAATAGATTCAACTAGTGCAAAATTTGTGATTTATAATATCATTTCTTATAATCATGAAAATAATTATGTCACGTTTACAAGTGAATGTAAGAATAAAATAATTTGAATAAATGTATTGGTCTAGATATAAATCGTTTATTTTTGCCAATGATCAAGGACTTTATTTTTATTTCACATCGTCGACATATCTTGGCAACTTTATATTATGGTTCTTGATATTTGAACACATCATTTTAAAACAAATATTTTTTGAGGATATCATTATACGTTTGGTTAACACAATTTTTGCTACTTTTATGGTAATTATATAATGATATAGATATTATTATTTTTAACTGACTTCAAAAAAAGGATGTTGTCAGTTCGACCTGTAATCAGCATGTAATATTGTCAGAATTGCCCAGATTTTGTATATGTGAATCTATAGCAACTTATAAACATGTTTGTAAAATTTCATAAGTGTATATATGTATGTTTGTCCGTACATATCCCAAAAACTATAACTGGAATTACAAAAAATATTTTTTAGTTGGACTAGCTATAGTTCAACTTATGGAACTATTCAAGGTTTATCAAAATTGATTTAGTAATTTTTTGAAATAGAGAGTTAAATGCGTCATCACTAGGAAAACGAATCATTGGCTTAACAGTGTAATTCTAAAATATGTTATTATGCACGTTGTTTCAATGTTTGCATGCAGTTAGACTCTAACTGAACAATCTCGATGGAAATTCCAAAAAGTGACTTAGTAACTTAAAAAGTAATCGTGTAATTGTAACATTGTTGGCAACACAAAAATAGTTCGTCCCTTCATATATCATAAGAGATAAGGTGTAGGGAAAAGTATATTTATTATATATTTTTATTGTAAATTATGATTTATAAACACTGTGGCTATTGAATTATTAAGTAATCGCAACATTTCTTGTTATGCTCGGAGATTATGAGGATGTTTGAAAGTTCATTGGGCTCTAGTTCATCGATGACGAAACTATTAAGAGTTTTCACCCTGCATAAAGCTACACAACTTTGTTTCTTTGCAAACAGAGCTTACCATGGTTGCATCCTGTAACTTGTTCAAAGTAACTGCCCAGCTCAGTATTAGCGGTAACATACATCGTTCCACGTCACCGTAATTGTATTTGGCTTGAAACGTTACGGTAATGGGAGATACTGCCACATATAAATCTTTATCTCTTTATTTAGAATCAATTTATGGATCATCAAATATAATTAAAACGACATCTGGCAACTCTTCTTCTTCAACCTCATTACGTCTTAATGCTGGCCTACGGAATTCCTTTACAACACCTATACTGCCATTAATCAAGCTTTCAGACACCGATAATTTTTCTTTTGAGTATTACTCTTGTTCCAATGAACGGTTGTAGTTGATTCAAAAGTCTACTGTATTTCTTAGGATCGTTTGAGACAGCATTATAATACACTTTTATAAATATTCATAAAAGTATAATGTGTAACAAATTCACGAACTTAAGAAATTAAAAAAAAAATTGAAGTAATTTAGTAATTTTCCTAACAAATCAACACATCAAAATATAGTTAGAATCGTTCGTACGTAACAACATGTGCCCTCATGTGTGTGCCCGTTGGGATGACGCTTTGGTTAACATCGACTTTCAGCGCGTCCGGCGCTCATCGCCGAGGTTCGGGTGGTCGACGAAGTATGCGGCGTGGGTACTCGTGTCGCATACTATGACTACCAATTGACAACGCTTATTCCAAATATTCGGGCTGGCACCGCCTTTAAAAAAATAGTTCGTATATTTATTTTAGATTTTTTAAAAGATAAAAAACAAACTTTTTTTGCAAAACAAATATTTTACTCGATAAACTTTTTTTGACGTGACAACGTCTTAAATTAGGTTGCGGCTGGGAGTCACTTTGAAAAAGTGTAACGCTCGGTAACGTAACGATGAGTCACCGAACGAGAGAGAGGCCCGCCGAATGCCTTGCGTCTCTCTCCCACTCAACTATGATCGGTCTGCCGCGCGCGCAGCACTAGAGAATTAGTGCATAGCTTGCAAATGTATTGCAAGTTATTGTATGTATATTTGTATATAAATACGTATGTATGTGTAAAGGTAAAAATAAAATTTTGTTAATATGAAATTCAGTGCGAGATTCTTTGTATAAATTAATGTTTTAAATATAATTCTTTGTATAAATAAATGTTTTAAATTGTTACTATTATTTCATCCTTCTTCCTACTATACGAATGAATATTCACATTAAAATGATTTTACCATTCAAAGTCGTTGTCACGTAAAACTTTCGCCCGTATACCGACTTTACAGGCAACCAAATATTTTTTCCACTCATCTTTAAAAGATAAGTTAGATACATGTGACTAAAATGTTTAACTGCTTAATTTTAGTAAAACAGTAATTGTTACTGTACGCTTTTTATTTTAGGCATGAATTTGAAATAGTAAGCTATTTCATTGTAATGTATTTAAAGATATGTCAATGTAAATGCCAATAAAGTTAAAACTTGAAATAATTTTATTGTGTAAACTATTTAATTAAAATGAACACAATAATGTCAACTTCAACGATCGTCATGCTAGTTAATATTTATGGAGTTGGTTGTAAATGCTTTAGATCAAAATACTTATCCATTTATACATATTATTGTTATAAAATACTTCCCAATCTGAGTGATATATAATTTAAAACAAATAATCTAATTATTTTGATTAAAGACTTGGTTTTGATAAGAACATATAATTCTTTTTTCAATTTTGCCATTTTATTATCCTGCAATCAGACAAGAAAAGTAAAAGCAACGCTTTAAATTAAAAATGCTTATAATTATTTTTAAAGGATACATTGTAAAATCACAGTTTTGTGTAAAACAAAGAGAATGGAGGTTAGTACATATAAAAATAAAAACTGGTAAAAAGAAAAAAATTAATACACATGAGAAGCGCGTCTATTGAAATAGAAATAATACTACTACCTACGATTATGACGTCATGAAATTGAATGGAACACAAATAACACTGACCGGAGTTTTACTGTTAACTATTGTAGATACATATAAATAAACAAACATACTTCATTAAATTTACTGCATGAAAAACATTGAAGTTTTGTACGTATACAGAATTAAATAAAAAAATTACGGACGCGCATAGTGTAAATATATATAAATTTTGATTTCGAGCTTAATTTTGGGTGCAAATGAGGAAATATAAGAACAATTGTTAAATGCACACATGACGTACTTAATTAATAGATGCGACATGAGAACTAAAATATGCTTTTTTTTAGGCTTCCTAACCCTGGCGAGTAAGTAAAATAGTAAGTAGCATAAAACTTAATATTTTCGAAATATATGATAAAAAATTCTTAAGGAATATGGAAATATTGTTTCTGGAAAAAAGAAAAAATTAAATACGTATTTGAAATCGTTTCATCACTCTATCTTAACCTATTCACGCAAAAATATGTGACAACACAAAATTAATAATAGATCATACATTCATCAAGTTTACTTGGCAATGTGGTGACATATATAATTTTATGGGTTGCTACTAACATATTCATGAAATACAGTAGGTGATGCCTTAGTTTTAGTAAGAAACCTTTTGCCATTTTCATTTGACGACCACTTTCAGTTATGTGCTGATTAGCATTTGACAGTTTTTTTAAATAGTTTATGCATTGGTAAAGCCTACAACTACGTCGTTACTAGTCTTTTAATTTTTTTTTGAAGCTTATATTAGAACTACCCTTTACTTTTATTTAACTAATTTAAGTGAAAAAAGTGCATTTGTAGTTACAATATTAAAGTAGCATCGAAATTGAAAACTTTTTTAAGGGAACTAAATAAAAGGATTGACTTACTTTTTGTTATATCAATGTTATATCACAGATATTTGACAATCTGACAACCGACAGATGGCAGGAAGGAGCAAAATCGTAATGATTACACAAACAAAATCTGTTAAGCAGCAGCGTCATAGTTGAAAGAAGTTATTAAGGAATTTGAACTAGTTATTAATAACATATCCGTTTTCATAATCGTTAGAATACATTTGTATTAGACAAGGCAATTGTTTAATCACGCATTGTCACACGGGTTTATTAAAATTTTCACAAATTCCGCTATATCTATAACCAAAATTATTCACGAAATGTATATCGATTTTTTCTAATATTAGGTACGAATAATATGTTTATTTCATATCTTCAATATATCGAACTTCTGAAAAATAGAAAAATATCTGATTCAGGTCAAAAGAAGTGATTTGAGTAAAATCCATCTCATAAGCTTCATTGAAAGATTTGTTTTTAATTATGGAATAAAATGAAAAATCCTTAAATCAAAAGTGATACCAAAAAACTTTGAATTCTGCCGAAATCTAAATTACCATAATAGTGTTCGACAAGTTGCTATTTATCGAATAATTTAATATTTCCAAGCAAGTTATTTTCGTTTCCTAACTTTTTCAACTAACTTATAATTTTTCTTAAACCTTCATCGTTTTAAATCTACATTACGTACATATGTAGGCAGTTTTGTGTTTTTCATAAGGGCACGCAGGGCATCAGCATATAATCTCTGGCCTGATGATGGGACGAAATATCGTCATTATATACTAATTGGTGACTAAAATTACGTTATAATGTTTTCATTCGCGATTTATTTGGTTTTTGTAAAAGGTCCCAAAGTCTATGTGTCCAAGAGTTCCGGCTGCACGTGCCCAAGGACCTTTAGCATAAGACGGCAGTGTATCTAAGGTATCTAAAAGTATGGAAATGAATTTATTATTAAGATATCAATTGTACTAAAATAACATTCCGTGTTAATTTTTCTATTCAGTTTTCAATTTTCATATTATACGTTACATTTCCAAATTATACGTTACCAAAATGATCCACCGTTAAAGGAATTAAACTGATAAATTCTAGCCGCCGGCATCGGTGAGACATCGAAGAGGTATGTAATCACATAGACGTCTAACGTATACATTCTTTGATAAGCGTGCGACGAGCAGGGTCTGGGATCTAGAGCGAGGGAGGAGGCAGCTGTGTCTAGTCGTACTAGTCTCATATTTGTTTGTAAAATGAGTCCAATAATATTGTAACAATTGTGATTTTAGAGTTCTAAGTCACTTAACAATAACTTTTAAATTACTAGTATAATAAAAACAGTTACTTGAGTATATAATCGTCTTTTTAACTTAAAAATTAGCAGTACTATGTCCAAAGAACGGTTCGGTTGTTAGGTTTCTGGCTGTGGAATTGTTATCTGTATGATATGAGATATCTGAATTATCTTTAAACTAAAATTTAAATAAATTTTATTAATTTAAATAAACTTTAAATAAAACCTTGTTTATAATTTCGTTCGTGTCGAAAATAATACGAAGTTATCTAGAATTCTGTACGATTTAGACATGAACACGACTTTTTTGTCTAACGGTCGATTTACACCAAACGAGCGAATGCTCATTCTATCCCCACTACATCAAATTCTTCTAGTGTAAACAGGCGTAGAGCATTCTTTCATTGTTCTTAGTCTGTTCGCAAAGATTCTATAGAATATTCTAAGAATGCTCGCTCACTCGATGTAAACGGCGCAAGAGCGCGCGAACAGTTGCTTAGAGCGTTCTAGCGTGTTCGGACGTGCTCGCGCCACTGAGCGGTCTCATCAAAGCGTTCTTGTGTTCTAGCGATTGTTTATGTATCTTATCGATTAAATTATGGATTGGTCTCAAGAAAAATGTTTATTAATGATAGAAGCCCACCGAAATTTCAGAATCTCCAGTTGCCAAAAATCACAAAGTCACTGCTAGTTTGTCATATGCAGGAATCGAGTCTCTAAAATTCGTACTTGATTTTCGAATTTTGTAGTTGGTCAGAGATAGTAAATGATCAAAATCCTCTGGCGCCATTCTACAAAAGTTTTGGAATTGTCCACTTTCTCTTGTGTTTGCATACCCGTCATTGTTTCACCTACACTATCCGGTGTCTTTCGATGCATTAAATTCGTAACCCACCAACGTCTCTTCCTTCTTTTATGTTTGAGTTTTTGCGACAAAATAATAAATACAACACTTGCAATAATGATATCGCTGTCAGAGTCAGACGTAGCGAAGCACTACCAATACTAACCACAGAATTGACACGAATGAGCAAAGAACATTCGATCTAGCTTTGTTTACACTAAAAGATTAAGAAAGAATGCTCTTGTTCTAGTTCTAGTTCTATGTTCGTTTGATGTAAGTCGATAACTCTAGCTTTCGTTTACACTAAAAGATTACGAAAGAATGCTCTTGTTCTAGCTCTAGCTCTATGTTCGTTTGATGTAAGTCGATAACTCTAGCTTTCGTTTACACTAAAAGATTACGAAAGAATGCTCTTGTTCTAGCTCTAGCTCTATGTTCGTTTGATGTAAGTCGATACCTCTAGCTTTCGTTTACACTAAAAGATTACGAAAGAATGCTCTTGTTCTAGCTCTAGCTCTATGTTCGTTTGATGTAAGTCGATACCTCTAGCTTTCGTTTACACTAAAAGATTACGAAAGAATGCTCTTGTTCTAGCTCTAGCTCTATGTTCGTTTGATGTAAGTCGATACCTCTAGCTTTTGTTTACCCTAAAAGATTACGAAAGAATGCTCTTGTTCTAGCTCTAGCTCTATGTTCGTTTGATGTAAGTCGATAACTCTAGCTTTCGTTTACACTAAAAGATTACGAAAGAATGCTCTTGTTCTAGCTCTAGCTCTATGTTCGTTTGATATAAGTCGATACCTCTAGCTTTTGTTTACCCTAAAAGATTACGAAAGAATGCTCTTGTTCTAGCTCTAGCTCTATGTTCGTTTGATGTAAGTCGATAACTCTAGCTTTCGTTTACACTAAAAGATTACGAAAGAATGCTCTTGTTCTAGCTCTAGCTCTATGTTCGTTTGATGTAAGTCGATACCTCTAGCTTTCGTTTACACTAAAAGATTACGAAAGAATGCTCTTGTTCTAGCTCTAGCTCTATGTTCGTTTGATGTAAGTCGATACCTCTAGCTTTCGTTTACACTAAAAGATTACGAAAGAATGCTCTTGTTCTAGCTCTAGCTCTATGTTCGTTTGATGTAAGTCGATACCTCTAGCTTTCGTTTACACTAAAAGATTACGAAAGAATGCTCTTGTTCTAGCTCTAGCTCTATGTTCGTTTGATGTAAGTCGATAACTCTAGCTTTCGTTTACACTAAAAGATTACGAAAGAATGCTCTTGTTCTAGCTCTAGCTCTATGTTCGTTTGGTGTAAATCGACCTTAATAGAATTTGTAATAGAACATAGCGTATCTCAGATTGTTCGTCAAATAATGTGTATATTGCAATAATTAATGCACGGATAGAATATAAATAATAATATATCGACGGGCCTCCGCTGTTTGTAAGTCTGCGCTATTCGGAAAAAAAACAAACAAAATTCGGCAAATGAGGACGTAAAGTCCTTTGAAAAACACTATCAATTTGTTTCCACTTTTCAGTAATTATAAAGTATTCGTTAAACAATATTTCATGATACATGAAAGTGCGATTGAAGAGAACAAGAGAAGAATTAAAACATACCATTATACCATCTTCATTTATGCTCTGTACATATTTATATCAAAAAGATTGGTTTTGAAATCTAATAACTAAATTTGTTAACACCCCATGACAATTCAACGATAGAATATAATTTACTGTCACCGAAATGCTACTCGAAAGTCTCATTGAAATCAACAAAACCAAAGTTTTAACATCAAGGAAAATTTCAAGTTAAAATAGACGATAAAATCTTAAACAAAGACATCGCCTTTGCTCTTGGACACTTATTTACGGATATTCCAGTTTTAACTATATGATATCTAGTCACCGCCCGAATCCATCTTCAATGAAGCGCAACGTAGCGTCTATGCTTGTGGGGTTGCATTTGAACTTATTCGTGTCAACTATAATGACGTTATTAAAGCCTACAAATCTACAAAAATGAAGGCTGCTGATCTTGATGGCCTTTCTACAAAAATAATTCAATTGATTCAATTATAGACTATATTGTGCCATGTTTAGTCATAATTTTTAATGCCTGCCTTGATGGTGGTGTGTTCACGGATCTAATGAAACAAAGTTATTCCAATATTATTCCAATAAGGCCGGTAGTATATCTGACCCTTCGTACATTAGACCGGTATCAAGACTACCAATATTCAGAAAAATTTTTGAGAAACTGATTTTAAATCAGCTAATGCAGTATTTTTATAACAATAATTTAATGAACGTTATATGATTTGGATTTACAAAGGTCGCACAACGACTGAACTCGGTGTTGAACTTGATCAGGAAATTTTTGATACCTAGAAGAAGTCATGGGACGTAATTGTTATTTTATGTTATTTATCCAAGATATTTAGGGGTGTCGGAGAGGGATATGTAGCTTCACCGTAGCTATTCGACCTATTTATATATAGCTGTTTGTATTATTTGAAAGAGTTGAGTTTGGACTGAGGATGGACGAGCTGTCTGTCAAATGCCTTCTCTACGCCGATAACTAAGTAATACTTACGCTATCGGTGTGCGGGCTGCAAGAGACGTCGAATAAGATAATGATTATGTTAAGAAAAAGGGTAATTAAATGTTGGTAAGACTAAGGTGATGGTGTTTGAAATGGGCGAAAGCACGACTGAATACGATATACTTATAGAAAGTAAGAAAGTCAAACAAGTGGAAGAGTTTGTGTACTTGAGTAGTATGTTTACAAATGATAGTAAACATGACAGAGATATCGAAAGAAGAGTGAATGCGGGAAATAAAATTAATGGAGCCTTGCTCGCCATTATGAATAGTAAGAGCGTCTCTCGACAAGCGCGCTTGGCTATACATAATGGGGTCATGATCCCTACGCTTATGTATGGTAGTGAAAGCTGGGTATGGTAGAAAAAAAGTGAAAGTGGGATTAATGCAGTGGAAACGCGATCGCTGCGTAGTATGTGTGGAGTGTTTCAAAAAGATAGATGTAGAAACAGTGGTGATAGAGAGCGGTGTGGTTTGAAGGAAGATGTAGTGACTAGAGTAGAAAGAGGTATGTTGCGGCGGTTTGGCCATCGGGAAGGATGAATGAAAGTGGACTGACAAAGCGAATCTATAGCGAGAATGTGTGTGATGGAAAGGTCGGCAAGGGTCGCCCTGGAAAATCCTAAAGATCATATTCGTGACATACTCGTATTAAAAAAGGGCCAAATTTTAAGCATCCGAAAATGACGAACTTGCATGATGAGATTGATGAATGTCAATGACGCAAAAAATATATGCAAAAATTGTACCATATGGAAATCTATAGTCTTTGCCTACTCTTCTAGGAAATAGGCGTGAGTTTATATAATTATTATTATATGTAACTGCATTCATCATGACATTTGATTAGGAAACTGGATCACTTGAATCGGGGGCACTGCTGTGCCCCCGCCAAATCGAGCGCGAAGCTAACACTGCCGTACCATCCTTTACTGGAACCATTTCGCCGCATTTTCAAGCCCCTATTTGAGAACCTCTGGATAAAACCAGAACGCAGAAATTTTCGTCATCCAGTAAGCTATAATCACATACTTAAAACCCAAAATTTCAAGTCTGTAGGTTATTTAGTTCCGAAGTTAAGCGAAAACAAATTTTCGCATTTATGACACTCACTCACTCATAATCATCAGAATAGAAGATTAAAAACTCAGAGAGCTGAAATTTGGTACAGAGTTAGGGTTTAATGGCCACATAAAGGGAAAACTATAAAACCTAGGATAATCGAAGATCTGGAGTACCTGGTGCCCCTTATTTGAAAACACAAGAGCCCAACCAAACTATTAAAGATCGACATACCGCCTTTACAAAAAATATTCAATTTTGTTTGCCTCTTCATTTGATGACAAAAATCGAAGGTCTGAAGTGTCTGATGAAGAACCCTCAGCTTGTCTCGGCTGTATTAGAGATATGGTAATGTCCCCTTCTACTATTGGTACATAAAAAAATCGACTATCATTGCAAAAATCCAGCGTAGTGGAACACATCTTCTAATTTAACCTAGTCTATGTTTCTCACTGCTGGGCGAATGCCTCCCCTTCTGCTTTTAATACGCATATAAATAAAATTAAAGGAAAACTCTGGATAAGACTAGACTGGCTTTTATACTTATACTTATAAGTTTACAAGAAGAAATAGTCGAACGATTAACTTTATTCTACTCGAACATTACACAAATTAAATAAAAAATTACACTAAAATATTAATTGATTTCGCTCAAAATGTGGTCAAAATATAATTCATTGGACTAAGAGTGGCGGTGATACCCGCACACGTCGCTAGATGGCGCTGACTGTATTTTAAAACGCGCTTACGTTTGTTTTTCCGATAACCCTATATGGCGAAGTGGCAACCGGCCGCGTTACAGTCGTTTACGACATTCTTCTACTGCGCTTGAAAACGTTTGCTAGGGATTAGGAGGGATTATTTGCATTTCGTTGATTTCGCTTATTATTTCGTGTGGTTTGCTAAAGTTAATTAGCAGGTTGTTATTATAACAAATCGAAGATTTGAATAGGTTAGGAGTTTCATGATTAGTGACGGATTACTGATTATTATTTAATTATTAGATTTAAAATTACTTTTAATTGAATACTATATTTAATTGTTAGTTATTAAGTACTCTTAGTTTTCTAGATTTAATTTACACTTAGGCAGTACTTCGAATCGCGTTCGTGTTTATAAGTACTTTGCTAGTATTTTAGGTTTAGTTTATTTAGGTAGATATTACTTCGTTTCGTTTAAAAATATGATTAATTTAGCTGTATTTCACTACTAGGTAGGTAATACCTTTAGTACAAAGTGCATTAATAATTAATTATATTGACACTTGTCAAATAATTAAGAGTTAATGTTTCTTTATAGTTTGTACAGATTGAGTAGACTGAGTATATTTTCTTTCGAGTTTTTTTTTATTAAGACAAAAGAAGTCTTAAAGATATAGGTTATTATTGTTTTAATCTAAATATTATCGGTATTTCTGATTTATTGTTCATATACTAAAGGTCGTTGAGTTTATTTGTGTTTGATTTCGCAAGATAATATGTTAAAAAATGTCGATAATATTAAAAGACGACGATGAACTTAGTGGCTACCAAGTAGTTGGTATGCCCAAAGACGGGTCTTGTCTCTTCCGTTCAATATCTTTTTTGGTGTATGGTAGAACTGACTCAACTTGCAGTATCAGATCTGCTATAGTTGCATACGTTGCTGAACATTGGGACGAAATGCAAGTGTACAATGCCTTTACACAATTCTACGAACGATATGATGAAACCCACTACTTACGGCTCAGCTTCTGAGCTTATGGCTGCTGGAAAAAATCTATTCCTTCACTTTTGAAGTGTATGAGAACGGTACACTAAGAAGTTCCTTTGACGATGCTGGCCAAAAAAAGTGTTTACGTTTTACCGGTAGTTACTTAAGCGGCCACTACGATGTACTCATACCTATACGAGATGCCTCCCCATCTTCTTCCCCCTTTGATTTCATAACATTAAATTCTGTAACATCAGATACTGCAATATGTGCATTATATGACTTGAACTCTACACAAAGTGAATTGAACATGAAGCATAAGAGAAAAGGCGGTAGACCGACTAAAACTAAAAAAGGAAGACCTAAGGTATCCGAACTGTCACGATCTGAACAACTTCGAGAAGCTGCGGCTAGTTACCGACAAAAACACCCTGAAAAACCTCGAGAAACCATAGAACTTTATAATTCTTTACATCCAGGCCAACCGGGCATCTGTAGAACAGTACAGTGCTTCACACCTTGAAGTAAATCAGGCTGCTGTATCTCGCTACAATGCTTCACATTCGGAAGTCAATCAGGCTGCTGTACCTCGCTACCGTGCTTCACATCCGGAAGTAAACAGACAAAACTTAGAGCGAAGAGATCTACTAACTAACTAAAGTTTAAAAGAAACACAGAAACAATCACTAGAGTTCTTACAACTAAACTTAAAGATAGATTAGAATCAGAAAAAATAGTTAAGTGAACTCTCCATAATAGGCAAATAACTTTAGTAGATTTGAACAAGACTGCAAATAAATTAAAAGAAAAAATAATAGCGGCATTAGAGAAGTCAAAAATATGTCCTGAAAGCACGGATATTAAAGACAAATTTGAAGCATTTCTTGGTAAATCAGAACATCGTAGTAATCAGGAGCTATTTTATTCTGAACAAACTTATAAGATTTATGAAGATAAAGAAAAACCTATTGAGATTGATAATACTGACAAAGCAAAGACCTTTACAAATGTTAAGGAAATATCCAAAAGTCCAAATCAGAGAGATTTATCAAATACACAGCGACTGTAAGTTATTGCTTGATATCGACGATTCTTTGGCGAGTGGTACTGTGGATAAGCTTATGGAGCTAGGAAAACAACCGACGGTAGGAAGTGCCGTTGTAGAGTGTACACCTGATAGTGAAATCGTGGAAGATGAAATAATAAAAAGTAGTAAGGTTGCTTTTAAATTATTTTACAAAAAAGTTTAGACACACCGAAACTGGATTGTATGTCGTGCAATAAACTTTGTTATTCTAGGGATATTTGTTCGGTAGAACGATTAAGAAAGCCCATATCAACAGATGTTTGGAATTAGCTCCTGAACTACTATAATTCTAGCCTAATAACTCATAGTCCGTACATATGCCACACATGCCTAGTTAAGATTCTTGCTAACCAAATGCCTGCTGTCTGTATCGTCAATGGCATGCACGTAAGCACTGTTCCACCAGAAATAGCTCAGCTGAACGACTATGAAAACATTTTAATCCAACGCTCTAAAGCGTTTCAAGTGGTTGTCACAATGAATCCTGTGGCTAATAAACGTCTACCCAGTCGTCAGATGGTTAAAAAAGTAAAGGGCAGGACTTTTCATTTACCGCTTCCGATGGAAGAAACCCTAAAAAAAACTCCCAAAACCTGAAGACGCAATAATTGATAACCCAGAACTTTATATTATAGTCCGAAGTACGCCAAACAAAGCAAATATTATATGGCAAGACATTGTTGACGTTAATAGTGTACAAAGCATTACAATACTTAAAAAATGTAAACGAACATTATGCTCATATCAAATTACCAGATTTACCTAACCAGTCATAAACGTACATGAAAATATTTAACATGACGTTACAAATACACCAGATAATGCTGAAGAAGGTATTTTAGAAGGTTGTATTGAAGGTATTTTTACACGTAATTATAAATTGTAATTGTAAAAAATTGTGCGTTTAGGTTTCCCAATGAACCAGATGTAAAAGAGTGGTGGATAAATGCCAACTGGAGATATAACTTGTATTGGTTTCTGATAAAATTGATAGTTTAATACATCAAATGAAACAATACAATAAGTGTCACATCATTCATTATAATATGTTTTTTGTAATCTATCTGTAGATTGTTTCTTTGCAATCCGCTTATTGAAAAACATATACATATATTGTTCTTTGATAGCCACAGTTGAAGCAACTTGTTTTATTTTCTAATAGGTAATGGGTCCATTCCCATTTAGTTGAGTCAGTTAAAGTTGTAAATTTAAAGTTTCAGTTAGTTAACGGACATGGCTTTTAGTAAGAACTCGTTTATTGCAAATGTGCGGAAACTGAGAGGTCGGGAAAATAGGCATAGCGAAAGATTTTGAAATCCTCTTCCGCAATGCGGATACACATCTACTGTTTACAACAAAACCTTTATTTCGGTAATAAACTAAACTTTCTGGAAGTTTAAAGCCATTTTTATAATAATTTTTAAATACTGCGCGAAAACAGCTCGCCATGTCATGGCGTCGTGTGTGACGTCATACTTACGTAAATGTCAAATTTGTTTACGCACAGCTAGACAGCAAAGTAAACAAACGTTGCGTATTTCTTGTATTAAAAATGAATTCTAAAGTTTATAAGTGGTGTGCAAGACCTCAGTGCAAAAATACATCAATAACGACACCCAAAAAGGTTTTTGTACATGGTACCATACAAGAAAATAATAAGAGATAAATGGTTAAAGCTTGCACGGCGAAACCCGAACGATGTAAAGACAAATTCGCCACTTTATTTCTGTGAAGATCACTTTGATGTGAGTATGTTATCATGTATTGATAGATTTTTAACTTAATGTTTGTTTGGCGTGAAATAGTTGAAATGTAGAGGCTATGGAATAACTAGTTATTTATTGAGGTTATGTTTGTGTTAGTCTTGGTTATCATTCTTATTATCAATTTTAATTGTTACCTTTGCATTTTCAGTTGCCAAATGATATGGAAAATTATATGGAATACCATGTCATGGGGTCGGTATCACAAGTCCGTATGAAACCAGGATGTATGCCCACAAAATTTACTTGCCAACCAGACAGGAAAACACAAACATCTAACAGAACAGAGCGACCCTATGTAGTTAAAAACGAAGGATGATGATTCTTGAAGAGTGTGAAAAGCAATTTGAAGAAAGTAGTATAGTTAAAGAACCATTAAGTTCAAAAGAAATTGCATCTTGTAGTTCAGGTATAGTTTACTAACTTATTTATTTGAATGTTAATTAAGTATTATTGCATACATTGTTGGTATACTAGGGCCCGTATTACAGATTATCTTATATAGCGGCATCCCTTTGTACAAACCTCAAGAAATGATCTATGTTTGAGATTCATTCTGTGATACTGGCTATAAAACTACATAGATTTTTTTGTAACCTTGTAATTTTCTATTTGTGTTCATAATTATAACATTGCATTTAAATAACAATACATTTGTTCTACTGTTCAGCAGATTGTTGAAGAAGTTCCCCAATTACCACCAAGAATGTTGGATAAAGCAATTCAAAAACACATATGTAAATCATTTAGAAGTAAAGCTAACCAAACAAAAGTTAATTTGGTAAATAAGATGACATCACCATTGAAGCCGTGTCTACATTCTGTTTCTACATCACCATTTAAAATCAAGCATGATGTCAATAGTAACCCATCAAGACCAAGTATAAATGTTTTGAGTAAAATAATCAAACAAATAGAACGATCAGACAGTGATACTTCTTATACTCCCTCTGATGAGCCGTCATCATCCACAAAATCTCTTCAAATGGAGTCTACATCTGATTGTAGCGAGATGCTAGAGGATGACAAAAGAAGAGACGATTTAAACGCTTTAGAGTGCACTTTGAAGAAAATTAAAAAGAGCCCCCGTTCTTATATTGGTATTCCTTTAAATTGTTATTATTTAGTTAACTTGATTCAAGAACAGACAGGTATACCGTTTAACCATATTTTACTATGTCTAAAAAAAATTAGGTTAAACAATTCATTCCGTGAACTTGCTGATGACTTCGGCATTGATAGATCTTATCGAAGCAAAATTTTCTTTAAAAATGTACCTATTATAGCAAGTGTAATGCGTCCTTTTATTGTATCATTAGATAAAGAGTTGATAAAAAAGAAATTACCTATGGCTTTGAGGCATAAATATCATAAGGTGACTTGTATAATAGACTGTTTAGAAATTGAAGTACAAAAGCCTTCAAGGGCCTTAAATCAAGCTCTCTCCTGGTCTGATTACAAGTAAGCCAACACAATTAAGCACCTCATATCTTGTACCCTAATGGTTTAATCAACTATATTTCAAATGGTTATGGAGGCCGAATAACAGACACATGCATTGTGGAAACTTCAGATTTTTCAAAATGTTTGCAACCTAATATATACGTTATGGCAGATAGAGGATTTAAACATGTGGAAGTGTATTTACGTAAAATGGGTGTGCTATTAGTACGGCCTCCAAGTGTTGTATGTGGAGCCAAGTTAACAAAAGCTGAAGCCAAAGAAATTAAACAAATAGCTAGCTTACGTATTCATGTTGAGCGGGTAATACGTCGATTACGTGAATTCAACATGTTAAAACCACATGCATGTCTTAACTTAAGTTTGGTTAAAGTTCTTGACGATGTAATAACTATAGCCTGTGGTTTGATTAATATACAAGATTCTCTTATTAAATAAAACAATGATTAAATTTCTGCATTTTATTTTCTATTCTATACTTTTATATAACAATGGATATACATGGGATTTCCAAAATATTATAATACTTTCAAGAAAACTTGACAAATATTCACCATCAAAGTTTATGCATATAATTTCTACATTTTATTAATGGAAAATTGGGATCTGCAACACAAAATAACATTTTTTTAGTCCACTTAGGTACATTTGTATTTGGGCAAAGCATTTCTTGCTGGGTTTTCCATTTTTTATATAATGTATATAAGTTTTATTGCTTATAGGGCATTTTATCTCCACAATGCTATCTTGACATAACCCATCAGGAGAACCTGCTAACATTGGGTATTTTTGAGATATGAAGAGACCACAATTCTTGATACTTTTCCCTAGTTTCTTTCTATTTCTCGTACCTCATTTTCTTAATATCTACCCCGTTTCATGGCTGGTGTGTCTGGTATCTTACCCCCCCCATGATGATAGAAATCACAGTCCCATCATCGGTCTGGCACCGACTCACTTCATAAACTTTAGAAGCTGTTACTCTGCCATACCTGAGTTCGTACCAGAGGTTATTTTTGAACTGGTACCTGATTTCAGCTTCAATCTTATTGATAAGGTCAACTGTCAAATTGACTATTTAAAAATAAGTCACAACACTCTGTTTTATATTTAAAGACCAGTTGGTGCATTGAGACACTAAATAATTCATCACCATTATAATCGTGCTGGTACTTTAGTAGCTCACAGTTACTAAGATTTCTCTTTTTTTCTTTCCTCTAAAAATTTTTCAAGGACTGTGTAGGTAGGAGGCAACATAGGGCTACCTTTAGATAAATCTTTCGCAGATATAAATTTCAAGGTAGTGCCAGCTCTTGACAGCTTTGATTTCTGCCAGTAACATTGGACTTCTGTGCATGAAGGTTCTTCGCTTCGTCTATGGACCCACATAAGTAGTGCTATGGCATGTTTGCATCCACCCTGGGCAACAACACAATCATGACATTGAATTGATGTTACTTTTTCTTCATCAACTATCAATGTAACAGCATATAGTTTTGCATGGACTTTATGCTCTGGGCAAATCTTGCATTTGACTGTGCAAATGTTTCCTTCCCGTTTTAGTTGCACATAACTAATTGCATCATCTCCATATGAAGGTCTTGAAGACCTAAAATAATAGAAATTAATTAGAACAAATACATACATACTGTCAAATCAAACATGTTTATTTTTGAATGGAGACTTATTTAGAAGCCAAAATTTTTGTGTGTCAACCTAAGTCTAAAACTACCACCACTTCTCATATTTAGGTGTTTCGAAGTTATACAAATTTTCTCGTTTTGTTAGGTAATACCTTTAAAATAGCAAACATATACCTATACTGCAAGGGAGCTAACCTCAAATAATGACAAGTTTATTGTAAAATAACTTATGAAAGTAAAACAAAATAAACTTCTACGAGTTTAAAACGAAGTCTGATTACTATTTGGTCAAATTTGTATCTAGTGTTAAAGATAAATACAAATAAAATATACTTACAAAAGGTTTTCACGTTTCTAAATTCGGACGAGCAAAATTCTTATTTGTTTGAGGAACTCATAACATCAATAAATCGATCCTGGGCAAAGAGCTGTTTGCCTTAACAAAGCCTGTTTCCATTGTTATAGATAGATCGTGTTGTAAAGTCGATAAATCACAAAAACAAATATAAAATCAATCGTAACGCGCAATCAGTAGTAGGTAATCAAAACACAATGAAGCTTACATAAGTATGACGTCATGCGCTGTGATTGGCGTTTCAGTCAAAATGGCCGATTGCAGTATTTTACTCTTTTATTTTATTGAAAATCTTATTAATCTCAATTTTTTAAATAAAACTAAAATCAGTTTTTTAATCCTTTGAATGTGCATTTTCCCCTAAAGTCATTAAATCTTTGATTATGTCATACTATCGTCACGCCTATTATAGTGAGTGGGCGCTTGCCGCCGAAAGTCTGTTAGTACTCGATAACTAAATTTTCTAAAGACTGAAGAAGAGACATTGCGAGGACGCCATAACGAAAGCAAAATTGATTTTAACTATATATTCGTCGTTATGTGTACATGTTAAGAACGCTAACATTACCAACAAACTATGGTAGAAATTGCAACAAATGTTTGATAACTCTGGTTTTCGAAAGATATATGTTATTGAGGAATGGTAAATGATGAGTGGATTGGCTGTTTAGTGTTGGCGGGATTGCCCGAAAAATATTTTGCAATGCTAATGCCCGATGAACATTCAGGGATCTCCATTACTGAGGGATGTTGTAAAATCAAAATATTAGACATATCCGGAAATGAAGATTCGACGGAAACTGCGTTATATACTAGAGGACGCCAACATGCCAATCAAAATCGTAGTCGTTCAATAAAATCGAAAACTCGTTCAAAGCCGTCAAATGTCAGTAATAACAAAACAAAGTTATTAAATGTTATCGTTGTAACAGATCGGGCACTACAAAAATAAAGTGTACACAAGTTCCAGATACAAAACAATTCTAATTCGTTTTATGCCGTGTTTTTAAGGGCAAACTTCAGAAGGAATGATTGGTATTTGGATTCCGGGTGCGAATGGGTATATAACGCCAAATGTGAACAATATTCAGAACACATCGGAAAATACGAGTATAAAGGAGATTACAGCTCTTAATAAAGGAGTGGCTATATTTATGCTCAGGTAATTTTGATATTGTTACAATCACGTCGAAAAACAAAATTCTATCACTGTAAGGACGTGTTATATGTGCCAGTGTTCCTACCAACTTGATATCAGTAAGTAAATTGATTCAAAATGGAAACAAATGGACTTTCAGAAAAATTGTTGCTATATCTATAACAACAGAAATCAACTGGTTGGAGGGGCTAGATTAGTTGGTGGTGTTTATAAACTTAATGTAGAAAATAAACACGACTCTTTTATAGATAAAAGTACATGTGTTGAGATAGTTGCAGGTATTTTCTGATTTTTGTTGATAACAACGCATGACCTTTATTAATTTTTTGAAGGCCAAGAACCAAGTGTATAAATATTTTAAGTATTTCAAATCTTTAGTTGAAAATCAGCAGAATAAGAAAGTTAAAATATTTCAAACTGATAATAGTCTGAAATTCTGTAATGCATTGTTTGACAGTTACTTGGCTGAAGCTGGTATTGTACATCAAAAGACTAATACGGATACCCCAGAACAAAATGCAATTAGTGAATGTATGAACAGAATTTTGGTGAAAAGGGCTCGTTGTATGTTGTTTGATGCCGGACTAGACAGAAGTTTTTGGGTTGAGGCCGTAAATATAGCTGTTTACCTTAGGATTAGGTCACCAGCATCGGTATTAGAAAACATGACACCATTTGAGCTCTGGACTAATAGAAAAACAGATCTAAGTCACATCCGGATTTTTGGGAGTCAAGTCATGGTACATATCCTAAAAGAAAACGACTTAAGTGGGATACTTAGTCTAAACCACATATTCTGGTTGGTTATGCTAAAAACATTAAAAGTTATAGGACTTACGACCCAAATAAGAAGTGTGTGTCTGTGAGTAGGGATGTTATAATCCAACAAAACTTGAAGAATAAGATAGACGATAAAATATCAGTTTCAGTGGGGAATCTCAGAAACACAACAAGTTAAGAGTGAAATAGTATGGAGTCATATATAAGATAAGTCTGTTGATACAGTCACTGGTAAAGAACCTGAAAATTATACTAATCAGACGTATAATACTAACCAGGCTAATAACTCTATATTGCAGAATGTAGATGAAATTCCACCCTAGAAGAACCAGAAGATCAGGAGGCCACCACAGCATTATGGTTTCTAAAACTTGAGCGTGCAGTCCAATGCTGAGAATCAAAATAATTCAGTTAGACTCAATCAAGTTCTACGAGCCCCCGACAAAAACAATTGGATTACTGCGATGGAAGAGGAACTTCAAGCATTTAAAGAGAATGATGCCTGGGCAGTGGTGAGTGAAGTGCCTCAAGGAAAAACCTTAGTTCAGTGTAAATGGATTTATAAAAAAAAATTAGGTAGTGATAGTAGTGTTCGATATCGTGCTCGTCTAGTGGCAAAGGGTTTCACCTATAAGCCAGGAATAGACTATGACGACACATTCTTACCTATAGTGCGTCACAGTAACTTACGATTGTTATTTGCACTTTCTGTACAATGAGATTTAAATGTTAATCACTTAGATGTTAAAACTGCATTTTGAATTGCATTTTGAAAGAGGATATTTATATGGCTTATCCACAAGTTGATTTAAATATTAATAATAGCAGGAAAATTGTTAAACTAAATAAAGCTATTTACGGATTGAAACAGTCGTCAAGATAGTGGTATGAAAAAGTGACAGAATTAGATTGCAAAAAAAAAGTCATATAAAACCATGTGTATTTACAAAATTTCATGATAATGTTAAAGTCATTATTGCTTTTTGTATTAACGATTTCTTTGTGTATTCAAATTGTAAAGTAGAGACAGATAATTTAATTTTAGTATTGAGTTCTAAATTTCAAATTAAAGATTTGGGACAAGTAAAGCAATGCTTGGGAATGAGAGTAAATATTGAAAATAAGGACAATATTTGTACCTTAGATCAGGAACAATACACTCATCAATAGTTGATTAAATTTAATATACAATATTGGAAAGAGGCTAGTACACTTATGGAGTCTAACTAAATATTGATAAAAATGGTAATGGTAATGATACTAATATTCCATATCAACAGTTAATAGGCAGCCCATGTATTTGTCTTTGTTAGCAAGACCTGACATAGCCTTTAGTGTTAGTTTTTTAAGTCAATTTAATTCTTGTCACAATAGCACTCATTGGAAATATGCTAAACGTATTGACAGGTATTTAAAGAGGACTAAACATTATTGCATAAAGTATGTAAAAGGAAACTTAAAATTGTTGGGTTTTGCTGATGCCGACTGGGCTAACAACACTGGTCAACAAAAAATTTTTTGGGTTTCTGTTCTAATGCTTAAATTCTGATTCTAGATATTGAAAAACAGTTGAATCATTTCTTTTAGTTCCTAAAGTTTGCTTTTGCCTGATTTACATCGATAAGTATATTTTATAAAAGAAAGATGGCCGCACTTTGATTAACCCGAAAGTAAACTGTATTATTATTCGTAAGAGGTACAGTAGTGAGTGTTAACTTATCTATTACAGCTGTGACAACTATATTTGTGTATTACCCAGTTAAAACGGCATCAAGACAATGTAAACGTAATGTTGATTCATTGTTTTATTTGCGGTGAATTTATCAAACTTCATATGCTACATTCTCATCTAGACGAACTTAAAGGTAACACGGGAGCCTACACCGAGGAACAAAGGAAAACGTTTTCACCAAGATGTGATGGACTTCGAACGACGATATCAAGAGCATTTACAACGAGAATATTATGGGACATTACATTTAGGGTTTTAATACAGAGAGAGCTCATACGAACACAAAGTAATACAAAAATATTGATTTTAAACATTAATTTCTTGTTATTTTACATCTACATGTTATTGTATCATAAATCTTTAAAAAAAGACTCTTATATACAGAAAAACTTTCTACTTATAATTTAAAGTAAAATTATAAAATAATATATAAAACCAGTAATCTTTGCGGAAAAATTTAAAATTGCTCTAGTTTCTACAAGGCAAACTTTGATCAAAAAAATTTCCCTTGTTTTGGCATAGAAGAACTGAAATTTAACATGTAGAAGTCAGACCAAAATCGTGTTAACCGGTGTAACGGTATTGACCATAAATCATATACAGGCTAAGCTTTATGATGTCAGGGTGTCATATTATGGAAAAGCAGAAAACATAGAACTGTGGCTCTTTCAAGTATGGAAGCAGAATACATGTTGATGGCAGAGGCATGTAAAAGTCCGTGTATTTGAGGGTATTGTTATCTGAAGTCACTAATAAAGATGTATGTCCTATTACCGTATACAATGATAGTCTAAGTGCTCAAAAATTAATTGTCAATCATGCCTTACATAGAAAAAATAAACATATAGACAACCGTTATCATTTTCTTAGAGATGCTGTCACTAATGATGTTAGAGATATTAAATATATTGTGTACTAATATTCTCAGAAAGGCACTTGGCACAAAAAAGCATTGCCTTAGGACTCGTTAATTTGTAATAATTATTGTTTCACGGTTTCATGTGATATAGTGGGGGTGTTAAAATTGATAGTTTAAAACATCAAATAAAAGAAGTAATGCCATTTATTGACAATGTCACGTACTAAGTGCAAGATCACTCACTTAATAATATTTTTTATAATCTATCTGTAGACTGTTTATTTATAATCCGCTTTTTCAAAAACATATATATTGTTCTTTGTTAGTCATAGTTGAAGCAACTTGTTTTATTTTCTAATAGTTTCCCATGCATTTAAGGGTTAAACCCTTAAATGCATGATGATGTATGTATTTGTATGTACGTATGATGTATGTAACATCAGTGTTTTCTTCCTTGTATAACTTCTAAACGGTAACTCAAACAAAGTACTTTTTACTTTTATTAGGTGCTAAAAATATCTATCTTGGTTTTTGAACGCAAGCTTTCATGATATGGCAGTTCACTTTTTTAATTGTCGTAATATGACAGCTTGGCGCGTCACTTACAAATACACACTTTGGCGGTAAAATTGTAATTTCATTTCATTTTGGTGGATACTAAATAGCATTATTAGGTGCTAAAAGTGATTTACGAGAGGATAAAGGTAAGCTAAACACATTACATTGGTTTTATTTTGAATTTATCAATAGTTTTTGTAAATATCAGCATTATAATTGTGATGTAGAAATACATCAATATGCAAAATCGGTAAAAAATAGTTTTACTGAGGGTATAATATATTTTTATTTGTTATAGATATATAATTTATTCATATGAATTTTATAATTATTTTTCCACAATGTCCCATTAAGTGGCAGATAGAGACATAGTACAACTTCTGGCGGCTTTAGAAGATGGAAATATTTCTGAGGATGGCTTGGAAGATGAAAGTGAAGATAAAGAAACCTTTTACACTAATGCAAGAGAAATAATTCGGGAATTGGAAGACGAGAATGCAGAGGACCATGAAGATCCTGCTTATAGTGATCCACCACTAGTTCAAGCTTTTCTTGGCCCATCAAGTCAAATTATTACTTAATTATCCATGCAAGGTCATGAACATTTTGTAGAGTTTGATAAAAGAAAACTCATTTGGAAAAAAGACAGTTTGTTGTATGACGAATAATAATTCACCAACCAAGCACAACAGACTCTGCTATAAGTGAACTTGATACGGCATATAAATGTTTTGCTTATTTCATATCTGAGTTTCTTCCAAAAATTGTTGATGAAACCAACTTATATACAGTACAAAAAAAAAACCTTCAATATCTTTTAGTATTACTGTTGGGAAGTTAAAAAAATTCATAGGAATTCTTTTATGTTAGTGGGGCATTTTTCTAGTCTACGCTCATACTGGCATTCCAAATTTAAGTATTATCCTGTAAAAAGCGTAATGCCGGTAATTCGGTTTGAGATGATTAGGAGCTACTTACATTTTAACGATAATAATAAACATATTTCGCAAGACCATTCTGATCACGATTGCCTCCATAAGATTCGACCTGTGATAGAACAGCTAAATACGACATTTTCATCAGTTGCAATAGACCAACGACTTTCTATAGATAAGTAGATGTGTCCAATTAATGTTGCACATTTCCTAAAGCAATATTTACCAAATAGTCTCACAAGTGGCGTTATAAGCTTTTTGTTCTCTGTAATCTTATGGGATACGGTTACAGATATGAGGTCTATTCGGAAAAGAACAAAAAGACAAACCAACCAATGAGCCTGATCTCGGAATAACAAATAACGTTGTTATACGTTTGGCGAGAGCTATACCAGGATGAACAATCATATTGTATTTTTCGATATTTTTTATACATCCCTGCCTTTGGTAAATTATTTGAATAAACAGCGTACACAATGTGTTGGAACTATTCAGCAAAACAGGCTACCGATTGTCGGCTCTCTAACAAAAGGAACTTATAAAACTTCTATTTCGAGAGGTACATATGAGCAACGCGTTTCCCATTCAGATGGAGTAGACTTTTCGGCCACTGAGTGGAAAGATAATAAAGTCGTCACTCTTTTATCGACTTACGTTGACGCCGAGCCTGTTGGAAAGTATCAAGATACGATAAGAAGACTGAACAAGAAATTGACATTCCGTGTCCCAAAATTGTGTAATAATACAATATGCATATGGGCGAGTCGATCTGATGGATAGCTTTTAGGAGGTTATCGGATACGAGTTAAGAGCCGGAAATGGTATTTACGCTTGTTTTACCTTTACTGGACCTCACTCTAATCAACTCATGGGTGCTTATGAAAAGAAACCAAACTGCTAAAGGTGTCCCAAAAAAGCAACTGCCTAGTCTTGGGGAATTTCGTAATTGTTTGACACACTGTGTAATATAAGTATGCCTAGTGGTAGTAAAAGAGGGCGCCCTAGTACTTCCTCTCTAGAACGCGAGCTTCAAATAAAAAAGCAAAAAGGTCCGCAACATCCGCTCCCGTCAAAAGATATGCGCGCAGATGCTTTCGAACATTGGCCTGTATTTACCAATCGATTACGGTGCAAGATGCCCAATTGTAAGGGCACCACACAATGGTCGTGTACCAAATGTAATGTACCGTTGTGTCTAAATCAGAAAAATAATTGTTTCAAAGATTTTCATACACTGGAGTAAGCCTAATTCGAAGACAATCGTATAAAAGAATAGTACTTAGTTTACATTATTAATAGTAACCGTAATGCATACTGATGTAGATCTACATCAGTAAGTTTTTTTTATAAAAATAAACTTTAAAAAATTCTTTTTCTTTATTTTTCCTTTAATCTATGTTTAATTTTCTACCTGTTTCAATTTATGGTATTTAAAAAGGAAAAACCTTGCATTTAAGGGTTAAAAAACTAGCAAAATATGCTTTAGACGTTTTGAAAATCTATACCATATACTTCCCAAGAAATAATCTACGTTTACCAGATGGTGCAGTTTCTGCTATAAATTAATAGTTTTGATAGACTTGTATAATTGAGATTTATTATAACAAAGAATAATATAAGAATAAACAAAGTGCCTCAAAAGCAGCTCATATTTCATGACAGACATTTTGAAAGGAGTGCATGAAGTAAATATAGACAGTTGAACATACGGCGATTAGTTCTTTATACCAAAAATACAGAAAGCATCCCGAAAAATTTTATAAGTACAATTGAATGTGTAGAAACATTTTATTGTATACTCAACATTTGAACGAACACCCACACAAACCTAAACCCAAATCCAAAAGAGTTTTGACCAATCCTCAAAAATTGTTTCTAACGTTAAGGTAAGTAAAATTAAAGTACATAAATTATGTCTTTTATTATGTTTTCGTACGTAATAATTACAGTAATTATCGAAATTATCATTAGCAGTTACTGTTATTAATCTAATCATCACAGTCACTTAATAATCGTCCATTTATCATAATTTAATCATATTATTTATTTCAATTTTTATCGATATCATTTTCATTATAACTTTTATCATAACATTCATTATAATATTTATTATTACCATATATTTTTAATCATCACAGTTATTACACTATTCACCAGTACGATTTATTATTTTAATTATCACAGTCATTATCACAATAGTGATAATCATAGAGTTGTAATAAACTTATAGTAATAATCATTGGTATTTCTTTTTATTATCTATTCATCACAATTCTAGTTACTAATGTTCACTGCGACTATCATTGTCATTGAAAGTAAGATGTCGGTTGTTTGTAGTAGTCACGATTAACGTAGGTATCTTCATAGACAGCCCTAGCCATTTCCTCCACCAAAGCCTGGTTTATCTTATTTCTCAGTTGCATTTTTTGAATCTGAGTTTTTACTATTCTTTACATTTCAGTTAAGATGCCCCTCAGATAATAATAGTCGTCGGTTTTCTCTATATATACATATATATATATTTAGTCCGAATGTCAATTGCCCTTGTTCGTTTCCTAAAAGGAAGTACAGTTTCTTTTTACAATGCTAATGGCACATGCGACACGTTAGGTGGTACGTAATGTGATGCTGAAGATGTTGACGAAGATTGTACTTAGGATGAAAAAGAAACATTAAAGTTTTCATCTACGTTTTCGCTTAGATTTGAATCTCCTTTTATTGACATTATATCATCTATTAGAAATGACATTAGGCTGAAATACTTACAATGTAAAAACATGTCATCTCCTGGGCCTGGGTCCCCCGAGTGCAGAGTAGATAATTTTTTTTATTCTTTCTGATAGGTATCTTTAAGGTTTTTCTATTTTTTCTTTACTTGTTCAACTGTTATAATTATAATCTTAAGTTATTAATTAAAAAATATATCAATATTTATTTCAGGTACCTAGCTCATGGAATGTCTTTCAAGTAACTATCGCATTCATATCGCCTCAGCCGAAGTACAGTTACCAAAACCATTTATAAAACATTAAAAGGTAAAACCAAAGCCCCTAAACAACTTCACATGCCATAACGAAGTCAAGAAGATCTAAAAAAGTATATCCGAGGTTTTTTCTTAAAGTGGCAATTTCCTAACTGCATGGACTTGGTAGATTGAAAACACTTCCCAATAATAAAATACCCGCTAAGAGGTAGCGATTATTACAACTACAAAAGATAGATTTTTCTCATTGGTTCTATAGGCTATTTCGGACGCACACTATAAATTCATTGCATTCATGCCACTTTACATTTGAGCCTGGCAGATTCTATAAATTGCTAACCAATAATAAGTTTAACGTAGAAACATAACAGTATCTACCAGGCTCGAATGTGAAATTGCCTCATGTTTTAGTGGGTGACGCGACTTATCCTCTCAAAACATACTTAATGCATCCTTATCCCTCTACTAATTTGAATAGAGAAAAAATAGTTTTCAACAAAAGATTGTAAATACCAAGAGTAACAATCGAACACGCATTTGGTATTTTGTCAAATAAATGGCGTATTTTTATGTTGTCTATTGAGAATAATACAAAAGACACAAAACTAATTACAAAAGAAGCATATCTTTTGCACAATATTGAGATCAAGAGATGAGAACTCAAAGATTTCAAAGAATACATGATGATTAACAAGAGATGGTAACAACAGCATGAAGCGATGAAAGTGCAATAATCGAGCTTCGGTAAACGCAATCGCCACTCGTAATCAATACAAAAATTACTTTGTAAGCAATCCGAATGAATATACATAATATTATTAAACTTACCCTCATAACCTGAAAACGTTCTTTATTTCTGCCCAAAATCTTTATGTACATGCCGCAACTTATGTTATGTTGTGCTTTGACATCCATATGGCAGACCTTTAAAATTTCTGATATAAACATTTTCGAATTCATTGTCGCGATGCGAATCGTCTAAAAATTTTCTTGGTTAATTTAACGCTTGATCCATTCCGTCAATATTCCGTTTGCACCGCTCTGAGTCGTGACATCCCTTAGGCTAAGTTCATATGACCGCACGGAAGCGCGGAACTGCGACCGCGCGGTACAAGATCGAAGTAAACAGCTAGTATTGTCTACATCACCGCGCGATACCGCGCGCTGCGCTCGACCGCGCGCTAGAACTTGAACCGCGCGATGCCGCGCGGCACCGCGCGGTTCAAATTCTACAAACCTGTACCGACCTGTTCAGTTGATCCGCGCGAGTTGAGACGGATAGACACATAGATTCAGGAAAACATGACAACCGAAGAAGACGACATTGCATCTATCGATTTGCTTATCGACGAGATTGAAAAAGAGATGCTATCTGGAATATTAACTCCAAGGAATATTCAAATAAAATAATAAAAGAAGATCTTGGGAAGAATTAGTTTTAATTTTCTGCAGTAATAATGATTCTGAAGAAAAAGAAAAACTTGGGTAAGATACAGTCGTATGTATAATATTATATATGAATTATATATTTTTTCTTGCCAATCTAATTTACCTTCACATAAAAAGTAATTCGTTAATTTAGTTCGAACATTATCTGCTTCATGGATTGCACGTCCAGTGTGAGTGGAATTTATATCAGGTAATGGCGCTGGACAATTCATGTCTTCGGATTTTATACCATCTCTAGTCCTAACAAAGTTATGTAAAACACAAATGGCTTTGACGATATCATTGGCAAAGTCTATCTTGACATCTATTGGCCGGTGCAAAATTCGCCATTTGTTACACATTATTCCAAACGTACATTCAACATACCGTCGTGCTAAAGAAAGACGGTAGTTAAATATTTTTTTTTCTTTTGACAACATTTTACCTCCATATGGTCTCATCAAATTTTTAGTCATACCAAAAGCTTCATCAGCTACAATTACGTATGGCAATTCAAATGCATTGTTCTCATTATCGGTGATAGATCTTGGCTCCGGAATGTTTAACAAATTTTCTGATAGTTTTTTGTAAAACGATGTTTCTTTGAAAACACCCGAGTCACTGTCTTTTCCGTAAGCTCCAACGTCGACCCGTATAAAGCAATAGTTAGAATCGCACAAAGCCATTAAAACTAAGGAGAAAAAGTGTTTGTAATTGTAATACATTGATCTTGAGTGTTGTGGCTGAATTAAACGAACATGTTTGCCGTCCAAAGCGCCAATACAATTTGGAAAATAGGCTTTATTGGCAAATTCTTTAGATATTTGTATCCACATATCTGCAGTTGGTGGGCTCATGACCATAGCTCTTAAGTTTCTCCATAAAACTTGGCACACTTGCTGAATTATAGCTGATAACGTAGATTTGCCAATTTTATAACCATACTGCAGCTCTGCTAATGAAGAACCACTGGCTAAGTACCTGCAACATAAATTAATTCCGTTTTTTGTTTTTAGGATTATTTTGCAGAAAAATGGAAAAATTTACGAGATTCCTATGTAAAAGAACTTAAAAAAAATAAAACTTTGAAATCTGGTTCTTCAGCTTCAACATCTTCATTTGGATATTTTCAAAGACTATCATTTCTTAAACAAGTTGTCCAAAAAAAAGTTACTGATAATAGCCTTGATGTTGTGGAAATTTCAGAAAATGTTGATTCGAACAATATCAACAGTAACGTTAAATCTTCAACTGAACATTTACCCCGAAAGAAATACAAACTAAACCCAGCCGATGAACATTTTGCAAATATTTTAGAAAGAAGTATAGATGCTCGTAATAAAATGTAACAGAAAAGAAAGAAGAAGATGATGAAGATAAGTTATTTTGTCTTTCATTGGTTAAGGAAATAAAAAGTTTCCGAAAACCGGCGCTTGAAGTTGAAAATTGAAATGTATAATTTATTAGAGCGCTACCAATCCGCAGAAGTACAGCCATTTGAAGTGATTAACTACCCATCTACTTCATATAGTTTACAACAGCAGCCAAGAAGTTCATTTAGAAGTCCTCAATATAGAGACTCGATGCGATATTCTGCTAGAGAATCTTCAACACAATATGGTTATACAACTAGTTCCTACGCTTCACCTCCCACAAATTTGTCAGAAGCAACATCACCCGGGTCATACGAAGATTCTCAAGAATTGGATTTATTCGATCATAATAATTAAAATAAAACTTGCTGGAATATCTCATTTCTTAAACACTTGATTTCTCGTTTTGAAGATTTTTGTTTTATGTTTGTTTCTTTTAATAAAAAAATAACTTACCGTAATGTTACTATGAGTTTTTCTTTTGGTGATATGCAATATCTAATAGCATCTTCACTGGGTTTTAAACCGTTCTCAACACAATCATATAAAAAATCAAAAGATGCAACCGACATCCTGAAATAGTTAAAAAAATTTTCTTCATGTAGTCTCAGGTCGGGATATAAAGTAATGAACAGGCTTGAAGAAAGTCTTTCACTTAAAATGGGATGCACCCAGTATCGTCTTTGTCTTCTGCGACGTCTCAACCTTCGGTATAGAATCCATAAGCAAATTGCCTCCTCCACGTCCATTCTTAAGCAATGTTGACGCCAGACTGCCGCGCGTACATAGCCGTCATGTGAATGCTGTTACCGCGCGACGACGCGCGGCTCCGCGCGGTCATATGAACTTAGCCTTATACTCGTCCGTATCTTTGTTCCTGCCGCTCACTACGCCGCGCGGCGCCGAACGTGCGGGTAAATTCGCGCGCGATGCCGCCGGCAACAGTGGCTTGTAGCATACTTCATTCATCGCAATGTATTTGTTTCGGCCGCTCACCACTGCTGCTGCCGCTGATCGCACAATGTCGTGGCCGAGCAGCAAGAGTTGCATAAACTGTGTAATACTTATTCTATTAACCTTCGTGAAACACCAACTGGCATCAGCCGTTGCCAACGAATAAATAAAACTATTTATAGCAACTTTAATAAATCGTTTCACAATAGCAAAAATTATAAAAATATCTTGGAAAACTGCTCTCGGTGATATATAATTAACTTTAACTGTACCTTTTCTAAGACCACTGAGAAAAGTCTTTTGGAGTTGCTAATGGGTTGCAATAGTCTCCACCCTACTTAATTTTTTTAAACACTGAAATCAAACTCAGTCCTGAATGAAATACGAAAAAAAGCCAAGTGAGAATAGAGGAAGAAGCTGTTAAAATAGAAGAAAGATGAAAAGGAAAAAAATATAGAAAAAAGAAGAAGAAAAGACAAAATTCGATTTGATAAAGGCAAAGCCAAAATTAATCACTAATATTAAAAATTAACGCTTAATTAGGAAATTAGATGAAAAATTCTCTGTTTCACACAGTCACAGGTATTTGTAAAAACGATGAATACAAAATCGAATCAGTTAGCTAGGGATGACACAATATGTTTGTCACATAAAACTAAAATTATATCCAAAGTCATTGTCAGAGTCACTTAATGATAATCATTTATTTCTTATATAAATATAAGAAATAAAAGATAGTGACCATTTGGGAGGGTATAGCATTTCACTATTAAATTTTCTACTTGCAGTACACTATAAAATTCATTGGAACTTTACACATATTTCACATGTAAGTATATGAACGTTTCTGTCTAACACAAAGAATTTAATTTAGCAAGAATTTACTTTGTTATTAACTTGATGAAATAACGTGTCCAGTAACATGATGCATGTATCAACACGTTTTCTTGTTTCATTAGAAACTCTGTTCAATAACTGGGCTTGTGTTTCTATCACTCTTTTTAGTTTAGCAAACACATACTCAATACGCTGATGCATTTCTAATACGCTGCTGCTCTTTCGCAAAATACATCTTTAATGAAACCCTATAAAAGACATCGAATGGAGTTGTCAGTTGAGTTGAGGCTTTCAAAGGCTTTTGCACCTCTATTTCTAGGCAATCTATGATACAAGTCACATAGTGATATTTGTGCCTAAAAGCCATCGGTATTTTTTTAATTGATTCATTGTCTAATTTGGAATTAATAATTGGAATAATTGGAATATCTTTAAAAATATTTTGCTTGCAAAGTCGGAGTCATAAAAAAATCATAAAAAAATCATTATTTAATCTAATTTTTTTTTAAACATTTGAGTATATGGTTTGCAGGAATATTAGATTTTTCTTCAATTATACCAATTAGGTAGTAGCAACTTTGAGGCACACCAATATAAGATCGTGGGTTTTTTGTTATTTTTAGCAAAGTATATTCCAGAATTTTTGATGTGTCTTGTTTTTTATCTTCTTCGATTCATTTGCTGCACTCTGAAGTAGATTTCATCTGTTGGGATATTGTTAATGGTGATGATTCTCTATGTGTAATAGATGATACAAATGAAATATCACTATCAGATTCTTTCTCAATTAAAAAGGTTCCTAGAAAATTTCTGTATCGTGGATGTAGATGGCTTGGCAGTAATGCGACTTTAATTGTAAATGGTGATGTGGAAACAGATTGATTAAAAGGTTTCAAAGGTGATGTCATCTGGTTTACTAAATTCACTTCTGTTTGGATGGCTTTACTTCTGAATTTATATGTTATGAGTACTTGATTTGCTTTATCTGCTGTCTTATGTGAATTTTTTTGTGAAGTAATTTCTATATGTGCTTGAGAAACTGAAAGAGAAAAAAAACATAAATACAATACAGAACACCCACATGTACACACTCTTATGCAATGCTAAGAATTGGTTACCTAACAATGGCAAATTATTCAATTTGTATCATTGCTTTATTGATCACATAAGGAATAGATATTTTTTAATTTAACACGTTGGTTGCCAGAGATTTTTTAAAAAACAGGTCGTTTTTGTTTTTGCGAATAAATAACGTAAATATGATAAAACACATAGATCCAAATCGGTTTTTCAATATATTATTAATACTTTTGAAGAAAATAAATAAAATGTGTATGTCGACCACCGGTGTCCCCCATGGCCCTCTAGTAAAGACAACATTATTTATTTTCTTCCACGCCGCGCGGTCACATCTGGGGGACACGGGCGGGACACTCCGCCATTTTAGTTTACGCCGTGCGCTCGAGTTGTTCATACGTCAGTCACGCGAATAATCCTAATAATAACACGTGTTTTTACTTTTGTTGATATTAAGTAGTGCTTTGAACATGGATTTCGACGATAATTGTTTTGAATTAAACCAAGAAGATTGGATGGTATTAGATACATTATTGCAACAAACCACGCATACGAAATATATAAATGCTTCATATGAATCAGATAATGATGATATTGTTTTACAACCTAGAAGAAAACGGCGTTTCCGAATTTTGTCAGATAGTGACGATGAATGTTTGGCTAATTTCAGAAATACGTCTAGTTCTCCTATACCTAATATTTCGGTCTGGAAAAAACCACAGGGTAAACAGCGAACTACAATTACATTTACAGAAATATCGGGTTTGCAACCGTTATCTTTACGACATGAGATGGCACAGGCTAAGCCGATAGAATTTTATAATTTACTTGTCCCTGATACTGTATTTCAATATATTGTAGATGAAACTAATAGGTTTGCACTTCAAATTATAACGAAGGAGGAAGCTACTCCATCAGCACGGATTAGACAGTGGATTCCCACTGATATTTATGAAATAAAACGTTTCTTTGGATTAATAATATGGATGGGCTTGGTAAAACTACCACGCATAAGTCATTACTGGAGTAAAGATAAAATGTTGGGACAACCATTTGCCAAAACATTATGAGCCATAACCGATTTGAAATGCTATTACGAATGTTACATTTTTCAAATAATAATGATCCTCAAAGCAAAGAAAACCGTCTTCATAAAATCCAATATTTAGTTGATATTTTGAATAGATTCTTTCAAAGTCACTACATACCAGGGGAATCATTATGTGCTGATGAAAGCTTAATCCCGTTTCGTGGTCGTATTATATTTCGACAGTATATCAAAATAAACGCCACAAGTATGGCATAAAGATTTTCAAACTTTGTACAAATCCTGGGTTTACATTTAAGATACAAATTTACACTGGTAAACTCTTGGAAAATGTTAACAATACCCACAAAATATTGTTATGAACCTGTGCCGTGATCTGTTGAACAAAGGCCATACCCTGTATACCAACAATTGGTATACCAGCGTTGAGTTGGCAGAATTATTATTGAAAAATGAAACACATTTAGTTGGCACTCTTAGAAAAAATAGGAAAAATCTTCCAAAAAATGTCACTGGAGCAAAATTAAAACGTGGCGAATTTATTGCACGTGAAAATACTGAAGGAATAACTGTTTTAAAGTGGAAAGATAAACGGGATGTATTGGTCCTCTCGACAAAACATTCAACAAAGTTCCGCAAAGGAAAAAAAAAGTATAACAACAAAAATGTGTGGAAACCACAAATAATATTAGAATACAATAAGGCCAAGGGTGCAGTTGATCTAGCAGATCAGATGGTCTCATATTCGTCGCCATTGCGAAAAAGTCTAAAATGGTACAAAAAATTAGCTGTAGAATTGCTGCTCAATACTGCACTTGTGAATTCTTTAATAATATATAAAGAAATAACGAAACAAACAATATCTATTGTAAATTTTAGGCAACAGATAGCTAAATCACTTTTGAGAGTAAGACGTCGTATCAAAATATTGAGACACCTTTGACAAAAAGAAAAAGCATGAACTGAAGTGTAGATCCGGTCAAGTGAGATCGTCAAGAAGAACCTGTTCTAAATGTTACAAAGACTTAGCTGCCAAATACGGTAGAATTTTGCTAAAATAAAGCCAAAAAGTTGTTACATACTGTGACGATTGTATTGGTAATCCCTATTTTTGTCTTGATTGTTTTAATAAAGAACATCGTTATTAATAAACGATTTAATAGTTATGTCTAAGTGATGGTGAAAATTACATCAGAATCCATTGCATAGTTTAAAAGAACTAAGTGAACATTTAGACATATTGATTTTATTTTATGCTGTAATATTGTATAACTTTGATTTTTTATTTCATTACTATTTTAAATCATATATTTTCTCCAATTCAGGATATTAAATTTTTCTATGCAAAATACATATACTGTTTTCGTCACTTTTTTATTTCTAATGTAATTTAAAATTAATTTAAAATAAATGTCTGACTAGACTCTGCTCCTAGCTGTATTATAAAATATGTTGGAAAATATTTAGAAAAAGTAAAGTGATACATAAACAGATACATTCATTGGAGCCGCGTGGCCCACAGCACACCTACAAAAGAAGCAGAAATGTGTCCCCCAACAAGATATTAACAGTCAAATATAGTATACACGTGGGGGACACGGGTGTCCCCCACGTGTAAATTTCATGTAAATTTCAATGTAATAATGTAAATTTCAGTGTCACTCACGGGTGTCCCCCATGGCAGCTAACGTGTTAAGAAAATGAAGTAAATTTTTAATACAGCTAAATATGTACTTACCGGAAATTTCAGAAGAGCTCTCTCCGACTTCCACCTGTTTTGTAGTAACAGATATTTCTTCTAAATCTTTCTCACAATCTTTAATTAATGTCAGTCTTTGTTTTTTGAGAATATATAGTCGTTCTGTAGCATTGGATGTTCGTTTTCTTCGATGTGGTTGACATTGAAATTTTGAGGGCATACATGCTGGTTTCATGCGAACATGTAACACCGATCCCATCACATGATATTCCATATATCATTGTCCATATCATTTGGTAACTGAAATTTCAATAAAAAATCTATTAAGATAGATAACATCAGAGCAAGATGGGATCTAACCTCAAAACATATTGTTTATTATTTAATTTATACCTCTGACAAGATTATTGTACCACATACTACTTTAGAATCAACAAAACCAAATACAAACTTACGTCGAAGTGATCTTCATAAAAAAAAAGGTGAGTAGTAGGCAATATCCCTGTTGCATCCCGCCTTGCAAATTTAAGCCAGTTGTCTCGTATCGTTTTCTTTTGTGGAACGAATACAAATAACTTATTAGGTGTTGTTATAGATGTGTTATTACACTGGGGTACTGCACAACCTCTATACACTTTAGAATTCATATTTAATAGCACAAAATAACGAAATTATTCAATGAGCGTCTTATGTTTACGTCGTCACGTCAGAAGCGACGTCATGACACTGACAAGCGTTTTGGTGGGAAATGAAATTTTATAAACTAAAATGTCTTTTAAATATACTAAAACTTTGTTTTTAGCAGAAATATGTTACTCATTATTATTAATGTATATTTGTGAGCATTATAGTACAGTTTTTAAAAATTTTACATCTTGCCTATTCCCCAGCAAACTGGGAAAAAGAAATTGCTAGCGAAGACTAGGCAGTTCGGTATCCCACATTATTGATAAGAATATCAGCAGCTGAAACACAATAGCCTCATAAAACAGCTTAAAAGAGCGGTAGACAAAAAAAAGTGTCGCTCGAGGAATCGGAAAACATGCCCTACTTGGAAAGGTGCAACTCATTCAGTCCGACCCATTTGCATGTGTTACATTTTGAATTACGGCTTAAGGAATTAAAAACATAGCGTTCTCCTGTTGGACTTTTGGCGAAAGAAAATAAGCAACCACTACCATAGGATTGAATTTCAAAACAGAGGTTCTCATGCTCATATTATGTCGTGGCTAAAAGATGCGCCTTTCTTTTATCTTCGTTTCTGGAGACATATCAATTGAAAAGTTGTTATAAAGCAAGAGCCCGACGGCCAGACCTTCGTTATTTTATAAAGCTGAAAGTTTGCCTATGCATATCCGCTATACAGGTAAGAACGATCAGCGACTGTAGAGTTTGGGTCGTGGTTACTTCGGCAGGTAAGAGGTAGCAAAGGTGTATAAAACAGTACCTTAAATTCGTTAGAGTATAAAGCTCAATTTTTTATATTTTCTTCAGGATAACTTTAGAAATCTCGTAATCCATTGACGGACACTTATGACAGTTGCTACCCTGCCAGACACCCTAAACTTGAATAAATTATAATTGTACTTTCGGTAAAGTATAAAGCTGAATTTTATACATGTTACTTAGGGACCTATAATATAAAAGAAAAAAAATTATTTTGATATTAAAAAATCCAGAAATAAATTATTATATGCAAAAAGAAGTATTTAATCGTTCATATAAATTTCATAATTGTCATCGATATTTTTATTTTCTTCATCACTAGTCCAGTCGATAGTCTGATCGTCATCAATATCGCCTTCTCCGTCGGTTTTTAAAAAAAAGTAAGCAAGTTTATACAATTGTGAATATTTAAAAAATTATGTACAATAATTTGTCATAATAATTACATACCTCATTGAGTTTTGAGCGAATCACTAACATAACTTGGTAGTTGATCTCTTTCAAACCATTTGAACTGGTATTTTTCATCTTTCAAAACGCAGCCGTTGTTGTCTGGTTGATATGTGGTCGGATTTTTCAGATGAGCATTATTCCAAATGGTACATATATTGGTGGAAATTGCTGCAATAGCTCGCTTTTGCAAGGTGGTAGATTGCTAGCGTCAAAATGTCGTAACTTCTTTGCTATCAGTAAAGAGCATTTCTTGGAATTTATACCTGTCAATGAGTCAACTGGTGAGAAACTGACTGAAGTTATTATTAAAGTTTTAAATAACCACGAACTGGAATGGAACAATTGTAGGGTCAGGATTATGACAACGGGGCGAATATGAATGGCAAAAATATTGGGGTTCAAAGGAGAATTCTCGATATAAACCCCTTAGTGGTTTTGTACCGTGTGGCTGTCATAGCTACAATCTAGTACTATGCGATGCCGTAAAATCAGTCACTTTGTTTGGGGTACTTCAGAGGTTGTTCACATTGTTTTCAGCTTCTGTTCATCGATGGAAAATTCTAACCGATCACTTGGGACTATATACTATAAAAAGCTCAGTTACACACGTGAAGAAGCAAGAATAAGTTACGTTAACCCTAGAAAGATAACGTGCGCCTCTGAGGCGCCCGCGAAATAAATATGTCGCCGTTTCTTTTTAACCGACGCGCGAACAAGCCTGTGATTCCGAGCCAACTCAGTCGTCGATCAACACTATCGAAAGACGGCCACTTTTGTTCGGTAAGTACCAAAGCTTTGTTGTTATAACGATACATTGCGCTCGGGAGGCGCATGTTTATCTTGTGTAACTTTTATGATTTTTTTGTATATGTTTTTTTACTTATTTCTACTTATGTACAGCAATTATAAAGGTAGGTAATTGTTATTAATAATTTTAATCGTTTCTAGGAACGTTTTAACATCATGGCGAGCAGAAGTATATTAGAAGAAAGAGCAATAGTTTCTTTATTAAATCAAGAAGACGAAAGCACAGATGATGGCAGTGACAACGAAATCGAGGACCATGTAAGTAAAGACAACATTCAAAGCGATACTGATTGATGACGAGTACATAGATGAAGTAATCGACGAAAACTTGAATGACACCTCAACACCTCCTGAAAGTCCCGGAGATGACCATCGTATAGTTGTTCCGCCTCATAGAGTAATCAGACATAAGAATCGACACGTTTGGGCTACTTCTAAAAGTCAAAGTAGTGGAAGAACATTTGCGATGAATATAGTTCGCTCTAATAGAGATCCTAGTTGCATGTGTCGAAATATTTTTGAACCTCTTCGATGCTTTGGATTATTTATCACGGACGAAATTATTCAAGAGCTCGTTCAGTGGACAAATGTGGAGATATCCAAAAATGTACTGAGTATGACTTGTTCCACATTTAGAGATACGAATCCTACCGAAATCAGAGCCTTTATTGGAATAGTTACTCTCAGTGCTGCAATGAAGGATAATCATTTATGGACCTTTAAATTGTTTGACAGTTCATTTACGGGCACGAGATATGTGGCAATAACGAGCAGAGATCGATTTGATTTTATTATCAGGTGCCTAAGAATGGATGACAAGACTCTACGTCCTGCTCATCGTCAACAAGATCCGTTTATTCCAATTCGAAAGGTTTGGGATCTGTTCATAGCTCAATGCAAAATGAATTACTCTCCAGGAAGCAGTGTCACTATTGATGAACAATTACTCGGGTTCCGAGGTAGATGTCCTTTCGCATGTACACACTTAACAAACCGAATGAATACGGCATAAAAATTCCAATGATGTGCGATAGTGGAACCAATTATATAATGAATGCCATACCATACATTGGAAAGGCTATAATTACAATTGGTTTACCGCAAGGAGAATATTACTTGAAGGAGCTATCACGACCAATTCATGTCACCAACCGCAATATAACGTGTGTCAATTAGTTCACGTCCATCCATGTCACAAAGTCATTGCTTCTTGAGCCATACAAATTGACAGTTGTGGGCACGGTAAGATCAAACAAGCGGGAAATTCCTGAAGAATTAAAAACACCCGTTCTCGAAAAGTGGGTATGTCTATGTTTTGTTTCGATGGAAGTTTAACCCTAGTATCATACAAGCCAAAACCGTCGAAGATGGTGTATATGTTGTCCTCAAACGATGAAGGCGCCGTTATAAATTATACAACTGACAAACCTGAAATGATTATATTCTACAACCAGACCAAAGGTTGTGTCGACACGTTCGATCAGATATGTTCTTCGATGTCTTGTTCTAGAAAGAGTAACAGATGGCCTATGACAATGGTTTATGGCATTTTGAACATAGCTTTTATCAACTCCTATGTAATTTACACTCACAATGTTTTATGAAATGGAGAAAAACCATTGAACCGTAGAGTATACGAAGAAACTAAGCACTGAACTGTCGACACCGTGGATGAAATCTAGATTGGAAATTCCTACTTTGTCAAGACGTTTGAGAGCAAATATTGAGAATTTTCTGCCACAAACCAATAAAGAGGTTTTTGTACAAGGTAATGAGGAACCTCCAGCTAAAATTCGGCGTTATTGTAGCTTATATACAACAAAAAAAAAAAAAAAGAATGTCTAAGATGACATGTACGAAATGTAAAACGATAGTGTATGTCGAACACAAAAACGATGTTTGCAACAATTGTCTCCAAAAGTGATGATTTTCTTAATATTCTTGGTATTTGAGACTGATATTGTAATTAATTAGTTAGTAAGACAAAAAAATATAAAAGTTACTTATTTTTTTAAATTTCTACTTTTTTACTGAAGACTTCTAATTTTTGTTACTTTTTGTTAAGGATTTGTAAAATACTACGTTATTTTCTTATAATTAAAAAAATATAACATACAATTGTTTTATTTGTATATTTATTATATATAATAAATACACAATAATATATATAATTGTTTTATTAATAATGTAACACTTCATTGAAGTCATATAAAAATAAACATTATTTAAATTTGTAAAATAGATCGGTATTTAAATTGTGCGCCTTTCAGGCGCCTGTTTATCTTTTCAGTACTATAAAATGAAAAGTAATTAAATGATACAATAATAAAATTTGGTGAGCTAACCCGAACAGCATTTAAATGATTTAGTCAGCATACAAAGATTTTGTCTGCAATAATAAAAATCAGGCAGCAATCTTTGTTCCGCAAATAATTTTGATAACGGTCAAAAATTAAATCATTAATAGGCAGCATACCAATACCATGAGTTTGCATAATAAACATTCGGTCCGCAAAATAATTACTTGGTCAGCAAGATTTTATAATTGATCAGCAGAGAAAACATGTCTATATGCATTATATTTGATTGGTATGCATATTTTAAACATGGTAAGCAAAATAACTAATTGGATTGCGTTTTTGTTGAAAAATCGGCAAATTCTCGTTAAAAGTGGGCGGAGTAAGAGTAGGCGCGTGACACGAGGAGCCAATCGCGTGCGACTATTGTCATTCAATGAGTTAAGCGGCGATTATTAGCAGTCACAACAACGTGTCAGCGTAACAACGTATTTTTAAAAGATTTGTTTGTTTTTTTGTGATTTCGCAGTTATTTTACGAGTAAAATGGATAGTGATTGTAATGAAGAAGAAATAAAACAAGTTCCTGACTAGTGCCGGATTAGCCACGTAGCAAAAGTAGCAAATGCTACGGGCCCCGCGTATTTGGGGGCCCCGCGGTTCAACGTCTATCTGACCGTAATAAAAAAATATTAATTTAGAATTTACGTTAAACGCGAAGCGCTTAGTTATGCGAGATTGTATGTACTTTGTTAATCGATTTTAATATAATATGGACTAAGTATAAGTATTTTGAGAAAACTATTTATTTAAATTTCATTAATTAAATCTACTGTGGTTGGTTGATTCATAATAAAATATAGATACGTTTTATGAGTGAATATTTTTTTTATCGATTATCATATTGATCATGTTTCAAGATTATTGAAAGCTAGTGACGGTTAAGAGCAAGGTGTTTCAGAGGATCAAGTAAAAGGCGGGTAATTCAAAAATAATGAATTATTGAAATTATAAACAAAAATTATTCAATTAAAAATTACACCTTTATGTGTTCGTCGGCATTTAATTTCCTTGAATATCTTTACTATAAAATAAATGCTTAAGATATGCACATTTGATATTGTGGATTTTAAACTTGTTTAAAATTACTATAGGTAGGTGTAGGTATAATACCTACGACGAGAAACGTTGGTATCAAAATCTACGAAAATAATTCTAAATTGTACCACATTTCTAAAATTGAGCGCTGGCCACACCACAAATTATGTGTTGTACGTAGTACGTACTACAAATTACGTACTTGCACTGCACTACACGCAAGTTGGCAGCACTGCAAAACTAATAGGGGAATTCCCTGACTGACATTGTCATCGAAGGAGCTAGTCGTAACGCGAACAAATAAATTAGAACTTCTACTGACTATCAAACAATAAGAAATTGCTATACATTTACCTTTGGCTTGGCACAACGTAAAAAACTTTTAAAAGCACTTTAGATGTGAGGCATTCTTTGAAAAAGTTGTTTTGACATTACTTCGAGTATTGTTTTCGTGCGTGACGTAGCGCTATGTGCAACTTATTCAATTATCTTTTTAAAAACATAGTAGAAGAGTTGTATATACAAAGGCAAAAATATCAACGAGAAAACTTCACTTCAGGTAAGATATTTTACTAGGTATGTTTTGCATATTACATTTGTCAATAATGGCTTCTAATATTTGCACGACTACTACCTACTCATAATTAAATAATATCTATTCCTAAAACGACACAAAGACAAACTTTCTGTTAGAAAGCCTACAGGAACGTCATTTGCTCGAGCATTTGGGTTTAATAAAGACAATGTCAATAATTTTTTTCAACTTTTGGACGAGATTTACGAAAAAAACAAATATCCTCCAAATCGTATCTACAACGTAGATGAATCCGGCTTAACAGTTGTGCAAAGCAGAATTCCGCAAGTAATTGGACACCGAGGAAAGAGACAAATAGCTGCACTAACTTCAGCCGAAAGAGGTTCTTTAGTAACAATTGTAGTGTGCATGAATGCCACTGGCCATTTTGTCCCACCATTTGTTATATTTCCTCGAAAAAATATGAGCTCCCAACTGATGAGAGGATGTCCACCTGGAGCTGAAGGTGTTGTTCATCCATCCGGCTGGATTCAAATGAATATATTTACCGATTGGTTCAAACACTTTATAAAACACACGAATCCAACTCCAGAATCCAGGGTTTTACTTATTTTAGATGGACACTTCAGCCATACGAGGAACATTGATGTTATAGACCTGGCCAGAGACAATAACGTTGACATTATATCTTTACCACCCCACGACACACAAGATGCAGCCACTAGATAAAACATTTATGGGTCCATTAAAAGTTTACTATAGTGAAGAAATAAGAATTTGGATTAGGAATAACAACAGAACACTGGGTCCTTTTGATATTATGGAGCTATTCGGAAGAGCTTACATGAAAGTTCAAACTGGGAAATAGCAGCAAACGGATTTCGTGTAACAGGTCTTTGGCCATTAAATAAAAACATATTTAGTGACGTTGATTTCATGGCAGCAGAACAAAGTGCTGTGAAAGATGGATGCACAGATATTCACCAAGAAAAACATCTAATATTGAAGATAGGTCGGATAACAATGACAGATTACCTCTTTCACCTTTGACTTTAACTTCTACACTTAATGATGACAATACGATTACTACTGCAGCATCAGAGCCAAGATCTAGAATAGAAAATTTGCTTCAGTTAGGACCTTCAACTTCAACTTTCAGATGTGAGAATCAAAATGAAGAAGCATCCACATCCGGAGACGTAAATGAAAATACTCATGCTATCGAACAATCCTCTCCCAGAATCGATCGTAGCAGCTTAAATTTAGTATCTCCTTATGATATAAGTCCTGTACCAAAAAAAATCAGAAAGACATCCAATAGGGGTAGGAAAGCTGCCGTTGCTAGTGTTATAACATCGTCTCCTTATAAAAATGCCCTGATGGAAAAAAATAATAAGAAAACAGCAAATGAACAGAAAACTAATAAAAACAAGACAGGTAAAGCACAGAAAAAGAAGCCCAAAAATAAGAAAAAGAAGAACCAGAAAGGCAGTGATGATAAAGACATTGAAGGTGAAGATGAAGAGAATGTACCCTTGGATTCGGATACTGATCCTGATCCTATATTTGGTGATGTACCTAATTCTGCAGACGCAGAATGTATGTTCTGCCAGCAACTTTTTTCAGAGAATACAAGGGGAGAACTCTGGGTTAGATGCTTGATGTGTGAGCTCTGGGCACATAATGATTGTGCTGGTCCAGAATTTGACACATGGATATGTGATTTTTGCAAGTAAAATTATTAATTACTTAAAATTAGCATTGTTTTTTGATCTCCACTTAGATATTAAGTTTTATAATTGTTATTTTCCTAAGAAATACTTGGGGTACGTATTAATAGCCCATATTTGAGGGTCTGGTCCATATTTAGTGACTTTTTTGCAATTACGTTATTTGTTTGTTTTTGAAATAATAGTTTATTATTAAAACAATAAGACTATTACTGTGTTATGGAAAAACGTATGACTGATTACTAGTACATTAATAAAAGTTTATTATTTAAATAGTTTTTTATTTTTGGTTCAAAAACAAAATGGTAGCCCATATTTAGTTACTTTCCTTTAGGAAAGTAACTAAATGTGGGCTAGTGTTTTATTATGGGCTAGTAACATTTCTCATAAACAAACAACCCAAAGCCGCAACGAGCGACTATATTCTGTCGGTTTCATTCGCCCCGTGATCGCTATCACTCTGTCTCGTCAGTTCGACGCGAGTTGTCGCTAGTGTAGGACGTTGACTCTCGGCTGCTGCCGCAAAATTTTGTAAGGTACGTAAATATATGTTGTTATTTTAATAAAAAAAGGGTGTAATAAAGTGGCTATCTATGTTATTAGTAGGATATGAGTTTAATTTCATGTTTTGGATGTTTTACTTATTTGCTTCGTGTTATTTTAAAATACAAGGTTAAATTTATCTTAATCATGAATTTTGAATATGGGCTATGTTTGGGGTCTTAAATATAGGCTAGCCCATATTTAAGTATCGATACATACAACGCTAGAGTAATCTTTAATAGTGCTCAATTTTATTTTTAGAATGGCACCGACACAGTCAAAGCATCTCAGAAAGGATTGGGATGAAGAACAAATGGTTAAAGCCATCAAAATGGTTCGTGAAAGAAGATGGTACCCTAAAGCTGCAAAAACGTTCAATGTACCAAGAACAACTTTGCAACGTTTAACCTACAAAACTGACCTTACTCCTGAAGAAGCGGCTGCCACTAAATTAGGTAGAAAGACAGTGTTAGGTACACAATTGGAAAACGTGTTAGTTGAATATGTTTTGACGATGGAGAGTAAGTTTTATGGATTAACAAGGTCAGATCTTCGTAGAATGGCATATATGTTGGCAAAACGTAACAATTTGCCCAATCCATTTCAAGAATCTGGATTAGCTGGTAAAACATGGTTAAGACTAGATACACTTTTTAGAACGGATTTTGTCATGTTATATTTAAAATAATTTAAAATAAATTACATATATCAACCCGACGTTTCGATTACTTTACAGTTATCATGTTCACGGGAGGACTAAGTTGGTTAATTAACGTAAAGTACTGTAAAGTAATCGAAACGTCGGGTTAATATATGTAATTTATTTTAAATTATTTTAAATATAACATGACAAAATCCGTTCTAAAAAGTGTATTATTTAATTACATTTGTCAAGTTGCTTTTTTTTAATTTAAAATTTTAAAAAATATTTTTCTGATTGTAGGTAACATGAGTAGCAGATCTAGAGATACGGGTAGGCACTACGCTTCTGGAAGTGCTAAGCGTAAAGCAAAAGATGAAAAGAAAAAGAATGAAGCTGTTCTATCAAAACACGTAAGCTGATCGAATATTTAAATGTTCAGAGTGATGTTGCTAAATCTACAGAAAGTAAATCAGAAAATACTGAAATTGAATCTTGTACTTATGATAGTGGTACTACCGTTTCTGATGAAGCTACATTTTCTACAATAAGTGAAGCTGTAGTTGAAGAGACAGCAATTCCTTCTAATTTAACTATATCATGTTGTAGCCAAGGAGAAGCTAAAAGCACAGCCAGTTCTCTCGATCTAGAGTTGTCTTGTTCTAATCAAAAAGTAGTCGATGGCATATTACTCGATTCTAATGTTACTACAGTTTCAAGTCAAAAACCAAACGAAAGTAAAATATACTCCAATTATATTGGTGAATGGCCGAGCAACTTTGATAAAGATTATTGGATTGAGAAAGGAAGCAGCGAACTGCAACATATGAATAGTGATTTTTTGTCTTCAAAGAAAATTTACGTAAACGAAAATAAGCCACGGTTCTGCCATAAGACATTTTTCACCTATAAACATAAACTAACGAATAAAACTCACGTCAGAGACTGGTTGTATTATACGGAAACCAAAGGACGACTTTTTTGTTTTGTTTGCAAAGTTACGAATTCAGATAGTTCGTCACCACGATTTACGAATGACGGATTAGATGACTGGAAAAATGCGCACAATTTATTGACAAGACATGAAGAAAGCACTCAGCATAGACAAGCCGTAATTTCGCTGTTAAACCTCAAAAACAAGAATACGCGTGTTGATTCTCAACTTGTGAGCCAAATTGAGACTGAGAAAAAATATTGGAGGCTACTCTTAAAACGATTCATTGCAGTAATAAAGTTTTTAGCAGAACGAGGTCTTGCGTTTCGGGGTAGTGACGAAATTGTTGGTTCACCTCACAATGGAAATTATTTAGGCTTGTTAGAATTAATAGCCCAATTTGACGCTTTTATGGCTCAACATATACAAAATCATGCTAACAAAGGAAAGGGACATACGTCATATTTATCAAAACAACTTGTGAGGTATTTATTCATCTAATTGCATCAAGCATACTGAATCAAATTATTTGCGAAATTAAAAGATGCAAATACTACTCAGTTTCATTGGATTCTACTCCAGATATATCGCATATAGACCAACTGACACTGATAGTGCGCTATGTTCTGCCATCTGGACCGGTGGAAAGATTTCTTAAGTTCTTGGACATGGAAGGTCATACAGCACAACAACTCGCTCAAAGTTTACTAGATTTCTTAAGTGAGAGTGGCATTGATATCAAAGATTGTCGTGGGCAAAGCTACGATAATGCCAGCAACATGAGTGGGAAATACACCGGCTTACAAGCCCGAATTAAGGAAATAAATAAGTACGCTGAATACATTCCCTGTCTTGCACATTCATTAAATTTGGTTGCTAAGTGCGCTACAGACTGCTGTACAGAAGCATTACTTTTCTTCGATTTCATTGAAAACCTCTATACATTTTTTCCGCTTCTACCTATCGATGGAGTCGTCTTACGAGTGCACTTAGAGATTCTACTTCTAATATTCCGATATTGAAACGGTTATCGGACACTAGGTGGTCAGCCCGAGCTGATGCTACGAAGGCATTTCTATGTGGTTTTATGACTATTAAGCAAGTTTTGGGCATTTTCAATAACGTGGATCAAAAGCGGAGTGCCGTAATAAAGCTTACGGACTAGTTTCAACGATGAATAAATTAGAAACGGGAATAATGACAATTACGTGGAACGGAATCCTAGAACGCTTGCAAGCGACTAGTGCTTCGCTGCAATCGTCTGATCAAGACCTTAATACGGGATACGCCCTTTATGAATCATTATATGGCTACGTCCAAGCAATGCGATCCACATTTTCAGATATTGAGGCAAGAGCTAAAGACCTGACCAACTGTGAAGAATACCAGCAACAGTCATCCAGACAAATCAAGCGAAATACAAAGTACGACCATTTCAACGGCTCTACTACATTCGACGACGGCTTTGTTGAAAACCAAACACATGGACAACGTTTCGAAGTTCAGGTGTTTATTGTCATTATTGATAACGTACTGTCTGCTTTAACTAAACGTATGAAAGCATATCATAAGATTACTAGTGTTTATGAAGTATTTCGACAGCTAAAATTTCTTACAACAGAAGAGATTTTGGAAAAATCCTCCAATATGGTCAGTGCTTACGAAGACGATTTGGAGAACAGCCTAGGTGGCGAATTAGTGCAGTTCGCAGAGCTGCTGAAAACAGATATGGCCATTGTTATTGACAGCAAGAAACCGGAGCCTCTGGAACAACAATTTTATAAATTCTTAATAAATAATTCTTTAGGATCGTGTTTCCCAAACTTAGAAATTGCCTTGCGCATATACTTATCTCTCATGATCACTAACTGCAGTGGGGAACGTTCGTTTTCAACATTGAAACGTATTAAAACTGAATTAAGAAACACGATGGGCTAAGAACGTCTTAATCATCTCACTTTGTTGAATATAGAGCACGATTTACTTAAAGAAGTCGATATTGAAAGTATTATTTCTAAATTTGCCCATATTAAATCAAGAAAAGTTTATTTGTAACGGTTTTGTTTTATTTAATACCCTAAACTTGAGAACCTAAAGCAAACCAAGGGCCCCTTGACAGAATTTGCTACAGGTCACGCGCTGGCTTAATCCGGCACTGCCTGACTACGAATCGGATGCGGAATGCAGTGACACTGAAGAATCGGTGCCAGTGACTAGGAAGAAACCAAAACTGTGTTTGGACTGGAAGTTAGTTCAAAAGTTTGATAACTCTGAACAAGCCAAAACATCCCTAAATGCTGAAAGTACTTGGTCCCAACATTATTGCCATCAAACAGAGGAAGGAAAAAAAATATACTATAGGTGCAATAAGTTGCAACGTCGTAGTTCACAATGCTCTTCAAAAATGTATTTGTTATTCGAAAGCACCTCAGATTCAGTGTTAATGTTCAAAACGAATGCTGACCATGACTATGATGAAAAAGGAGTTTACCTCGTCGTACGGTTTGAGTGACACCGTGAAGAACGAAATTAATCGATTATTTGATTTAAAATGAAACCAAAAGCTATAATGGAAAGTCTGCCTAAAATGAAAATATCAAAGTTCCTAAAATGTCTCAGTTAAGAAATTATCTGAGTGATCGTCGTCGTACTATATACGGCCAATCTACCATAAGTTTAGAGAGCTTGAAGCTTGGATTCATTCACACTCAAGTCTTCCTTTGTATCCGCATGAAGTTTTTGTGGTTTGTTACCGAATTGATGACAGTGATGAACAAAATCCCACTTTTCGGTTTGTTATGTCTACTAAATATTTGATTGAAATTTCCAAAGATGCCAGCGTCGTCCATGCAGATGCCACGTACAAACTCATCTGGCAGAGTTTTCCTGTATTGGTCTGTGGAACCACGGACCAAAACCGCAAATTCCACCCTGTATGTGTAACGATTCCAAATAATGAACAAAAGATTTCAAATTGATGTTTCAGGGACTGAAGGACAAAATACAAGAAATTTTCGAAAGTTCTTGGAATCCAAAAGTATTGGTTTGTGATGCTGCTAAAAGCATACAAAATGCATTTCTAGAAGTTTTTGGAGAACACGTCGTAGTTCGGATGTGCTGGGCACATGCAAAAAGAAAAATTCAAGAGAGGATTGAAAGGATTAAAAACAAGGAGCTGCGTGATAATATCTTAAATGATGTTGATTCATTGCATTCTATAACAGATGCTAATATATTTGACGCAGCTTCGGAAGCATTTGTGCAAAAATATAAAGATGACATCGAATTCGTCACGTACTTCAGAGCACAGTGTTTAGTACAAAACCGCAATTGGTTTTTGGGAGCGGCTTTCAACTCTCCATCAACCAATAACGCTTTGGAGTCTTTTAACAGAGTAATAAACGATAGCAACACACTATGCGAACGCTTCCCTTTATCCAGGTTTTTGGTAGTTGCAAAAGAAATGGTAAACCAGTGGTCTAATAAATATATTAGTAATCCAGATGACAATTACATTGCCACCCACCCTCTTTAACTACAAAGCACTAGACTGAAGCTTACCAGTGGGCAAAAAAACCTAAAATGGTGACTCTGCTACGTAAAGGCAACAAATACAATTATTACCAAATTCCTGCTGGTGAAGCAACTAATTGTGAAGTTTTCGACGCACAAAGGGAAAGCTTTGACGATTTCAAGAAACAATATTTCAGCAAGTGGCTTGTCTCATTGCCAACTGAAAGAAACGATTGGCTAAAAGGGAGACGTGACTGTCCAGTTTTTAAGTTATATATATGCAAGCACGTGATTGGTTTGGCAATTCGCTTAAAGTATGTGATTCCCCCACTTGAAGCTAAAATATTCCCATAGGGGAAAAAGAAAACGTGGCCGTCCATCCAAAGCAAAACGGGCATTGATAATACAATAAAATTCTTCCTCATCGTTTGATACCTTGTTGATTTGATCTCGTAATTATTAGAATTAAACATTTTGTTTAAGTATTTTTAATTTTAAAACTCATGTTTAAGAAGTCATGTCATACTCATTGTATGTATAAATTTAATAAATAATAATTATTATATCTTAAGTACTTAGGTATCTTCTTGATTATTTCATATTTTTGATTCATCTCAATTAAAAAAAATAAGAATAATAAAATCTTTTATTAGTTTACATTTCTATTACAAACATCCACTCAGAGAGCAATTAAATTATATAATTTTTGTAAGGATTGCGTCCATTTTGCGCATGACTAGTATTTGTGCTACGTTTAGATGCAGCACAAAATGAATTATTTTGCTTACTCTCTGAGTGCTTACCCAATTTTTATAAAACAGGAACAGCTTATTGCTGCTTATATAATTAATATGCAGTATAAAAATAATCACAGCCATCCAGAATGACATAAATTGCTGATTGATTTTGAAATGTTTGCTAGCCATGAGTTACTGACCAATTAGCTATTTCTGCTGACAGATAATATTTTTCTGCTTTCAAAAATACTAATACTATGTTGACCTTTTAAATAACACCCCTATAAAATAAGGTTATCTTTCTACGAATAAAGCAGTCCGTTATCAAATTAGTGCCATCCATGATGGTTTAATTACTTTGGCTATTGAAACTCAGAAAACTGACGTTCAAGTGTCTCATGAGGTTACTACTCTAGCCGAATATCTAAAAGATTCCAGCTTTATAGTTTCATTGGTCGTTTGATATGACATACTTTTTCAAATAAATTTCGTAAGTAAATCTCTACAATTAACAAACATGGATTACTGTAAATGTACAGAAATGCTGAAAAATGCTGCAATTTCTTGTTAGACTATAAAAATACTGGATTTAAAAGCGCTATTTTAACTGCGAAGGAATTGGCCGAAGAATTAGAAATTTAATCGGTGTTTAGCGCTACAACGAGAATTCGATATGTTAAGCGTAAAGTTGGCGAAATTGCACGCGATGACCCTATAACTTCTCCAGAAAAAAAATTTGAGGTTAAATTTTTCAACTGTCTTTTCGACACTACATTAATTTCAGTCAATGAAAGGTTCGAACAGTTAAATGAGTACTCGGAATCTTGGTCTTTTTTGTACAATATTAAACAGATTCCGGAAAAACCCGACCTTGTCAAACTCTGTGGTGATCTCCAATTAAAATTAACTGTAGACTAAATCAGACATAGATGGTTGTATGTTGTGTGATGAACTCGTAAGTTTGACATCTTTTTTACGTGATCAAAATATGGTTACTCTTATTTTTGTTTTAAATTTCATCAAAGATCGCAACTTACAAAAACTGTATTCAAATGTATGGATAGCATTGCAAATATTATTGAGTATACAGTAACGGTTGCTAGTGGGAGAGGAGTTTTTCAAAGCTGAAGCTGATGAAAACCTATCTTCGATCAACAATATCTCAATCTAGATTGACAAACTTAGCAACTTTGTCAAATGAAAACGAAATTGCTGAAAACATCGACTTTGATAACCTTATAAAAGAGTTCGCTGATAGAAAGGCCAGAAAAGTAAAATTTTATTAGTTTGTTTCTAATAAACGGTTATGTTTTATAATAAATAATTATTTCTTTTAATAAATGGTGATTTCATTATATCCTTTCTCTTTTTTTCGTATGGGTTTGAATTGCAATTGGGGGGGCGCCGTAGAAATCTCGCTCAGGGCGCTGGTAGTGTTAAAACCAACATTGTTTATATGACTCAAATGTCTGTCTGTTTGTTCAAACTAATTTCCGAGAGGGCGAAAGAAGCTGTGAGCAAAGGACATTCCTCTGCTCCCATATATTAAATATTCGCCTAAGCTCAAAATTGACGAAAAATTGATTCCTACATTCCAAATAATAATTATGTACCGCTAAGTACCGCTAAAATTAAGCTATAGTAAGGGATATTTCTGAAAATTTATTTACTACCCAAAAATTATAAGGCTTTGTGGTTATAACAAATGTTAAATCCGTTTTACGAAAACTTTGAAATTTTATAAAAATAAATCTACATAATTAATCATAATATTAATAACACATAATATTTGCTTATTTAGGATCAATTTACTTCAATAATACTCATTTTAAAATATAGGTATTATTTTTTAAAATAAGTATTATGCTCAGACTTTCTACACCTTTATATACCTAAAGATTGCCATAATATACCAGAGCATTTAATATCTATATTATTCTATATTTACTAAGTGTGGTAATGCACAAAGATGCCCCAAATGTAATTTCATAACCTCTTCAGACCTCTGGTACACATATATGTACCTTATTAAATTATAGCTAAAACTAGTAATGCCATCTAGTGCCGAGTAATTTTATGTATTCCTGTCATCAGTGAAAGCTATATTATCCAAAACAATCAATAGGTGGCAGTTTTTGCCGTATTTTTTTATGTGAAAAATTCATTTGAATTTGAAATTAACAGTTTTAATTTGGTGTTATCCGCGCGGAATCTTCTAAAATCAGGTAAATATATTTATTATTGTTTTTATTCAATGAATTTTATGTTATTTTGTACATATTTAGTTGAAGTATACTGTGCATATTTATTTTTTATGAAATAATTTACATTTGTTATTCAATTATGTATATAATTTCTGAGTGCACATTTGTGCACCTCAGGACTGAGGAATGAATTTATTGTTTGTATGAGGAATTTTTGATGATCTTTTGTTGATTCTAAGCCATGGATGATGCAGCAATAGAAGATCTTCTTAATAACAGTGATTGGGAGTTCTCCGAAGAGACGATGATACCGAGTACTGCTAGATGCTGCCGCTCATGAACTTTCGATGTCGGAAGGAGTCTGAAGTCGAACAGGCAAATGTAGGTGAAGTGCAGCAAAGTGTGCCTAGAGTATTCTGACGCACAAAAGAAATGAATACTCGTGGTCCAGACATTGCTGATGATTTGCTCCTGCCTCAAGGTTCATCAACTAAGAGTTGTTTGTATTCATTTTTGAGTACTTTGATCTTGACTTCTGGAAGTCAGTCGCTGAGCAGACTAATCTTTATTCTGCACAAGTGAGAAATTTAAAGTCTGTGTCAACTGATTATATCGAGATGATACGTTTTACTGGCTTGCAAATTCTCATGGGCAGTTTGAAATACCCTCAAGGTAGACTGTACTGGAGCAATGATCTTTGTGTGCCATTGATACGGAACACTATGACAAGAGATCGTTTCTTCGAGCTCAGGAATCATTTACATTTTGTAGATAATTCTGCGAGACGAGATAACACAGACAAACTCTGAAAGATACGTCCTATTATCACTAAAGTCCAGGAAAAATGTTATACTTTACCACGATCCAAGCACTTATCTATTGATGAGCAGATGATACCGTTTTCTGGGAGGTGTGAATATCGCCAGTACGTTCCCTCAAAACCGAACCCTCTTGGCTTGAAGAACTTCGTGTTAGCGGCTCGAGACGGTGTTGTTTTAGATTTTGAGATATATGTGGGCTCAAATACATTACCACCACAAAATATGGCTGATCTGGGGTTGGGAGCAGGGATTGTAAAACTGTTGTGTCGCACAGTTGATGAAACTTGCGTTTTATATACTGACCGTTTTTTTACAAGTATTAAGCTAGCAGACTACTTAATTCAAAACAAAAAAGATGTGTATTTGACCGGAACTGTAATGACTAATCGGATTGGGTCAGTTTCTAAAAAGTTAACGACTGATAAACAATTAAAAAGAGGTGAATGGGATGAAAAGGTAAGGAATGATGAAGAAGTCTCTGTGCTGAAATGGAAAGATACCAAAGCCGTCACTATGCTGTCTACGTGCATAGGCGGTAGTCCAATAGGTTCCTGTAAAAGATGGTGTAAAGTCGAAAAGAAAAAAATTGATGTCGCACAACCAGCTGTTGTAAAGAATTACAATACCTGTATGGGGGGAATTGACTTATGTGATAGGCTGATAGCGTATTATCGGAGTTCAATGCGTACAAGAAGGTGGCCCGTGCGTGCATTCAGTCATTTCGTAGATTTAGCCATAGTTAACTGTTGGATTATGTACACAAGATGTTGTAATCATGAGGGTATCACTGCCAAAGATAAATTGGGACTCCTTCAGTACAGGTTGAATCTCGCCACAGCTATGGCAAAATATGACGGCGGAATAGTAAACCCCATTTACTCGCGTTCTAACAGTCGAGGCGGCGCAGATACAGACAGTAGGGAGATTCCGTCTACCTCTAGGAACCAGGATGAACCGCCAAAGAAGAAGCCCAGAGCAATCGTGGCGCAACCACGTCCTGATGTGAGATTAGATGGAGTAGGGCACTTGCCACGATACTTAGATGACAAGTTTGCGTCAAAATGTCGCCATAAGGAATGCTCATCTCGTTGCCGTACAATATGTGTAAAATGTAATGTATATTTGTGCATTTTAAAAAACAACTGCTTTGAACGATTTCATACCACATATTAATAGAAACGACCGCAGGTACACATATGTGTACCCGTTTTTTTTTCTTTATTACACTTGACATTAATAAAAAACCTATTTTGTGTTTTATTTCACCCCCTAATAACTAGAAAAAAAAGTAAAATATCATTTATTTCATTTGCTTTCTGCCTGGGTCTGAAGAGGTTAATCAATGTGTGTTTGCCATGATACACATCAGCCATATTGTATATCATGGCTGAACCACGTGTCATACTACAATATTGGCATATTGGCAACACTATTTAGAAGACAAAAGCTAAGCTGCACTATGTATATACAGTCCTCAGTATTATGCATAAATTACTTATCTATAAAAGCCTAAACTATTTATTTGTTATCAAAAGAATAACACTTGGTGTCCGAAGTAGTTGGATTGGACATAGTCACTAGTCAGGTATGACTCGAGGTTATTATCACTGAGGAGTCTATCCAAACAAAATGGCATCGCCTACAGAGCCTAATTCAAAACCTGAAATAAATTACGTATTGGAGATATTCCGCCGCTTGACACGAATAGTAGTAATATGCCCTCACTTGGAAAAACTGGTATACACAATTCAAAATCTATCTCCGAGCAAATATTCTGGAAGACGAGTTGACAAAAAGAAAGTTGCAATTCTTCTGCATTTCATTGAAAATGACGCTCTCACAATTTTCTATTCCTTTGACATCGATATCGACGAAGTTACATTCACACAACTTGTAGAAAGATTTAAAAATTATTTCTTACCTCGGGTTTCCAACTCTTGATGAAATAAAGGCTGGTCTAGCCAGTGCAAAATGCTTTACAACTTTAGATGCTGACAAGGATTTCTGGACCTCGAAGCCGAACGAGCAATCATCTAAGCTTTGCACATTCATTACTCCTTATGGTCGATATAGATTCACTCGCTTACCTTTTGGCATCATCAATGCTGTTCTAGAAATGCCTCACAGTGAGATGGTCAAACGATTTGGAGACATTCCCGGTGTTAAAATATAAATGGATGACTGTTTAATATGTGGTCATAATATTAATGGACATAATGAACGTCTAAAATGAGTGTTGGAACAAGCTCGTGAAATTAATTTAAAATTTAATAAGAAAAGTCTGCAATTTGCAAAAATAAGGTGAAATACATAGGCCATTTTTTCTGAAAATGGTATTAATGGATATGATACAAAAATAGAGGCAACCAACAAAATGCCTACACCCATTAGTGAGCTACAGCGTTTTCTAGAAATTATCTAAAACCATTTATAAAGAATTTGTCACAAGAAACCACTAATTTGAAAACGTTGCTAGCTAAAAATACTGAATAGTATTGGTCTGAACATGAAAATAAATTTTTAAACTTAAAGAGAATTATTAGCTCGTCTCCAGACTTAATAAACTACGATCCTACTTCATTATCTACAGCAGAGATTCCCGAAAGTTGGTCAGCGGAACCCTGGGGTTCCGTGGAAGGGCCACAAGGGTTCCGTAAAAAATATTTTAACACGTGCGGTGAGCAACGTTGTTCGCGCGCACCGACCTGTATGTAAACGCGCGAGAGAGGGGCAGGGCGTGCGGGCGGAGTAGTATATCGCGCACAGCCCTCCCCGTCCCGCGCGCTCTTGTAGCAGCGCCGTCGGCTACGGCGCGTATATACCGGTTCAGACCGCGATAAGAGCCACGTATTTCGATAATTGAATTAGTTAGTTAGTCACTAACTGTTAGTGAATAGCTGCAGTAAAAAAATATCTGTTGTTGGGTACCTATTGATTTGCAATTTTCGATATTTATTGGTAAGTCACAATGTTTTGTTTATTTGGACACATTTTCGAAATAAAATACGAGCGATTTATTCACTTGTCATTTTTATTGTAGGTAGTTCAAAATGGAAAGTTGGCTCAAAACGGGGCGCCTCACAAGTGGCAAAAGTGTTTCGGATTCTTCACTAGATCCAGAGCCACCAGCAGTGTGTATTGAAAATATTTCAGAAAATGTTCCTGGTTCGTCGGTATGAAAGTTATGCATAAGTTTTTTTTACAATTTATTTGATCACTCTTGACCGCAGTCACGCCTCCGATCAGCGTCAAACTGGCCATACAGTCGAGGTGGCATTTGCCAGCCGGACCCCAGCCTGCGCGGGCCCCCCCACGGGCCTGGGTTGCGGGGCATGCGGCAACCGTAGCACAGGGGGCCCGCGCAGCGTGGCCCCTGTGCTACGGTTGCCCGCATGCATGTCGCGAAAACTATGCGTCGTACAAAAAAATTGTACAGTCATAATTTGTCGAAAATTGCTTTGCCTACAAATATGTTAATATAACTTTTTGCCCTAAATTAAAGATTAAAGAAGTTATAAGCAAAAATTAAAAAATCCTTTTTGCTTATGTATAACTTCTCTAATTTTTAATTTAGGACAAAAAGTTATGTAAACATATTTGTAGGCAAAGCAATTTTCGACAAATTAAGACAACGAATTTTTTGTAAGACGCATAAAAAAGTGTTTTCACCCCTTTTTTCAAGATGGCGGTTGGGGGACAAGGGTGGCGACCCCAAAAACTTGAGGTTAAGCTTCTATTGACCCCCCACACATGTCCCAAAAATAAAATTGCGTCCTCTAATAAATGCAATACTCGGAAAATTGCCGGAAAATGATGGGAGTTTTATTTTGCTTTTTTTTATGTATTACAGTGGTTATTATTATTATTAATAATAATAGTGTTTATTCCGCCGTTTATTAAATAAACTGAAGCAAGAAACCCTACAGGAATCTGTCATGATTTCGAAGGACTGGGACTTTTTTGCTGAGGTAAGGTCGCGGAAAAAACGCGTAAAATTCGCAATTTACGCGGTTTTCTGGATCTAGCTAACACGGCACCAAGCATACGCGGCTGATTCCTGGAAGAAACGTTCTTCACGTCAGATCCGTGGCTATTATTTTTTTTTATTACAGAAGAAAACTAAAATTATGTGGCAAAAGAGGGCTGAAAAATAAAACATTTTGTCGATGAGGCACCCTCATAAATATAATAGGAAGTGAAAAAAAATTGTTTTAATTTGTCTCGCCACGGATCTGACTATGCAAACCACGGATCTGCTGAGGTAAGGTCGCGGAAAAAGCGCGTAAAATTCGCAATTTACGCAGTTTTCTGGATCTAGCTAACACGGCACCAAGCATGCTGGGGCGATAGAGGTTAAAAACTCGATGAATTCGGAACTGCAACATTTATAAATAACAATTAAGAAACGTAACGTATTTATTTACTCTCATCTCATAATTCTGAGAAACGGAACGCATTAAGCAAGTAAAGAATCTTGTGGTTGGGGAATCCCCGACGTGCGTTCGCTGCTCTTTGAATCGCATTTCATTGTTTAGTCGGGTTTGTATCGCCGGTACTCTAGTTCAATTACGTTGTTTTTAAATATTATACTGACTTTCTTTATATCGAGAAACAATGTAAAAGGTTAGTTGCATTATATTATTTTTATTGCTTTCTGAAAAAAAGTTACTTTGGTGCTTTTGTAATTTAATATTATATACCTAAGTATTACTCAAATTGATATACTTAACGGTTTCAGTCACGTTCAGCGGCATATAAACCTAAATCTGGTTCGGAGAAACGGAAAAATAAAAGAAAGATAGAATTACAAACAGCGGCTTCGAATCCAAAGCAATCCAGGCTTTCTTTCACGTCTACATCTCAAGAGCTTGAAGATCCTCAAAATCGGAGCGAATCGCAACCAGGTTAATACATTTAATTTAATACAGTTTTTTTTCTAATTTAACAAATCTTTACATATTTGTTTGCCAGTTTTACCTGTAGTTTCACTTTTTTAATTCCTTTTTTATAATCTAAAAATTTGTCAAAATTATCTGTTTGAAGCCAAAATTACGTCTTTTTATATATCGACTTTGATGTATAAATTTTAAGCTACAGATAGGTACGGAATATTTTAGAGAATACTACATTTTTAGAAATCTTATATTATTATAAACAAAAGCCTTGGCTGATTAACTCATTAGTGTCCAGACCATACCCTTGAACGTAGATAGCTCAATTTTTGTAATAAAATGAAATCCCTTTACTCATATTGTAGACGAAAAACGGATTTTTATTAATTTCTGAAACCCCTCAACCGATTTCAATGATATTTTGTGAATGTGTATAGCTATCAAATATTTATACAATATTTTATTTATTTTTATAGGACTGTCATCATCATCATCAATATTTGAGTTAGACGAAAAATTGGATTCAGTTTCGTATGCAAGTAATTCAGAACAGAGCATAGCAGCGGCGACTCTACCCATACTAATCACGCAAGACACAGCACCACAAGAAACAAATGCATGCTTTTCTAATCCTAAAGACACAATTACTTCAATTACTTCTAGCGACACTGGATCTAGTGCAAATATTGATAACGTTGCGTTAAAGCCACTTACATTAACAGTTGATGATTGAAGTGAAATTCAAAAACTTTCTGAATTTGCTGCGCCAAGAAAAAAATGCTACGACTGCTGAGAAATTAAGTTTCTTATCTGTTCACCCTATCCAACCTTCGGGTGATAAAAACAGCTTTCGATGCAAATCGAGTTTACTACCGAAAGTTACCAACAGGAACTTTAATTCGACGAGAATCTGTTTCTTATTCTCTTGAATTAAATAAGCTATTTTGTACTGCCTGCATGTGTTTTGCGTCTGACGCCACGAAAGAAGAAGGAGGAGGAAGAAGTCCATTTATTGATGGCGTTGCACCATCCAAAAAACATATTTATGAGCAACTTGTCAAACACGAGGAAAGCCACAGTCATCAGTTAGCCGTATTCGCCTTGTGTACAGCAAAAAAAAAAGGAAATGTGGAACAGCATCTCACGCGAAAGAATATGCAAGAGATTTCCAATAGGCGTCTGGTCCTGAAAAGAATAATTGATATAATACTATTTATATCTAAACAAGGCATTGCTTATCGTGGAAAAAGTGAGGCGTTGTACTCATTAGCGGATATCGCAGACGACAACCAGAATCACGGAAACTTTTTAAATTTAGTTGTCCTATTGTCGAAGTATGATCCAGTTCTTAAGGCCCACATGTCCGAGGCAATTACTGAAAGTAAAAAAAGAAAAGACTCAGGAAAAGGTAAGGGTCAAGGTAGGCTTGTTACCTTTTTATCAAAACCACTATAAATAAATTAATAAATATATGTGCACGTCAAGTTAAACAAGAAATCGTTAAAGAAATCCAGGCGGCGAAATCTTTTAGCCTTAATGTGGATTCTTGCTAGGATGTTGGCGTTGTTGACCAGGCTGCAATTTGCGTGCGCTATGTTAAGAGTGGGATCCCACAAGAACGGATGCTCAGCATGGTCCCTGTCCGGAAATCAACAGGAGAAGATTACAGAGCTCTTGTAAATAATGAACTAGCCCAGTTGGGCTTAAATTTGCAAGATCTTATTAGGGTGTCATTTGATGGTGCCGGAAATATGGCAGGAAGGTATAATGGTCTTCAAGCAAAACTGAAAGAAGAAGTGCCAAAATTAATTTTCACACATTGTTATGCACATGTTTTAAACTTAGTGCTGGGAGGCGCTAGGTCAAGCTGTACTGAAGCCAAGAATTTGTTTGGGCTCTTGGAGTCTACCAGTGTATTTATTCATGAATCATTTAAGCGCACATCTCTATGGGTGGAGAAAATTTCAGAATTAACAGCTGGACAAGACAAATTGAGACGATTACAGAATATCGGAAAAACAAGATGGTGGGCTAAAGATAAAGCCTTGACCACTGTTATGGAGAGAAAACTCGATATGTGGCTTTGATAAAAACTTTAAGTGCCATATCATCGAGCACGGAGTTCGAGCCAAAGGTTTCGTTCCAAGCAAAGGCTTTAATGGATTATTTTTTGAAATTCGAAACAATCCTGACAGCCATCACGTTCAAGAAAATGTTTGACCTATCAACCCCAGTAAGCCAATATCTCCAAACCCCTACATTGGATTATCTTAAAGCTTGGGGATTCATCAAATGTTTAGATATGGATTTACGAAGATATTTAGATACTTTTGATGATGTTTTCAAAGCTGCAAGTTTATTTGCATCCGATGTTCAAGACTTGATGCACGCTGAAAACATTGATCTCGACATACAAACCACGTTACCGTTACGAAGAATTTCTAAAAAACCGAAGAAACATGACCAGTTATGTGAAGATGAAGTAACATTATTGGCTACAGAGCCAAAGAGATTTTATTCTATTTCTGTCTACAAAGTCATTATTAATACAGCTTTAGTTAAAATAAACGAAAAATTCATCTGCAACGAAGATTTAATGAAAGATTCCGCTTGTTTGGACCCGAAAAAACTTCAATAGAATCAAAGAAAATGGGATTCCTAATGACGCCCTGAAGTCTATCGCATCAATTGCAAATATTGATCGAGAGTTGCTGTCAAAAGAACTGGAAACTTTTGCAAATAATTTTAAGGAACTGTCTAAAACTCTTTGGGATGAGCACATTTCTTCTAGACAGCATAAGCAAGATTCAGATTCACAAAGCGACGAAGAAAACGACGAAGATGTTTTAGACTTAGACCAGGCAGCAAAGGACGCCATGTGTTTTTCCGGAAGTGGTTTAGACGTCTGTCAAAGTTGCATACCATGTGCATGTAAACTTTTATCACAGTATAACATGCATATCAGCACGTACACCACCTTATATGTTACATATTGTGTAATTCTCACAATTTCATTCACGCAAGTGACTTGTGAGAGACGATTTTCAGCATTAAAGCGCATTAAAACGAGACTTCGTTCTCTACTGGGGCAAGAACTGTTAGATTCGTTAATTATATTAAATACAGAATCGGATCTAATCAAGGATGACGAAAACAGCAGCTTTTACCAACGAGTCATTAACTGCTTAGCTGAAAGTTCTCCTCTTTTAAAAAAAATGTTGATTGGTTAGCTTTATATTATTATTTGTTATTAGTAAATACCTACTTATTATTTTACTTTTAGTATTGTAATAAATTTTTTATAGTTTGTTTATCTCAATTTGTGTATTTCAGTATTTTTCGATAGTATCCCATCACCATGATCTAGTCTTGGGCCTCGGGATTGCGATTAGCCACCCGGGCCCTTACGACCCAGTCCGACCCTGCCTCCGATAACGCGATGATGAGGTCGACGATGGAACGAGATCGCCCAAAAGGTGCCTGTTAACTATTTTCTTATTTATATATATTTTTACCTGACTGCGCCAGAAGGAGGGTAATGTTTTCCGAGAGTATGTATGTATGTATTTATCGTGATACAAGTAATTTACTAATTTTATTTATTGTCAATTATACGTATTGCTATGGTTGTTATCATTGTTTGTTAATTCATTTCAAGGTTTGCTAAATACAAAAGACCCTAAGTACCGGACAGAATCTACAACATACACTATAACATACATACACAACATATACTAAGAGTTGCAACTCAGGAGAAAACTTCTTCAAAAAAGAGAAAATACGACGAATCCTACTTGTCCTTTGGATTTGTTCCTGTGGGAATGACTGAGAACCCGGATGGACAATGCGTTATTTGCAGCAAACTAATGAGTAATAGCTCACTGGTACCTGCAAAGCTTAAACATCTTGACACGAACCACCCAGAACTGATAAAAGCGTCAGCTTTTTTGAAAGACACAAAGAAGTACATAGAACTAGTGCAGCTGCTATACAAAAATTTGTAAAGACCGATAATGAAAATGCAACAGAGGCATCATTTCTGCTACGTTACAAAATCGCTAGTGCTGGTAAACCACACACGATTGCAGAAGATTTAATAAAATCATGTATGACAGAAATTGTCACCTGTGTACTTAGAGAAGCAGCAAAGAAAGTGTCAGCAGTTCAATGCCCTAATAACGTCATTTCTGATCGAATTCACAAGATTTCAGACCATATTCAAGATGAATTAATTAGTAGATTGAAGACCAGCGAGATGTTTGCAACGCAACTTGACAAAAGTGCAGATGTCGCCGGGTTATCAATACTGATTGTTTTTGTGAGATATCCCTTTGGAGGATCTGTTGAAGAGGATTTGTTTCTTTGTACTCCTTTAAAAACCAACACAACCGGAGAAGATGCAGCTCCAGATCTTCGCGTTCAACTGTCGGACATTAAGCCTAATTTTAATGCTATTTTAAAAAAATATGTAAAAAAATTTCATTCGTCACATTAAATTCACAAACGTGTTTTTATGAATTTAATGTGACGAATGAAATTTTTTGTACGTTTTACTACTTCATGTATAAAAACAATTTCATAAAAACTTAATTGTTTTATATTTATACATTTTTTAAGGTAGGTGAATTTCCAGTTTTCAAAGAAGAGTTCCGCTAGGAAAAATATAATCAATTAGGGTTCCTTGACAAAAAAAAATGGGAACCCCTGATCTACAGATGCACCAAAAACATAATGGGTGCTGTCTTGATGCACGAAAAGCAGCCTATAGCTTATACCTCTACTTCTCTTACAAAATGTTAACAGAATTCCACTCAAATTGAGAAGGAGCTTCTTGCCTATTTGGTTGTACGAAACTCCATCATTACATCTATGGAAGACAGATAACAATGAAAACGAATCACAAACCGGTTATGATTTTGCTCAAAAAGACCTTATACGATGTAATGTTGTAATTATTGTTTTAGCTATGATGTTAAAAAAAAATAAGTAAGCGGTCAATGTGACATATGAAAACTATATTTTAAATATTTCAATGATGATACATGAGTTTTACTCTAGGTGTCTATATTTTACATCTTCTTTACTTTGTAAATTAAAAACATTATTTTCAAACATACATTTTGACTCGACATATTAATTTTTTAATTATCATGAAAATAATATTAAATTATAGATTTTTCCTTTTTTTTTTTTAAACATGCTATTATGATAATGATTAACTAATTATACTTATAATCATAAATTCCACAGCACGACTTAATAGAAAAGTCTATTTATTGGTTTAATTATTCTACAATCTTGATGATCTTAATGCTGTCGCTGGCTGAGCCAGGTTTGACTTCTGCAAATGATTAGAAGTGTTTGGTGACGTGCTTGTTCTTGCTGGGAGTGACTTAGGAACAGCTGGTAATTGTTCTTGTGCTGGAATCTGTTGTATTGCTGGTTCATCTGTGTATCGTTGAATATACAAAAATTGGGTAACTCAATGTCATCGGCCAATATATACAGTCTTATTATATTTTATTGAGATTACAATTTATTTGAAAACAATGAAAAATCCATTATTTGGTCACCCAATTTCAGCTCTTCATTTTAAATACAAGTTAATAAAAAAATACAATAAATGTTTAAAACATCAGTCCTTTGGCATGTCATAATCCCGAAAACCAACAATTAAGTGACTATCTATTAAACATTATCATTGATTTAAGAAAACTTACTAATTTACTACAATCTGTGACGTACATAGTAATATATACTACAATTTTCATAATGCAATGTTCTCCACTTTATTAAAAAAAAAAAGAAACTTTGTATTTGTTTCATTCGTCAGTCCATTGTGTGTTATATAAATTTAAAAATTCGCTCCAAACATCACCGACTCAACGTCAAATCCCTGTTTGAATTTTAATGTTGGTAATAAAGTTAGTTGTGGACCGCACAATTTGACGGCCGCCCAGTGATGCCAATTTAGCGACATTTCACTTTCTACAGCGGCTTAAGCTAAGTGTCTAGCGACAAAAAAAATCTAGCAACTATTCTAACGACTTCTAGAATTTAAATAAAGAAATAAATAAGTATTTTAACTATCTTCATAAAATATGGCAAGATCTCAGCCCAGAAATCTATTATATCTCCTCTCTCTCCTCTAGAGGCCAAAACATTTTGTCGGACGTTTTCTGTCAGCCGCGACTTGCCTCTCTTTCTAACTCGCATGAATTCAATGTCTATCGCAGTCCCGCACTTAAGGATGACCACCGGGACAGAGATAGACATAGAATGCGTGCGGTGCAAGTTAAAAAGAGAGGCAAGTCGCGGGATTCCCCTAACGCTGTACTTGTGTACAGAGGAATCCCGGTATGACTTTTTAAGGTATTGTTTTTTAAATGCATGTTCATTCAACTTCATTCGTTGATGGAGTGTATTGTGCTCTCTAATTGTACAAGATTAGCGGTTGCTTATTAAATTTGCTGTAAGTTTCGTAAACCCAAAGTTACGTAGAATAGATAGTCAGTGATAAACAATGGAAATACCTATAAAGAAAAAAAGTTACTCACAAAAGTATAGAAAAGAATGGGAAGACAATTCAGACTTCAAAGGATGGTTGGCACCGGTTCAAGGGAATGATTTAAAAGGTATGTTCGCTGGTGTCAAGCTGAATTTTTTGCCAAAATCAGTGATATAAAAAAACACTCGGAGTCTAAAAAACACAAATCAAAGGCGGAATTAATAACAAAACAAAAGCCCTTGCCACCGTTCCTGCCAGTTGATAAAATAAAGCCCTCAAGTAGAACAGAAGCAGCCCTGGCTCTATTTATTGCCGAACACTGTTCTGTGGTGACAGTAGAGCATTTGGGACAGATGTGTAAAAAACTCTTTTCCGAGTCCAAATGTGGTCACGATATACATATACATAGAACTAAATGTTCTGAAAAAATTAATGAAGTGTTGGGACCACACTTTGAAGAATCGCTAAGGTTGGATATCGGCGACCAAAAATATAGCATCATTCTAGATGAGTCAACTGACATCAGTGTCCTGAAATACTTAGGAATAGCAATAAGATATTTCAATAACTCACAAAATAAAGTTTTGTCAACATTTCTTGCATTAACACCTATTAGAAAAGCTGATGCAAAAGGACTTGCTGAAGCAATCATAAACACATTCAACGATAATAATTTAAAATTAAAAAATTAGTCGGTATAGGTACTGAAAATGCATCAGTGATGACTGGTGTGAATAATGGCTTGCATCAAATTTTGAAAACAGAGCACGGATTGCCTAATCTAGTACTTGTACGATGTGTATGCCATTCGTTGCAACTAGCGGTAAGTCATGCTTCTGAAAAAACCTTGCCACGTAATATTGAGTACATAATTAGAGAAACTTATAACTGGTTTTCTCTATCTCCCAAACGACAGGATGAATACCGACAAATATATGCGACCATCAATTGTGGATCGCAGCCTTTGAAAATTCTTAAAATGTGTTCTAGACGATGGCTATCAATATTCCTTGCAGTTAGTCGCATTTTGCAACAATGGGATGAATTGAAGTTACATTTTTCGTTATGCAAGGTCAAAGAAAATTGTTACACAGCAGAACTTCTGCATGCTATGTTTGGAGATGGTAGTAATTTGCTGTATATGACATATATTCAAAGCATATTAGGAGAAGTTCAAACAGCATTGAAAGTATTTGAAAGTGAAAATGCTGATCCCACAAAATTGCTCGAGACCCTGACATTTTTATTGAGATCAATTTGTAACAGAGTCATTTATTCTCATACAAATATAAATGTACTAACTACGACAGTTCAAGAAAATCATCTAAACCCCTACGCCAGTGATGCCATGTCTACCAACTTTTCGGTAGATCTACCAATTTTCACTTCAATCTACCTATCTACCACCCGATACCTAAAATCTACATATTTTTAAAATTAGTTTGATTTTTGACTTGACATTTCACCACATTGAATTATTTTAATATCGACGAGCGAATGTTGCGTGAGTCATGCGACGATACGTCATACGTCCAGACTCCAGGCCATAAACAAAAAAACAAAAGACAACAACTGGCCGTTCGCGCCATGGCGCCATATCGTATCGCGCCCATTGATAGTGGAGTGGACTGTCAACTGTCATTGTCATTATTATACTTTGTTGATTTGTTGCGGTATTAATGGTAAATCTGCTCCTGTATTAGGTTCTTGACTTGTTGTGTTGTTAAAATTAAATAACGGTGCTGATTGCTGTATTTTCGGTGTTGCGTACATTTATTTGTACAATGGATGCTGACAGCAGCGAAAGCGAAGTACAGAGTTCTAGGTTAGGAACTCCGCCACGAGAAGCTAGAAAAAGGCACTATGAACAAAAGTATTCCAAATTATGGGAGAAAGACAAGGAATTTGCTAGTTGGCTTCAAGAAAGTACCAAGGGAGAAGAATATTTTTATTGTAAATCATGTAGGTGTGATCTTAAGTGTGCTGGTGGAAGATTTATTCTAAATAAACATGCAAATAGTTTAAAGCATGTAGCATGTGTGAAAGATGACCTATTCCGTGGATTTACGCTCAGTTTAATATAGAATAATAAAAATTTTGCTAATAATATTACTAAAAATTTATCATTGATTGCCTATGATTGTGCATGGTGCATGTATATATTTTTATCCTAATTTTACGCAATTTAGTTTCATCTATTTTTAAATATATAAAAGACTAATCTTTTAAAAAGTAACTGCTTGTTTTCAGGTTTGGCAAGTCAACTATCAATCACCCAGTTTGGGCAAACTCACTCAAAAAGTCATTAGAGGATAAAATCAAATTTGGAGAAATAAGAATGGCTTGTTTTTGGTAAAAATAATTTGCCTTTAACATTGCTGGTTAGTATGCTTGTGACTTGGTCTACAAATTCATTATTTAATAAATGTAGACTATGTTTTGTTGTATTTGATTCACAAAAAATAATTTTAATTAAGACATATTAAATACTATAGGTATTCAAATAATATTATTTTTCAGGTGACTTAAAGAAACTTATTGTAAATGTTTGCTCAGATTGTGAAATAGCTAAAGAAATTACATTCGAAAAAACTAAGGCACAAGCCATTGTTACCAATGTTACAGGAAAATTATCTCACACCGAATTAGTTAAGACTTTACAAACTGAAAAATTTTCTTTGATTGTTGATGAAAGCACAGACAAATCAACAACAAAACATTTGGCACTCATTGCCAGAACAGCAGTAGATTTCAATGTGGAAGATCAGTTTTTATGTTTAATACCAATTGTAGACGGTACTGCCACAGCATTACACAATGCATGCAAAGAATATTTTGATAAAGAAAATATTCCTTACAAAGAGAACATGATTGGGTTTGCAGCAGATGGTGCAAATACTATGTTTGGTTCACACCATTCATTGTCCACTCTATTTGCAAATGAGATCCCACATTTATTTATGATGAAGTGCATTTGCCACTCATTTCATTTGTGTGCTTCTTATGCCTGCAAAACTCTTCCGAGAGGTGTAGAGGATTTTGCAAGAGATGTATACAATTATATCCAAAATAGCCCAAAACGTCTGGGTGACTATCAACAATTCCAGTCTTTTCTGGATATAAAACCCCACAAACTTCTACATCCTGCTCAAACAAGATGGCTGTCTCTACTTCCTGTGGTCAAACGGCTTTTAGAACAGCTTCCAGCTTTAAAGTTATACTTCCAAAATGCTGTTTTGAATGACAGGCTACTTGCAGCTCAGTCCATCCATGTGAAGTCCATGGATCCTTCAACAGAGTTATATTTGAACTTTTGGATTATGTGTTGCCCTATTTCCATGACATTAATAAAGAAATGCAATCAGAAAGTCCTAAACTTTATTTGTTATATGAACGGATTTTTACAATATACAAAACTATCTTGGAATGTTTTATTAAAACAGAATTACTGCAGCTGACTGAAGGTGAAACAACACAGTAGCAAGGATCTTAACTTGGATTTAGAGAACAAAATTTTGAATTTAGAATATGAAAATAAACATAACCATGTACCAATTGAAGAAATATACCTTGGTGGCAATGTTATTTCCCTGTTATTGAAACAAGACTTTGTGGCTAGAATTAATGAAATGGAAATAGTACAGTTTAAAGAAAAATGCATTCTATTTTACATGGAGAGTATAAAACAAATAAAACAGCGTTTTTGTTTTAATGAAAAGCAAAGATTAAAATGTCTCAAATTTATGAATCCTAAGCATATCATTGAAAAACATGCAGTCACAACTATTGCTCATTTAGGGTTCAGTTTCCAGGCAAGTTAAACAATGAATTATTGATGTTGTTTACTCTAGAATACTTTTTATTTACATTACATTTTATTTTCAGGACTATGCCCAGAAAATATTACCGAATTGGACCGAGAGTGGAGATTATTACGAAACATGCCATTTAATTTCACAGAAAAAATGTGGATCCTACACCTGAAGAATTTTGGAAGCATGTTTCATCCATTAAAAGGAGACCAGTCTCCAATGTTTCCCCTGCTATGCGAATTCATCAGAAAATTACTCGCACTTCCACATAGTAGCGCCAATGTAGAGATTGTTTTCTGCAATTAATAATATGAAAACCTGCCAGAGAAACCGAATTTGCACGGAGACTCTAGAGGGATTGTTGCGTACTAAAAGATTCATAGCAACGAACGGGCAGCCTAGCGCTGAACATTTAAAATTGTTCAATAAAAATATGTATAATTTTAAAAAATAAACATTTAAAGAACATATTATGCATTTTTAATCCTAAAAAATCTTATAAATTGAGGTGGTAGATCTACCAATTTTGCATTTTACATTCTATCAACTTCTACCAACTTTTGGCGCATGATCTACTAATTTTCTAAGATTCGGGTTGGCAACACTGCCCTACGCTACGCTTGGATACGCTTTTGAAACTAGTGCTCGAAAACTTAATTTGAATGAAGATGTCACAAATATAGTCAAACAAGGATGCGTTGACTTTACAGTCAAGTTGATAAGAGAATTGCAAAGTAGGCTTCCTCTAAATATTGAAATATTGATCAAAATGAATAAATTATTCGTTAGCGAAGTTTTGGGAACGAAGAATCAAAACGATAACATTATAGATTTGGCAAAAGAGTTAGGAGTTGACAACGTACAAAAATTGGAAAAAAATTATTTACAGTGGAACAATATAAATTTTGTTAAATGGCAAAACATTAATAGCACGCTAGAGTTTTGGGCTGAAGTCAATCAATATAAAGATGCTGCCGACAAAAAACCATTCCAAGAATTGTGTGATCTGACATTAACTGTAATATCGTTACCTCATTCGAATGCTGAAATTGAAAGAATATTTAGTGCCATGAACATTACAAAATCGAAGCATCGAAATCGAATGAGTCTGAAGTCATTAAACTCTATTTTAATGATTAAACACTCTTTAAGAAGAATAAATAAAAGCCGCTATGATTACGAAATACCAATCGATGTGCTAAAGAATATTGGGACCAATAAATCATATTCATTTGCCAAACGTACATTGCAGCCTCAGCCATCAACTTCAGGTACTAATTCCAGTTTCAGAACGGATACATTAACCATTTCACACTTTCAGATGATTAGCGATAGTTCTGATGATGAATGAAGATTTATCATTTTTAGTATTCAGTTTTGGTTTTTTTATTTGTGAAATAATTATTTTTTCATTTGGTGGCAATAAATAATATTTTATGTTCTATTTTGATGTGATTTTGATGCTTTTTACTGATATCGCCCATCCCTAACTGGCATTATTTAGCGACTTCTAGCGACTTTTGATCTTTGTCCACAGCTAGCGACATCTAGCAACTTTTTGCTATGTAAAATTGGCATCACTGCGGCCGCCATAACTGTACCAGTGCTTGGGTTGTGTTTGTCGTCTATACACGTGCTGAATCAGTCAAAATTTCAATCCCGTAGTGAGTCGTTATTTTCTTGTTAATCTGAGGTTTATTTTCATTTATACATCTTTACTATGATTTGTTAAAATGTAGTTTGTTGATATTCGAAATTACCAAAAAAAAACATTAGTTCTGATTGTAACCTCAAATTATGTCTTTTTCGTCAGTCCTTTGTCAGGTATCGCGCCAGAGGACTGACGTGTTTCCATGGTACTGATGCTTTTTGTTTTAGAGCACTTTTATCTTAATTGCTACCGTGTAAGCATTTCTATTTTATATTTCAGTTTAAAACATCATGCGGCACGCTAAAAGAAAATTAACTATGGAAGAAATATTTAAAAAAAAAAGAGAGAAGCCGAAAAGGCTCGCTTAGCCAGAATTAAAAGCGACCCCATTAAATTAGCGGAATACAAAGAAAACCAAAAACTTCAGTACTTAAGGAAAAAAGAGAAAGGACAAAGAAAAAATGTTGAAGACATGACACCACGAGAGCAACGAATAACTAGAAAAAAATGGAAAAATCATTCATCAAACTACAGGCAAAGAAAACAGCTATTGAAACAAACCACTAATCATTTTATACGCCAGAATACTCCTCCACCAACTGACGACGAAATACAACCCATAGTTAATGAAGAAATCAGACCTGTTATTATCGAAGATCAAAGAGCAAAAGAAGCTAAAAAGAGAAGTGAAAGATAGAGAAAATCTAGAAACAGGGAAATAAAAGATATGAAGGTTATAGTTTCAAAGCTTAAAACTAAACTAAATACTCAGCGTCAAAAATATAAACGCGTCAAAAAACAGCTAAAAAAAGTAATAAAATCTGTTGAAAAATCGCCAAAGACCAGAATTGAAGACATGAGTGAAGATATAAGTAAAAAGAGAGAATTAGTGAAGAACAGCCTTTTTGGGGAAGTTATTAAAACACAATTGGAAGAAAACTACACTAAACTAAAGACTCATGAAGAAAGAAACAAATTTAAACAAGTTATATCTGGAAATGTAGTAGACAAATTTTTGTACTAAATACAACCGAGAAATTCAATCTTGCCATTTCGGCGGTTCGCGAACCCAAATTTCATTACATACTGTTGTCGTTTATCCAAAAAACTCCGTTGTTTCACACTGCACTATCTCAACTATTTGTCTCACAGCGATGGAGCAATTGGGGCCCATCTAAAACCTGTGCTGGCATCATTGCCATCAAATATTGAAAACATTTACTTTCTCAGTGATGGTCCTGTAGCGCAATACAGGAACAAATCTATGTTTTTTGTATTAGGCTGTAAACTGAAAGACATTCTCCCTAATATTATAACATATACCTGGAACTTTCATGAAGCTGGACATGGGAAGGGGGCACCCGATGGTATAGGGGCCACTTGTAAACGAATAGCAGACCAAGTGATTGCTACAGGAGGAGATATAACTAACCTGAATGAGTTTGCTAATGTCATTCATGAAAGATGCCCAGGTATAAAAATGGATGTGATCGAAAAGTGTGAAATTGAGCAGATGAACACCATCATTAATGATAAGTTGTCTGAAATGGTCGCTTTTAAGGGTACACTATTGGTGGATCAGGTGACTGGCACAGCTTATATTCCCAACAATCTTACAATGAAGTCACTAAGTTGTTTTTGTGATACCGATGGATGTAATCATTAAAGCTAGGATCTATTAATTATCAGACAGAATTAGGTGCTAAAAATAGTACGTCTAAATACTTCTATCGTATTCTCAGACTCTGAAGATGATGAATACCACTCTCTATCAGATAGATACCACTATCTACATATGTTAAAGACAATGACGATCGCTCTAAATTGGATAGCGATCTATTAGCACCAGGAACTAGCGGTTATTCGCACCATCAAAGTCGTTATAGTAGTGATGATTATGTTTTGGTCAAATATCTCACAAAGAAAACAGAATATCATTATGCAGCGGTCTGCTCTTCGGTTGATGATGAAGATGGTGAAGTAAGAGTAACTTTTCTCAAAATTTGTAACCAGAATGGTACTCTGTTTAAACTGGATGAAAAAGATGTATCAGATGTTCCAGTGGATCAAATAATAAAAAAACTACCCGTACCAAACCTCATTACAAAAGGGAAGTTTTTTACCAATTTAAAGAAAAAATTGATGTTTTCGAAAATTAATTTTTTATTTTTGCACTATTTTGAGTCTTTATTTTTCGTTTTTTTGTGGAGAAAGAGATCTCACTTTATTTTAATTATTAACTATCTCTTTTGATGCTTTTAAGGCATAGCTTATTATATTTACTTGATTTATTAGAAAAATACCTAATCTTAAGTAAAATTACCTCAAAATAATATTAAAGTTAAGTAATATAACATTATAAAAATTTCAAAAGGCTGTTATGAAGACTGGGATAGTTGACTTATGTAGTATTATATTGTTATTGTTCTTAATTTCATGATAATTAGTACTTTTAACATAAATATTGTTAGATTTTTGTTTCTATTGTTTGTTGATAACTTAGAAATATTAAGTAAAACTAAGTCAAAGTAGTAAAACTTAAGTGAATAATGTTACGTTAAATGTCAAAAGGCTGTTTTGAAAACTGAGATAGTATTTTCTCCCAGTATTACATATTAATAATTATTTTTAATTGTTACTAAGTGATTTTAATACTTAAAAGACATGTGTCATTCTTAAATCCTAAGAGATTTGTACTAATTTTTATTAAATTTCATTATAATTCTTACAAAATTGTGTATTTTATCAGTACTATGTTACCCACATCAGCCCCCTGGCAGTCAAATTCTGAAAATTTTAAATATCTCACAATCTACTTAAAAAAGTGACTGGCCCGATTTGAACAATATATTCATTAGATTAGCCATCATATACACTCGAATTTGTAGAAATTTGATTTAATAACTATAGTAAACAAAATATCCTCAAGAGTTATCCAACTTTTGTATAATCACCAGTATTTAGTTTCAGGAACTACCACTCTGTTGCTGGTAATGTCTGCTTGTGTCTTATGCAGATGGCTGAAGTTTTTACATAGGATTTGGCCTTGATCAGTTTGAATGATTACAGATCTTGGGAGACCTTCAGGCTTTTCAACCACTCTTGTCCCTTCCCATTGGCAATGAGCACCTTTGTCTGATTTTTTCATTAATTTCAAAATTGTCTGGTATTTTAGTGTGCTTATTAATGTAGTTGGCTTGTTCTTGTCTTAATTGTTTTAGTTCAGCCATGACTCCTTACATTATTTTTGGTTTTAGGTTACTGTCTTTTGTAGGTAATGGAGATCTAGTTATTCTGCTGTATAAACGTTGGGTGGATGAATCTAAAATATAATTTCTTGGTGTATTTCTCCAGTTTAATAAAGCAAGCTGAACATCGGAATTGTCAATACTACATTTTTTTAATATGTTCTTGGCTACTTGAACTGCTTTTTCAGCAAGCCCATTGCCTTGATGGTGATGCGGACTAGATGTGACGTGGTTAAATTTCCACTCTTTTTAAAAGATCTTGAATTCTCTAGACATATATTGTGTTCCATTGTCAGTTTGTAGTTCTTCTGGTATTCCATGTACAGCAAATTATCTTTTTAATTGTTCTATGACTTCATATGAAGACTGACATTTTAGCTGTTGAAAATCTAAATATCCAGAGTAGCTGTCACAGATTGCGAGGTAAGTTTTTCCTTTTAATTCAAATAGATCAGATGTAACTATTTGCCATGGAAGTGTAAGTTTTATGGAAGAAAGTTTTATGATGTCATGTTGTGCTTTCCAGTAGAGAATTTGTCATGCACTTCTTAAACAGCTGTGTATATCTGCATGTCCTTGATAAATATTCTTTAGCATTTTATGGACCTATGATTTTGGTACTACAATATTGTTTTCTTTGAAAATTATTCCTTTGAGATAGCTCAATTTTTCTTTAAAGTTAAAATAGTGTTGTAGTTCTGTGGGAAGTTTACTGACTTTTTCTGGAAATCCTTGTATCATTGTCTGAAGTAGTAACTGTAAATGTGGATCTTGTAGCTATAATTAACTCCTCTTTTGCGTCAAGTGACATTGGTAGTATTACTGCAACTTTCAAATTTTCTTCTTGTTCATATTTCAGATTAGATGCATCGCAGTCTCGACTAAGAAAGTCTGCTAGGGGTATTTTTGTGCCTTTTTTAAATATGACTTTTGGTGCATATGGTGCAAGATTAAATATTATGCGTTGCAATTTCGCTGGAGCAAATTGTATGTTTTTCTTGAAGATTGTCTCAAGTGTCTAATGGTCTGATTCCACTGTCAGTTATTTACCATAAAAATATTCGTAAAACTTCTTACATCCAACCTGTATAGAGAGTGCTTTTTTTTCAATCTGTGAATAATTCTCTTCAAACTTGGTTAATGCTCTTATTCCATAGGCTATTAGTTGTCCTTCTTGAAGAAGTACAGCGCCACAATTTTTTTAACTTGCGTCTATGTTTGTTTACACGTACGTACGTTACGTACAGGTTTGTTTACACCATATAGTCTCAATACTGGAGGACTTTGAAGAACTTGTTTTATTTTGTTCAAAGCTTCTTCATAATGAATTTCCCATATAAAGCTTGTATTTTTGTGTAACAAATCTCTCAGTGGATTTGTTAGATCAGGCATTTTCAGAATCAATTTATTTAGGTATGTGATCATTCCTCTTAGTCTCTGTAGCTGTTTTGTTCATTGGTGTCTTCATTGCCTCTATAGCTTCTACTTTTTCTGGGTCTGCTTCTAGTCCATCTGCTGAAACAATGTGCCCAGAAATTTTATTCTTTCAGATTCAAAAATGCATTTATTTTTATTACGTTTGAAGCCTGATTCCTTTAGTGTTTCTATGACTTCACTAACCGTTTTTTATAGTTCTCTACATTTTGCATATATAAAAATATCATTGATTGATACTCTTACATTTTTAAATTTACTGAGCAAATTTGTTAAAATTTCTTGGAATAATTCAGATGCTGATGATACTCCAAACAGAAGTCTCTTGAAAGAATATCTTCCCCATGGGTTAGCAAAAGTTAATATTTTTTGTGTTCTTTCTGAAAATTTAATCTGCCAGAATACTTTTGTGCAATCAAATGCAAAGAATTTAAAATCTTTAATATCAACTAAAATTTCCTCTATAGTAGTAAATGGAAAATGATTTTTCAGTATGTTTTTATTTACATCTGATGGATCTATAGAGAATCTCATTTTGCCTTTTGGTCTTACAATTACTATAGGACTTACAGCAGGAGTAGGCTCTGTTTCTAGTTTTATGACGTCTAATTTCACCATTCTGTCAAGATCTTGCTTTACCTCATCTCTTATAACATCGGAAATTTTCTTGACGGTTTAATTTCAAGTTTTTGATTCTCAATTAGGTCGATATTGTACTCATGATCTTTATAACAGCCTAAACCTTCGAAGACGTCATCTTTACTTTCACTTTCTTGCAGTGTTTTCACCCTTGCAGAAAGTTCCAACTTTTCACAGGTATCAGTCCAAGTCCTAGGATCAGTGTGACCTTTTCTTCAACAACTTTAAATATAATGTGATAATCTTCATTTTTTATTTTACAAAGTAGCTCTGCTTCGCCTAGAACTTCCATTTTATCTTGTATAACTTATTAAATTTTTTGTTCGGCTTGGTTTCAGTCCTGCCTTCATTTTGTTTTATTGAGTGTCTCGGTAACAAATTGCATTGTGCACCTGTATCGAGTTTGGCAATGAATTTCACATTACGAACTTGTATTTTTTCTGTCCAGTCTTTCTTTTCTCTGGCACTTATAGCTGACATGTATACCTCATCTTCAGAACTATTCGAGTTTTCTTCTACTGTATTCACTCTATTTTTTTGTTAGGGATGTTTTTTCTTAGTGCAGCACACATTGGTAAAATGACCATTTTTATTGCACTTAATAAATGGTTTGTTAAATACTGGACATTCTTTGCATTTATTGTTTGTACATCTCTTGTAATCAAAATATACATTTTATTTTTGAAACCTTTATTTCTCACTGCTAATACTTTATCTGCTTTATTTTTACCTTCGAACTCGTCTAGTTATTTGGAAGCTTGTTCACTAGTTTTGCAGATTGTTATAGCTTTGGTCAAGTCTAGTTTATCTTCTGTTAACAATTTCTCTCTTACTTGATTTGATCGAATCCCAAATACTAACTTGTCTTTTAGCATTTTGTCGAGTAAATTGTCAAATTCGCATTTGCTTGTCTGAGTTTTTATTCTGGTTAAAAATTCATTAAATTGTTTATTTCAAGTTTGTGCAATTTTGAAAAATACATATCCTTCAAACGATATATTTGTTTTTGGTGCGAAGTCTCTTTAAACTTGTCTTTAATGATTTGCAAGTTATTTTTGTCAGCGTGGCTACGGTTAAAACTGTTATATATTTCAATCGCTTCCGAGCCTATCACTGCCATAAATATTGCTGTCTGGACTGTGGCTGATTTTTTATCTAGTTAAACAGTGATTCCATATCACTCAAACTGTTGTGACCATTTTTTCCAGGAAGTTGATTTGTCAGAGTCAATTTGTAGATTGACTGGCGCCTTCATTCCAGACACTGCATTGTTTGTAGCCATTTTACCACTTTCTCACATATTTTCTTTTATTTAGCATGTATTTCCTTAATTTGACACCATGTAATTTTGGAATTATTATTTTAGCTATAATTTGAAAGAAAATAAGTACGTGGTTAGTGTGACATATGAAAACTATATTTTGAATGACATTTTAATGATGATACATGAGTTTTACACTAGGTGTTTATATTTTACACATGTTTTTTACACAACATTGTGAGATCAAGAGATGGGAACTCTGATAAAGATTTCAAACAATATGTGATGATTTAATAAGAGATGGTAACAACAGCATAATGCGATCAAAGCGTAATAACCAAGCTTCGGTAAACATAGCTGATGCATAATCTTGAGCAGCCCTTCCTGAAAATGCTCTAACAGACATAGAAAAGGTCACTGATTTGTACGTAAATATAGTTATGTCTAGTTTGTCTATGAATCCTAAAAAAAAAATAGAAAAAAATACAGAAAGAGACAATGAGAAGTCAAACATTAAATCAGATAATTCACCACTGGTTGAATGGTTGGCCTAAACACAAAAAATCTGTTCTTAAAGATATCAAACCTTATTTCCAACTAAAAAATGAAATCCATGTTATTGATAATGTCCTTTTTAAGTCTACCAGTATAATTCTACCCAAAAGTATGAAAGAAGAAATATTGAGAACTATTCATCAAGGTTACCAAAGCATTAATAGCTGTATCAGTTTAGCTACAAAGTTTATTGGCCACATATCAACTTGAAAATGGAGAAACATATTACGCAATGTCACATATGCCTTTTCAGAAAAATAATTCCAAAGAACCAATTATTCATCATAATTATAAATACCATGTAGCATAAAAGAAAACAGACCTCTTTGACTATGACGGTTCAAAGTACCTCATTATTATAGATTATTACTTTAAATACATAGAAGTCAACTTGCTGCAATCTGGTTCATCTGCAAAACTATCATAGCTCACTTAAAATCCATATTTACCCATCATGGAGTTCTTAAAACAATAATTTCTGACAATAGTCCAACCTTCAATTGTCAAATTTTTCAAAATTTTGTTGAATGTGATATCGAACATATTACTTCCTGCCCATATCATAGTCAGTCAAACATAATAACAGAATAAGAAGTTGGAATTGTAAAAAATATTGTCAGAAAATGTAAAGCAGAAGTATAAGCTGATCCATATATTGGTTTATTACTTTACAGGAATACTCCAAATACACTCACAGGTTACTTACTTGCTCAGCTCTTGATGTCAAAACATTTGACAACTAAGACCTCAATGGATGAAGTTATTACCTGAGAAAACTAATTATCATCTAAGTTATTCAGAATAAAATTGAAATATAAAAAATATAAAACTTCCTTTATTACAATCGACATAGTAAAAAAATTAAACTTTTAAAAGAAGAGGATGAGCTATATTTTAAACACAAGCCTAACAATTTATGGGTGCTTGGAATTATAACAAGAGTAGGACAAAAGGCCCATTTTTATATTGTAACTTCACTACATGGTACTTTTCATAGAAACAAAGTTTATCATGAGATCTTCTTCTCCAAAATTTACACATCATTTATTACAAACACCGATACCTACTCTGTCTATGCTTGAAACACAAATTGCGCAAGGTAGTCAAAATTATACAAACATTTCTCTGGATAATTCACAACACCCTAGTACTAATACTACTAGATCTAGTCGTGGTCTTAGGAGGCCTGAACGACATAAAGGTCATACTTTAGAAATATAACTGCTCATAATAAAATAACTGTTTTTTGTAACTTAAGACACCACACTCAAACTATTAAACTACATGTTACAGTAGCTTTACGAGCCTATTTCATAGTTTAATATTCTTTATGTTTACTATTTAGCACATATAGTCGAGATACCTATATATTCGTACTTCTCTATGACTGAAATGTTTGACATTTGACAATTGTTTATAACATTTTCATTTAACAATGCGACTACAATTTTTGTAAAAAGGGAAATGTTGCACAACTACAATATTGGAGTAATGGCAACACTTATTAAAAGACAGAAGGTAAATATACAGCTTTCGGAATTATTAATAAACTACTTAGCTGTAAAAGCCTTAACTATTTATTTTTTATGCAAAGGAATAACACACTGTAGGTAACATGGTTGTAAAACGAAAATGAGCCAGCTCGACCGGTAAGATAGTATATTTTCCCAGAACACAAATGTGAAGTGTAACGGCTTTTGCTGTGATTTCTGCTGCTCGCGAAAATATCGCTGTAAAATCCAAAGAGAATATATGTTGTATAGTTACATTAATTTACATAAAGCAGTTGAATTGAAAAATCATTAAATAATTCCTTTGAATTTTAAATTACTAAATCCTTCCATATTGACAAAATTAATAAAGGAGATAACACTGCAAGGAAATGAAATGATGCACCTTTTGTCAGCTCCATGAGGGAAAAGTATTTAATATCATGAGATAATGTTTACTTTTAATTTAATAGTTCTTTGTCACAAATATTATAATTTGTCAACTCTTTGATTCATTTTTGGTATGAAGCTTTGGCACTGTTCACTTAATATTTATTTAGCAGTATTTTGAAAATTCACTCGGGAATAATTAAAATAAATGTTTTGCACCAAAACAACGAAAAAAGGTTCCAAAAATAATGATTACTGAGCAATAAAACCAACGATATTTGTTTTTGTTGAAACTCCAATTACACTACTAATTTTATCTTACAGATTATATTAAATTGTCAAATGTGCTTTAATTCGTTGTCAAAACTTAGCAATGTCCTTTCCAGAAAAATAGATTAGATGTTGAAATATGAACAGGGGTATTTTTATAAAGAAAAAAAAGTTATAAGATTAGAAAATAAGCAGCGATGTCCAAGGTAAAATCATGATCGTCACTAGCACCGTCATTGGTTTAAAAACAAGAGCTACAATCAAAATAGAGAGTAGGATCTGGATCCGAAACAATCATTATTAAATTGCAATTTACTCAGAGAAGAGTGGGTGAATAAAACAGCAAGCAGGTTCAAGGTAAATATTGCTTATAGGTTTTGTAAACTATGGATATCTATAATAAATAAATAATATGAGAGCCTTTCTCTTTTACTTAAAAACCAATTATGATTATATCAGAATATCAGTATTTACTGTTTTTATCAGGAACTGACCACGTACAATATTTATATTAAAAAGTATTCATGATTACTCACATGTTGCAAACATAAAAAATTAACCCTACGGCAGTCGCGCTGTGCTCTTGGATGCCCAATAATTTAATTTTAATTTTTCATCAAGTATATAGTTTTTGAGGTCTAAAATATTTTTATACTGTTATTTGACAACTGAAAAATATGCAAACCACACAAAAAATAAATAAAAAGTAATTTAAACTAATATATGTGTTAATTAAAAAATCTTTAAATCCAAAATCATAAAAATCGTAGTGTTAGCAAAAAAAGTTCATCAAACAACTGTAATATTTTAATACATTTTCATGTCATATTTTTAAGTTATAGAGAAACCACAAAATCAAAATGGTGAAAATATAATTAAAACAAAAACTAAAACAACCAAGATAATAAGTATGTAATTTATTTGTTTGCAGTTTTCACAAATAGTACGTGTGTGATTTGGACAGGAATAAGCCTTACAAAAATAATAAGTTGTCGTAAATTTTCTGCCGTAATGACCAGGACAGTATAGGCAACGACTTCGACAAGATTCTGAAGGTGTAATTTCCTCCGAATCTGGAAACCTTGGTGTGAAACGTTGAATCCTGTTTCAATTCTTGAGGTAAGGTTATTGCAGAACGGTTATTGGATTTTACCCTGCATCAAGACTAATGCTAGTGTTTTTAAATATTCCTTTCTTTTTTTTTTGTGGATTTATTTCATTTGATCAATATGTAATGGTAGTATTTATAGCAGCAAGGTCCATTATGGTGTAAAAAATCTTCAACGGCCATCTATTACAATATCTCGCTACACTATAACTAGCCTTTAGTTTATCAAGTGTCGACGCCGTCTTTGGTTAAAATATAAAATTTTATTGTTTCCGGCTCTTTTTGTTCGCTTTCATTGTCTACCGCTGTATCATGGATGCATGGTAGACAAAAGGAGGACAACCTTATCTTGTTTGAAACAATACGACACCAATAACAGCTGTAGGCCAATAACACTTTTGATTTCCAGCAAAGATGGAGGTAAAATATCTCTTTCCCGTTGAAAATTTTGTCTAACGTCATTTATTTTTTATTTGTGCATTCTACAATGTGTTGTAACATTTGTGGAGAGAAAAATAAGTTCAATGCTTATATCGGTGAAGAGACATTTTTTGTTCGGCCTTTGGGTCCTGGTAAATAGGTGGTTATATTATCCTTCCTGGTACAAACATTTCTTAAGGGAATTTTTTTCATCCACTTGTAAAAAACTTGTACTTGACCTTTTCGAAACTTTTATATGCAAAATAATAGTTACGGTTTGCGCGATACAAAAGAGGGACATCATCCAATGAACTATTTGATCTATCGTCGTTGTCCATATCCTGCTCCGAATCGACATCATGAAGGATTTCTTCTGCGGATTTTGTTAAATGAAGAGTTTCATCGAAGAGTTTCATCGGATAGTGAGTCTAATTCATCTTCGCCTCCGAGCACTACTTCGTCACATACGGAATCGAGTTCTTGTAGCCATTGTGCAATTTGGATTTCCATTTTCCTAATAAATAAAAATCTAAACTATAATATTACGAAGCACTAAAAAAAGAAACTGAGATAAGCAATATGAAAAGAATAAAATTTTGGTATACATAAGAGGTCGTGGCGGTCTTTCAAAAATCCGGCGCACACTAATACGTCCGTATCTCATGAGCGCCGCGTGCGACCTGATCGCAAGTCGCGTAACACAACTTCAATATATACTTGAAAGGTACTGAGAATATGATTTATTCATGTACATTTATTACAAAAATATGAGAAATTTAAAAAGTAGTGGACTTTTAAAAGCCTAGTGCGACCGCCCTAAGGTTAATATTGTATTTTTAAAGTCATTTTTATGTTTTCGAAACTAATTTATTCGATAACATTTAGTGTCTGTCCTGAAATAGCACCTTAGTCAATATTTAGTTAGTAGCTACTGATAGAAGTAGAAAATTTACTCTATATCGTAAATATCAAGGAAAACACGATAATGATAAAAACCAAAACCACTACCGTGGCCAAAATATTCTGGATTGCCATATTTCCACCTACACCTGAATTACATATAACACCAAAATAAACTATGAGTTACTACAACATACACTTTTTAATTTAACCGCATACCAAAAAATTCATAAAACCCACTCGACTTTTCTTTTTTTTTTTTGGTTTCCCTCTTCCGGCGAAGAAGAGGTAAAAAATGTCTATCCTGCACACCCTCGCGCCCGTACGCGTGAGTAGTGTGCGACTGAAACCCACTAAAAAATTCCTCCTGAAAGTGAAGTAATTGGGTCGGCTATGCTATTTAGTCGGTCGAGACGAGTCGGATGACAAGTCAGACGACTTTGATAGCTTTACCGAGTGCGGCCGGACGTCACATGCGAGTGCCGACGGCGCGTGACATGCGCTATGGACGACACCTGGAGGAAGTCGTCTCGGCATAGGATGTCGCAGGAAACCGTCACGGGTCGGTTCCCTTCCCTCCTGCCCGGCCGGAGGCGGTTAGCGGCGGCCGAGTGGAGTAAGGGAGCTTAGGTCGATGACTTGACTAACGGATAGACCTACTGTAAGTCAGTCGTGCGTGTCGTTAACGTCATTAAGGCTTTCAACTGCCGCTGTAAGAGCGTCAAGTGGATCGGTAAGTACGTTCCGTGGCCTACGGATAAGGTGGGTGGGATGCGTCGGTTGATAGTCAACCGCCGCGCGAAGGAGCGCATTGGGATGTGATCCCGCGATGTCGAAGAATCGCTTCGATGCGTCCTTCATATATTTGGAAATAGTGGGGAGTTCTAAGTCCCTATGGAGAATTGAATTACGAACACACCAATGTGCATCCGTTGCGGCTCTACAGAATTTATTCTGTATTACCTGTAGTCTATGTAGTGCTTTCGGAGCGGCGTGAGCGAAGACGGGAGACGCGTATGTCATCACCGTCCTAATACACATTTTGTATATGGTACGTTTATTACGTCTAGATAGTTTACTTTTTCTAATGAGCATGGCCCCGAGCCTTGCTTTGTAGAAAAGTGCAGTATTTCTTACACGCTCGATATGATCTCGGAAGTGTAGATTTTTATCGAGCGTGACTCCTAAGTATTTGTAATTCCGTTGCCACGGAATGTTCGCATCCAACATTTTAAGATTGGGAGTGTTTTTGTCGACAATGAGTCGACTCCTAATCTTACCATACTTGAATTGTATAGCTGCTGAATTGTCGGGGTTTACTTCTATCCTCCACTTCCGGAACCATTGACCTAGCTCGTCAATGGCCCTCTGGAGGGGGAGGAGGGTGAATCGGGTGTTCCTATTCCTACTTCCGTAAAAGAGCGCGGTATCGTCCGCGAATAACGCGAGTTGGACGCCAAACGACGACGGTCGCGGTATATCGTTTGTCTACGCGGAGTACAGCAGAGGAGAGAGGGTGGAGCCTTGAGGAACTCCTGTTCTGATAAGACGTCTTGTCGAGTGAGTGTGCTCATGCCTAAATGTGAAATGTCTGTTTGCTAAATAATTTTGAATAGTGATTATGAGGCGATCTGGTACTTGGAGGGAATATAACTTATAAATCAGACCTGCGTGCCATACCCTATCGAAGGCCTTGGCTACATCAAAGAAGAGCCACTCGACGTTTCAAGTATGTATGCTGATTTTAGAGTAAAAAAAACACATTTGTCTCTTTTTGTTCAATACGCTTGTGCAAGAGCTAAAAAGAAACATATGTATAGATGGCAGTTTCGAAATATTTTGGCGGTCTTTGAGTTGTTTTTACTCTGAGCTGCAGATCAATATTTAATTGATATATTTTTGAAACATATTCCGGTATTTACAGATTTAATCATTTTTTTTGATTCAGTAACACAATACAGCACTGTTATCACCAATTTGTGGTTTTGTACTGTATAATTACTAAATTACAAATTGCTGATAACCAAAAATAAATATTTATATTTGTATATAATAGTATTTTACAACATTTTTTAAATAGTGTTTATTCCCTGTGCATATCATTTCGGTTTTAATAATTGCTAGATTTTATTTAGTAATGTTGATAATGCTAATGAATAAATCAATCATTAAATAAAATCCGTTAATTTTACATCAAAGTCAAATTTGTCGGTGGTAACTTAACCAATTCTTTATATGTTTATACATCTATTGTAAACAAATACATGACCTTCAATAAATATAATGTTTGAAAACTTAGATTTCTCAAAAGCGTATAAAATATTACTCATATTTGTTAACAGTACATTCGCATAATTTTAACTTTTATCAATTTTTTCTTGATATATTATTTGATTTATTTCGGCCGTCTGAAATACTCATCAAAGTGATGACGAACCCCTCTACTTACGACTATTAGCTAAAATGTTAGCTAGAACTAGCAATCGCCAAAGCCATTGGTGCATATATTGGACAGTCTAAAAATATATTTTCAACGCTGTCACCTAGAGAAAAGATTTAATAGTCACTTCAACAGCAAATTTGGCTATAGCACCACAGAACACAATAGCAGCTCCCTAGTGTACCGAATTCTATGTATGTCACTTTGACAAATGCAAAATATATCAAATGTAATCTGTGGACACATATGTTGAAAATAATGTAATTAAATAGTTTACTTACAGATGTTTAGTTTTAGTTTTTGGCGACGATATAAACTCGCTTTTTAGGAGGTGCAATTTTGTTAGTAAAATAACATGAGCAGTTCTGAATCTGAAGAAGAGAATTTTGTTCCTTACGGTACCCCATTAGAACCGTATGATGAAGGTTTAGTATACGTTATTGTACATCTGTTCAACTTTAAGTTTATTTGAAAAACAAATAGTATTACTTAGAAGTGAACGTAAAGTTTATAAAGCCAATCAAAGCACTGTAATCAGCTGCACGTATTTGCATTAAATTATATACAGTTAATTTACTTCTAGATATACATTATTTATGAGCTTCAAAGTAACATAACTACAGTCGCAATTTTAATAGAAACTATAAAATATATCTATTATAAATTATGAATTACAAAAGGTTATATATAAGTATTGTATGTAATAAGCCCTTAGTTTACTTATTTATTAAATTTAAAGGAAAATGTATCACAGTTATTGTGAAATGTATATTATTATAATGAATTATTTGATCAAAATTGAATTGAGAGTGGATTTGTGATTGTTCAGAACGACAGCTAGTATATTCTATATCATGATTGATTCCAAACCGCAATAACTTAACGACCACTTCTGCTTTATTGTATTCTGCTTTATTTATCGTATTGATAATTCCTAAATGTAAAGTATATAATTCATTAAGGACTTTCTCCTAAGGAATTGAAATCACTATTTTGTGATCTCTTATTACACAATCATTTTATTACTTAGATGAAATCTTGTTTTAGAGTTGTGCTTTAAATTGTTTCTAACTCACCTTTTACAGTAAACATGTGTACTTATTTTAAAATTCAATCTCATTTAACAATTCAAAATGATCAATCCTTAGAAGAACAATACATGCAAGTGACGACCTACTGGTAAAACCAATATGCCCAGTACTATATTGCTATGCATGTCATTCAAATATAAAAAAAAAATCTTATAACAAATTCTGGGAATAAATCAATAGCAAAAAAAAAGAAGATTGAATACTGGATTTTTCAAATTCTAGTGAAATTTTATCCAATGATCAGTGCTTCAAGTGTAAAATATTTTACCAATAAAAACTGGAAGAAAAAAGCAATAGTAAATAATCTTTCAATTACATTGTAAAATAAATAAACCAGGTCACCTTTGTATTGAAAAATATTTTAATAATTGCATTGTCAAAAATTACCTTTTTCTAATTACTTTTTAATGGAAAAGAAATAATGTTGGAGCCAAGTCAGTACATATCCAAAGCCATGCGTTTTAAAATTACAGTTGACCTGCAGTAATTCGATAATCGTTTTGGAAGGTTGTATCAGATTATCGAATTAATCACATTGTAGAGTATTGACACTGACCCCCTGCAGGCTGGAACTTTTTGTAAAAGAGTACTTTGTAGTTCGACAATTTAGATATCAAAGTAGTAATATATACTCATTATAAGTGATATCTTAAGTTTCATAAAAATAATTATACTGTTCGTCCACAATCTACATTCAAACTTATAAATGTTAATTGCTAAACGGTTTTTTGCATTTTCCTTAAAAGTGCATTTTTATTTTAAGTCACTTAATTATTAAAGCAGCGATATGTGATGCCCAATGACTACACACAGTAAATAATGAACGCCCACTAGGCTGCTACCACAATTACATTAAAACTGAGACTATGTATCAAGCAAAGGAGTAGGGTTGATAAGGGCCATTTTTCGCCCATCAGACACTCGAAAAAAAAAGTTTCTGATTTCGACAAGTTTTCAGTTTCTTTGTATACTTGAGGATATGTATTTTTTTCTAATATAAGATTGACATATAAATAACGTAGTAAGTCATAGAAATTTTTACCTAAAAAGAGGGTATTTCGGCTTTTTTCTACATTTTTGTTGATTTTTTACCGTTAATTTTTGTTTTTACTAACAAGCGCTCCGAGAACCAATTTAATTTTGACTGGTAATGACACTACTCCTTACGCGCTTTCATATGAATACTATTTTCTTTTGGTTCAGTGTGCGCTTCTATACACGAAAAAAAAATATAAGTTACGCTGCAACGTCGCTGCGATCAAACGTGTTTTGACGTGTTTTGACGCACTTAAAAAGTAATAACGTAGTACAAGTATTAACATTGCGTTCTCAACCTGTGATTGTGAGTATTTGTTGAGAAAGTTAATTTAATAGTAGTTATATAATGCCTGGAAGTCAGTGTGATTGTTGTAAAACCTGGAGAAAGACAAATAGTGATTTCTGTATCTGTTCTAACAGAAAATTATATCTATACTAAGAAATTCAAAAATTGCGATTTACAAAGTGGTTCTAAGTTATGCTCTAAATGTAGATCTTATGCATTGCGTGTGCTTCGGCGAAACATACTCTTTCATCTTCGTTGGTAACTACAAGAGATTTGAAGTCAACGAATACTGCCAGCGACACTACGAATAAGAGACCTAAAATACATTTATCAATACCTCGTTGTCATAACTCTAATACGTGTTGTATAATATGTAAGCGTAAAAACTGCCTCGTGACCGTGCCAAAAGCAGCTCGAACTCAAGCCTTTATAGAAACTGGCGTCTATATTTCGTCAGGAAAACGATGCTGTAAGACTCATATTACGGAATTGGTATTCAGCGAAGTGGCTCTGCAAGCTTTACGTCCTGTAAGTGAAAGCACATCAATGAATGAAAGAGATATTGAAAGTCTTTTAAACAATATCAGAAAGGTAGCAAAAAAACGAGGTCTTGATTTTGATACACCAGGACAGCTTTCCGAGTCAGATTATTATACTCTCATGGGTATATGTATATCTGATTTTAACTGTATTTTTGAACTAGTTCAATCCAAAATGCGTTCCTCGAAAGAGAGGTCATCTCGCACTTGTTTGGCAGTATTACTTTTAAAGCTTAGAACTGGTCTCTCTAATAGTGTTCTGTCCATATTATTCAATATAAAAAAAAGAATAATATCATCTTCTGTGCAATGCGCACGCCAAGCTTTAATTGAGAACTTTGTTCCACTACATCTTGGCATGGAACACGTCACCAGAACGCAGGTGATTGAAAAATATAGGCCTTTAGCAAGGAGATTATTTATTCGGATGATGACAATGATACTGTGATTCTTGTTGCTGATGGGATGTACATTTATATACAGAAAAGTACGAACTATTCTTTTCAGAGACGATCTTTCGTTACATAAAGGAAGACCTTTGGTTAAGCCTATGATGTTGGTCACTACTTCAGGCTATATTTTGGATGTCTTCGGACCTTACTTTGCCGATTCAAAAATAATGACGCTAACATATTCACACACATATTAAAAAATGCACATAATATCAGAGAGTGGCTGAAGCCAAATGATGTTATGATTGTTGATAGAGGCTTCCGAGATTGTTTAGAACTTCTAGAAGAAATGGGTCTCTTACATAAAATGCCTCAATTTTAAATAAACAGAAACAGTTTTCAACCGAAGATGCTAACGAGACGCGTCTTGTGACTAAAGTTCGGTGGGTAGTAGAACCGTTAATGGACAGTTGAAAACTGGAGAGCATTGGATAAAGTTGTACCTAATTCCCAAATACCTTATATTGGCGACTATGTGCGAATTATATGTGCTGTTCTCAATGCATTTCATCCTGCAAGGATTAAAAACACTGAAGATGACGAAATAATTGCTCAACGGATGCTTGATTTAGTTAAAAGGCCTAATTATTTAAAACAGATGGTTGAAGAGAAAGGATGGATGAGAAAAAAGGCTATCTGGACGAAGTTAACTGATACAGATCTTCAAGATTTTCCACGCCTGACGTGGGATGAGCTGCGACAATTAACTATTGGAATCTATCAACTTAAACAAAGTCAATCTTACACTCAAGAGCACTTAAATGAAGAAGGAATGCACTCTATATACATACATTGTGAAGATGATTCTGTTCTGCGAGTTCAGTTACGATCACGACATACAAGTTCCAAAAACTACAATATTTGGATCAAAACAGAGCGAAGCAACATCTCACACACAAACATACAATGGTACTGTCAATGTAAAGTAGGTGCAAAGGTTGTAGGATGTTGCGCGCATGTTGCTTCAATATTATGGTTTTTGGCTTACTGGCGCCACAATTCAACTGACGTTAAAAAACCAAGTCTTGAATATGTCCACGCACTAAAAGACGCCGCCGTAGAAGGATGGTCTAGTAGTGACTCGGATAAAGGAAATGAGGAGGAAAACTAAAATAACATATTGCAAGAATTGTCTGAAACTGGATGATTATTTTCAATCATTGAATGTATCCGAGATTCTTTTATTAAAATAATAGTAATAATAAACTATTGATCTTAATCTTGCATTTAGTGTTTTATTTTCTTTGTCTTTTTAGCTTAAATTAAAGATAACAGCTGTTTATATTAATAAACGTATATAATACTAACATCATTGTTTTTTTCATTTTTTCCATTAAATGAAGACTTTCATTCAACATAATTTTTTTTTCTTCTTTGTTATGAGGTACACTACTAAAAAAAATGTATGCCACATCAAATGGGTGATGGGCGAAAAATGGCCCTTATCAACCCTACTCCTTTGGTTGCACAAACTAGTTGAAATACGCATTAATGAAAATTTACCAGAATAAATGTACATGTTATAAGCGTGTTTGATTACAGAAGTTGTCGGATTAGAAAAGGGCAGTATTACCATAGGCCTACTATAGTTTCTAGAATATTTAGCATGATAAATCTTTTTGAATAGACGTTTGACAGTTTCAAGAAATGTAAAAAGGTTAAGTATGGGTATATAGCTTTGGAGTAATGTTATAATAAATGCTGCTCATAAAATTTTGAGACTGATTGTATAGCAATACATTTATTATATTGTTATTATTGGTTCACTCATAATTCAGATGAAATACCATCGAAGAAAAAGCGAGATCCTAGTGAACAACATGCCCTGGATGCTCATGGTCGCCGTCGTTTCCATGGAGCTTTTACTGGGGGTTTCTCTGCTGGTTTTGGAAATACTGTGGGCACACCAGAAGGCTGGACGCCTGCAACGTTTAAGAGTTCTCGTAGTGAAAAAGCTAAATCAACTGTGAGTTCTTTACAAAAATTTCTTTTTGTACATTCTAAAGACTCCTATCTCCTTGTAATTTATTTTTATACATTTTCAAAAATGTAAAGATGTAACCTATATTTTACAGTGGCTTATCTAAGGTAGAATATTTTGTGTTAAATCTTTTGAGACTTTTGCTTTGTATAAAGCAAAAGCCTCAAAAGATTTAACAATCACAATTATAAAAACAGTACTTTATACTGTTTCTATAATTGGTATACATGTTTTTATAACATTTAATTTTTTTTAGAACATCCTCTTTAGGTTTAAATCATGAGAAATCTGTTTATTTGTAATATACTTAATGGAGTTCAGATGAGATTGAATATTTATAAACCCTGGTTATAGTAATGACTTATGTGTTTGTGTATACATTTAACAACATTAATGAAATAAAGCCAATAATATTTTAGTGTGAAATATAGAACATTTACGAATTAAAATCACTAGTCTACATATTTTTAAGAAAAATTGCCCCATGTTTTTGCATTCAAATATTATATTTTACTACAAACATGGCTTACACTCAATTTCATTCATTTCAACTTCCTATTTATAAAAGCATATCTCTTTTTTTATTCCATGATGTACTTGTATTCACATGTAGTTCTCAATTTAAACAATGTTGAAGTTTCTTTATGGTTAGCTCAGCTTTATGTATATAGTATTAGGAGAATTGTATAAATCACAGTTAGGATTCTGCCAATTATTTATATGCATACTCTAAAAAATGATTTTATTTACAATATTTCGTTTTGTTTAGTTCTTAAAAAATCTGTTGTTGTTATGAAGAATTTTATTCTTGATTTTTAAACCAGCCTTTATTACATTAATATAGTCGTATACTATCTATAATGTCTAAGAATTCTTGAGATAATTGTCAATTTTACAGAAATTGATTGAACAAAAAGGTGTAACTGGGTTCTAAATATTTTAACTCTGTTGATTTCAACATCAGATAGAAGGTTAAGAGCTTTGAATAAAAGATCTGTTTTCATTTTTATCTTTACATTAGTTACTCCATAACATCAAATACTCCACATTTATTATGTTGGTTTTTGTTTTATTTATTACATATGTATTAAAATACAGATGCATCAATAGACAGATTTGTGCAACACAATATATATCATTTTAATACAAATTGTATTGATGTGTTAATCAAACCAAATAAAGCTTCTGAAGTATTGCAAAAAATTTGTCTAATGGGTAACATCAGTTGACCAGACTGAAGACCAATAAGGGTAAAATTATCTCATTGATAAACTGAAAAACAATATGTTACTGGTGAGGATGGAATTATGCTTGAAATTCTAAAAATCATGAAAAATTGCATACTGGTATTTGTCCAGAAATTATTTTATTTAGTTGTACTCGAAGGTACAATGTCTGAAGCAATGGAGCAGGCTTGTAGTGATGCAGTTTTTTAAAAAAGAGAGATAGTATTTTCCTGAAAAATTACAGACCCATTACTAACAAGTTTATCAGAATTTTGTTTAGAGAGGGGAGGCAAAAAAAGTCTTTTTAAGATTTTTTTTTAATTTGTATGCTGGAGCACCTGCCAAAATGAGATAGTGGCTCTCCTGCTTATACCTGGCTATTCCTATGATTACTAGCTAACATACTCCTAGGTTTAACAACTTCCAGCAACCCAGTCGAGCATCAGCTCGTCAACTTTTGGTGCTGAAACTTTTTCAATAACCATATTGAAAAAGTTTCAGCATCACAAAGCTCATTCACAAGTTTCAATAAATTACACAAAAGTTGGAAGGGTATAATCAATGACTACGCTTAGCAAATTTGGACTATGAAAAAGATTTTACTTCAACCAAAATCAGGGCGGTGCTTTGAAAATATTTATATAACTATTCAAGTACAGAATCAAAGCATAAAATCAATCTAACCGCAGTGGTTTGTGAGACTCTTCAAAACACAGCATCGAAAGATGCTTTCGAGGTTATGGATCCGAAATAATATAGCATCCCATTTAATGACAAACACACTGCTCTTCTTCGACTTGCTGGCAATATAGTCATAATGGAAGAATCGGTAAATGACTGGCAACATGGAAGGATAAAGTTCAAATCTGTTAATCTGAAAAAAAATTGTTGGAAGGTGTGCATCTATAATACTATGACAGAAACTTATTTAAGAGGAATTTTGCTCAAGAGACTGTCATACTATTTTTTGCTCTATCAAAAGCAGTAAAACATAACAATTATAGAAATTTGTAAACGTAAATGGCGATTTTTTTTTGCAGTCTCAACGACCCGAAGATTTTATGGACGAGGAGGACCGTAGCGAATTCGGCATCGCCCCGCGCCAAATACAAACGCAATCCGAATTCACCGGTCAGAAAAGAGCACACCAACAAAAAAAATTTCACGATGGGCCCATACCTGGTATATATATATCCTTTTTTTAATTACTGAACTTATACTTCCTTTGATCCATTGAGAAAATCTGATTAGAAGTGTATTTTGAGCATGTGGTGCACTGATGTGACACATAATTCCAATGTGTGCGACAAGTGCAGTGACGTGTTTCGTTAAATCTTTCAATGTCTTAAAGTGATTGAGCATGTGTTGTAAACACAACAGATATTGAGCTGTAATCCTACTAATATTAGAAATGTGAAAATTTGTATGTTTTGATGTTTGTTACACAATCATGCTTTAATAACTGAACAGACTTATCTAAAACTGTATAGTAATGTATAATTTATGCATCAGAATAACATGTAGGCTTAACTTATAAAGATACTAACTTATTTTCACGACTGCTTGCAAGATTATACAATGAATTCTTTACTTATGTCGATTGGGTATAGGTAATAACAATGTTTGAGAGAGAGATTTAAGTTCAGTTTTAGACCGGTATCAGAATTACGAGCAGGGCCGAGACCAGGATGCAGAGTCTAAATGAAATTGTTTCATAACAAAAATATTTGCGGCATTATATATGTTTTAGGTGTGAAAATGTGGGTTTGTCTGGTATGGAATCCAGATTTAAATTATGGTTATTTGTGTCATCAATCAATATAAAACATTAAAGAATTTGTTGTACGCCCACGCGGCCGGAGCCGCGTTTGAATTATGTATTGTAAATAAACAGAATCTATATCGGAACCAGAATTGAAATCAAAAGCAGTGCTAGAACTAAGATTGAAAGCAAGGATAATATTCTGATCATGGTTAACAATGTCATCGGTTGATATAAATGACGAAGGATTTGATGTCCACATGGGCGGAGCCATAGGCAAAAACTAGTAAATATATTCACAGATATTGAGTTATAATAAATATGTACATTTATGTAAAGACTGATATTTTACATCATGAATATTGTCATTGAAATTGGGAGTTTTTAGCTAATTCCATAGCATAATGCATAATAATATTTTACTTTCTTTAGAAGAGTACAAATTTTAAAATAAAACAACATGTTTGGTTATCCAGTACAGACTAAAATTTATTTCAGTTACACATTACAAACCATTCCATAGACATAGTTCACATACCTAGTTCACAGACTAGATGTTGCTAGTAGTTACATTTTGATATTCAATAACAACACCCCCACTTATCAAAATAAACTGAAAATACAACAACTTAAGTAACAATTCTAAAATGTCCAATGAATTCATAAATTTATAGTGATTAACTGTACCCAGATCTTTAGCCAACAATTCCACTGGCATCTCATTTGTAAATAAATAATTGACTTCTACTTTTCCACTTTCGACTGTCTCTTACAAAATGATGTTTAACTTCAATATGTTTTGATCTGTTGTGACATTGATGATTTGTGGCCATTTTCAATGCATTTTGATTGTCACGATTCAACCTAATTGTTGACAAAGATCCAGTTAGTTCATACAATAGTTCTCTTAGATATATAGCTTCCCTATAACCTTCAGAGAGCGCAATATACTTAGCTTCAGTGCTCGATAAGGCTGTAACTCTCTGCTGCATTTTGATATTCAATAACAACACAAATAATATTTGTTTTATAAAATGGAATGAATCTAACTATTTCTAAGGTAAAATTGGTTTAAGAGTTTATAAATAATTATTCTGAACTTACTAATTTCTATAGGAGAACCTGTTCTGGAGCAATTATTACGTCCAGTACATGAAACAACTGTGGTCAAAATGCTAAAAGATATGGGCTGGAAACCAGGTCAAGGTACTGGAGAGAGGCTCACTTTAAAAGAGAAGAAGACTGCAAGAGAGAAGCACAAAGTTTATGGTTGTTATCTGCCACCTGAAATGAGAGAGGTAATACTATTAAGTTCATAATTAGAAATACGTAAATGGCAAAATTTTATAATACACATGTTTAGTCATAGCTGAACCTACATATTTACTTACAAATCTCTTTGTATCAGAGTAGATTATATGAAATTATTTTAATAACAACATTTACTTAATATGAATCATAATTATCATCTTTTCTAATATCTTAAGATGTAATTAATCTGCACCATTTGCTTGTTTCAGATGACTACAGAACCTACATGTGAAGAATCAGATTCCGATATCGAAGAGTTTGATTATGAAACGTTATTCGCTCCAGAGGATTATGAACCATATATACTGCAGCGTAAGGAAAACCGTTTTGGTCTAGGATATGCAGGGTTGAGCCGTCATTCCATACTTGGTAATTTAGTAGGAGAATATGGTTCCAATCCAAGTTCATCGTCCAGTCATTTACTGATGAATGAAAAGGGCAAAAAGGTAAAATTATATTACTTTTAAAATATTGTATATTTACTATAATAATAACAATTCTTTATTTTTCTTCCACAATAGTTTAGAATACAAAATTACGAAAATATGCAACATTAGGAATTATTGTGGGGGACTGGAACCCAAACTAAGTTCAACTCGTGTTATAGGTTTCCAGGTACCCACCCTTGAGCATCACGGTCACATGTTTATTAAGAATGTATAAAGAAAGTGTATTTAGTACATATGTACTACATGTTAGAGCTTATATATGTTTATTCAGAGTAAGACACATTAAAAAATATAAACAGAAGCAACAATTTTCAAACAACTTGACATTTGACGAAAACAATAAAATACGTAAATGAATGATATGAAGACAAAAATAATAAAATATAATTAAAATGTAAAAAATAATGTTCCTAAATTTAATGTTATGATGTTTAAAAGCCTCAGTGTCATCATAGTTTTGCTTCAATAAAATCTGATTGACTGTGTTTACACTCATATTTCGTTAAGGCATATATTGACAGGGATTTATTCAATTTTTTTATATAGATACGGTGCCAAAAACTCATAGAAACGTTGTGCAAATGTAGTTGAAGTTTTGTTTATTGGGCACACATTTCCATGTTTAAAATCTATGAGTGGTGCATCAAATGTGAGCACCAAGTGCTCTTTAAGAACTGTATTCAGAATAAATAGTTGACGGACTGTTAGGACTTTCCAGATTTTGTACAGTTCTGAGGTTAGATATCTAAAAGGAAGAAAAGAGCTAACCTTCAGTACTAATCTTTGAGCCCGTGATACTGGTTTTACATGCGCCGCCCCAATACGTAATGCAATAAAGTATAAGGGATTGACAAAGAGACTTGTAGACAGTTTTATTTGTAGGAAAATCAACGATGTGCCTCAGTGTTTTAAAAGTGTATATAAGCTTGCGAATTCTACTTGCAAGTAAGTCAATGTGTGGTCAGAAGCTAAGTCTATAGTCGATAAGAACACAAAGATATTTATATTCATCCACTTTCTGTAATTTAGAACATAAGTAACTTTTTCGTAAATCGCTACATTTGTGGGCCACTAAATTGTATTTGTTTATGGGTATGAGTGTATTGGTGATAGAAAAAACTATGCATTTAGATTTTTCTAGACTTAATATATTATTTCTTAACCACACACAAACTAAATTCAGTCATGATTGTGCATTCTGAAATAGGTCCGACCAATGTTTTGCACTAAAAAGTAGTACTATATCATCAACAAAGGTTATAATTTTTCCATTTGTAAATTCTATTTAGCAAGGATTGTTAATATATATATATGAAATAAGGTGGGACCCAGTATACTCCCTTGGGGGACACCGTAAGTCATGGGAAGGTCGTCACTTATGCTATTGTCAATTTTAACACATTGTAAGCATGAGAACAAATAATCCTTAAATAATTGTAGTCGTGTACCTCTAATACCTAAAAACTCCATTTTATGCAAAAGTAGGGGAATACACACCGTATCAAAAGCTTTTGTGAGATCCCAAAATACAGCTAAAGTTTTATTTTTATTATCTAAGTTATGAACAATAAATTTTAATAATTCATGCACCGCATCTGATGTACTTTTTCCTGATCGAAAGCCATACTGAAATGATGAAAGGAGACTTTTTATTTATAAATAATTGATTAATCTATTATTCATTTACTGGTTTTGATTAGTCTTTATTAATTATAAGAGTTATTCAATTTTGCTGGTGATTTTGTTTGTGTGGACTGTGATTATAATAGACTCTTTGCTGACTGCCATATCAAAAATAAGTGCATTATCTATGACAATGATGCAACTTATAAAATATAATGTTGATCACTTGTATTACATTTTACCATTATTTCGGTTGGTAGCCCATCGACGGCGGCTACCTACCATACCTGATTCTCACTGTTTGACAGATTCTTCTGAAAACTTCAAGTCTTTTAAATTTTTATAGCAACTATGACATTCTTTCAAAACATTGTCTGTAATCTCGCATAACGCGTTTGTTATACTGTTGAAACTTATCAATATCTGACTGCTTCATTGGCATAGTGACTACCTGTTGCGCTGGGGGCGTGGGTTCGATTCCCACCCAAAACAAATATTTATTTATTTCATTAAAATTAATGTTTTTATTGAGTCTAGATATTCTATAGATTATATGTGTATATTTACAAAAATAAAGTAAATATGTATTGTATCATCTATCTGACACTCATAACATAAGTCCCGTTCTTTGGTTTGGAATTAGATGGTGTTGTGTATGTGTCGGAAAATATTATTGTTATTAATACCGCTTTTTTTTTTATCTCGGACGCAATTGAAATTTAAAAAAAATTATAGTTGATATCAAAATTTAGTACAGTTCCATAAAAGTTTCGAAATCTTTAATTTTTTGGATACAATAAACATTGTCATTATATAATACTGTATAATATATGTATTTCATACAAAATATCTGTCTAAGAAAATATTTCTAAAAACTTATTTAGAAAAAAATTAAATTTATGTTCCTTTTTTTTTTCAAAATCAATTTAATCAATTCTGCAAAAGAAAACCTGGAAAAAGTGACAGATTTTAATTTATTTAAAAACACTTAATCAGCAGAGGTATATTTTTATACAGTAAATTTACTAAGTAATTACTTAGACAGTCAATCACTTGCCCAAAAAAAAAAAACAATAGTACAAAACATTAAAAAAAACATTTGTAATTATGATAGAAGGAATAGAATGAAACGCAATAAAAATGACCTGTTTAAATATGAGTTCAGTTTGAAGTGTTGATGGTTAATATACTGCAATATGTCCATGCAGAGTTTGTAAAAAAACTTTGTGTTGGAGTACTCGTAACTTCTGGGTCATCATAGAGTGCTTATGAGATATTCCGGCCACCCACTTTAGTTCCTAATAGTAAACAAGCATTAAATATTTTTTACTCTTAATAAAATAATTTACTTTGCACCAAGTTCTAAATTACACTGGCAAATTCCAGGTAACCTTGAATAACATTTCATTTTTATTTTCTACTAATTTAGAGCCTTGAATTTCATTATAGAAAATTATCTGTTTCCACAGGAATCACATAGAAAGTACTAAATCAATTTTCACAGGACTTAGAACTTTAAACTCTACTAAAATAACTTGTTTTCTAGTATTGTCGATGGGCTATTTTGTATTAATACTCGCAAGGCATTTAGTCGTACTAAATAAATATATGCTTAACAACCTTTTTCTAAGATTAAATTTCATATTTCTTTAACAAATTGGGTTAATTATAGTTTACTTTATCTATGATCTTTGAGTTTCTTCTATTCATAACAAAATGTGTCTGTCTTGTCTTTTTCACCATCCATTATGTCATTGATGCGGATGTGGGCAAAAGCTGTTTAATTTATATGTTTATTCCTATTTGGATGAGCTCAACTGAATAAATAAATAGTGATGTAATAATAATAACCATCAGTACTGATTCGGTTTAATATATTATGGTGTTGAATAATGGTTTTGTAAAGGAATGACAAGATGGAACGAAATTATTATTAATTATTAATATTGCTTTATTTATTTTTTTCTTTTATCACAATTGATCCTCATTTACAGGTCTCCATTCGAGGACAAGCATTCGGCGTCGGCGCCTTGGAGGACGACGACGAAGATATATACGCGAGAGAAGACATGTCGCACTATGACTTCACGATCGGCGGGCCCGAATCTTCGAAAGATAAACAGAAGGACTTCAAACAAAAGAAGAGTAATGTATGATAACTTTTCTATATCATATTTTTTATTTATTTGCTTGTAATATATTTATTAATAACGCCGTAACTCGAAAAATTCGCATATGCATTGTCTAAAGTGTCAAAGATCAAAACTGATTGGGTTGAACTGAATGTGTAACATCATGTTCATAACCAAAGATAGCAAGCTAAATAAAATTAAATACATCTCATTAGATATTTTGCTATTCTTCATTTTCACAAAATGCATGTTATATAATATAAGAAGATAACAAATTAATGTAAACAATATTATTAATAATACATACATCATCAATAATTATTAATACATCAAATTATTAAGATTCAAGTCAGGACCCATTTCCTTTTTTTTCTACATTCATTTAAGTAAATAATCTCATGCCTGTTTCCCAGAAAGGTAGGCAGAGACTATATACAGACTAATACATAGAGATGAGGGGGGCATAACAGGGACGTTAAGGGAAATAAACAATAAAAAAATAAATATAAAATATTTTTAATGAAAACTAATTACAACTTTTTGTTTACTTATTAATCTATCATTTGGCCCGAATTTGGTGAAGTAACAAATCAAATAATATTTTTAATTTTAATTTCACATAATCTTCATGAACACTCCATCACGCCCCGGGGTAGGGACAGTATGGGGTACACTATTTTATTAGTCACAGAATAAACAGATGTGGATTTCTTCTAAATCTGCGTTATTAACTCCTGCACAGACTAAATGAGCCCACTGTTCACATAGCTGGCATGCCACCCAACACTCCGAAGACTTCAAATAAGTGTGGTTCAAGTCAACACAATAGATGCACAAGACATCCTCTTTAGCATTTTCTGCATCAGAGCGGGCTTTCAAATAAGTGTGGTTCAAGTCAACACAATAGATGCACAAGACATCCTCTTCAGCATTTTCTGCATCAGAGCGGGCTTTTCGAGTCTTCTGTTTTTGAGTCTTTTGTTTTGAATTTTTTTTTCACCCGGGGATCATTTGGATTTGAACACTTTTTTGTCCTTTTAAGTTCTTCGCGTTTTTCCAATTCGTTTTTGTAAGAGGTTGAAGTGAGAACAACCGTTTTCCCTCTGTGATAGTTTTTTCTCGTTTGGTTTTTTTGTTCGATTGTGGGGATGGGAGAATGTCTTTGGGAGAAGCATTTTCAAAGAAAGTTATTAAATCACGACAAACTCTTCGAATTGGAGATCGGGAAACGCTATTTTCGTCTTGGATAGATGGTCCAAGCTGAGGCTCTGAGACAGGAGTTTTCTGCTGTAAATGTGTCGATATTGCAGGTAAAACAGGTTCAAGATGTACCTCTTCAAGGGTAAACGACAGTGGTTGCTACATTTCAGCAGTTGCAGAAGTTGTTTCAGGTTCATCATTTGTAATTGGTATGTCTGTTGTTGATGCAGCTAAAAAATCTGAATCTGTGTAATTATTTTGGTTAAATGGCCATATCCCATATTTTCTGAATGCATTAATTGCCGTGGACATTGTCGCAGCTTAAATATAAGCATCTACAAAAGTTTCGCTTATTTGAAAGGTTGTTATTATGCGCCCTGGGTGCGACCGTAACCAGTTAGAACAAGTGTGATTATAATACGCACTCAATGGTTTCATGAAGCCAACATCCAAGGGTTGAAGCCTGTGAGTGCAATGGGGGGAAAGCAAAGCATAACAACACCATTCTTATCTGCATTTTCAATAACCTCTATATTTTGCGTATGCGTTACGTGCCCATCTAGAATTAACAAGATTGGGTTAGTTATTGAGGCCCCAGAAAATTTTACGAACCGTTGGAACCAGCTTATGAAGGTTTCAGTTGTCATGCAGCCTCAAGTGTCGCATTCTGCTGTCGTCCCTGGAGAAGCTCGATCCAATAACTCCGGCTTCATTCTCTGTCGAGGAAATATTAGCATAGGAGGCATATAAGTTCCGGCTGCATTTAAACATATCTCGACGGTAATCGTCTGCCCTCGTTCTGCAGATGAAAGGTAGCCTACTTGTTTCCTTCCTTTTTCAGCAATAATTTTACTCTTTGTTTTGGAAACGGATGATATCCCAGTCTCGTCGCAGTTATATATTCTATCTGGCGTTAAATTATATTTGTCATATACTTCCGCAAGTAAAAAATAAAATTTATTCACGGCCACTTTGTTAAAACCCATAGCTCGCGCTGCCGATGTGGCTTTTGGTTTTCGAATTGATAAATCCGGGTGACGTTTCATAAAGCCTTTTAACCAATCTACGCCAGCAATCTTTTTAACATGGTTAAAATTTTGAGCCTTACCACTTTTTTCTGCGAGCTGATAAGCAAATTTTCGTAGAACGACAGATAATCGTTTCTCCATATCTTTAACATACCTAACAAGCTCCTCTTCCTCTTCTTTGGAAAATATGGGCTTAAAGTTACCTGGAGTTGAATTAAGAGATACCTCGCCTTTCCTTATCTTTGTGACGTGACGCTCCAATGTGGTCTGTGGAACACCATGCAATTGAGCTGCTTTTCTGTAACCTGCTGATTTGCTTAAAACTGATTCAATTGCCTGTTTCATGCTTTCTACAGACCAACTGCCTCTAGAACTTTTCTTTTTGTAAGTTCGTACCATTTTTATATACCTAATATTATTGTAATATTATCAAATGAACAGATGGTCTGTTCATTTGAAGAGCATAATGGGACGGGGCACCATGGGTGCCCGTAGCCCTGTCCCCGTTATGCCCCCATGTCTAACAGAATTTTAAATAACGGACAAAGAAATGAATTCAAGGCCAAAGTGATTTTGTTCAAAACATATCAATAGTTGATTTTAATAGTAATACACATAAAAAAACTATAATAGTAATCTAAACACTTACCTTTTTAGCTATGTTTTAGTAATCACTAAAAATAAGATGAATTGTTGCCGGAAAAAAGAATTGGTCGTCAAAAATATACACATGCTCTCTGATCGCCGGTCACTGCTGCACTGAAGGCCGATGCGAAATGCCCCCTTATTGGCGGAAACAAAACACGGCTAGTGTTTGTAGTTACTTGTATGTGTGGGTGGCCCCGTCGTGCCTCGCGTCCCCATTATGCCCCTAAACCCTACATTTAAAAGCATATTTGGGGAGTGTCTTTTCAAAAAGGCTTAATTCAATTTCATTGTTTTTTACAGAAATCGCAAAAACTATTATTATATTTTTTATTATTATATATATAATTTTTTTATTATATTTTTAACTATTCATATAAATAAGAAAAAATATTTAAATTTAGACAGCACTTTTGATGGATACTTCAAGAGATAAGCTGTTTTGAACTAGAAGTTTGAGAATTAAACCATTATGAAATGGACTCTTTGGAAATAACAATCATTTTGTTATCAAAAATAATGATAAATCGACAAAAATCTTTAATTTTATAATGTAAATAAGGAAATGATTAAACTCTAATTTCGCCTACATCTTCTGTTCCACAGTCACATTCATGTTCAATGTTATCATTACTATCATCAGTATTATTATTAGCAGCTGCATTTAGCAAAATATACCAGTGTAGCTCCTCCAATTCTTTCTGATTCTCTCCAAATTGTTTTATAATCAAAGTTGTGACTTTTTTTTTTTATTTTCTGATAGATTCTTTGGTGTAACGTCAATCACATCTATTTCAAGTGGGATTCTTTTCCCACGTTTTAATAATTTTTGTGCTTTTTCTATTATTTCAAATCGATAATGTTCATAACTTGTTATCTCACATCCCAAAACCTTACCATTTCGCTTTGAAATATGTTTCGTAAATAACATTCTTTTGACTTTCTCTACGCCCTTAAGATTTGATAAATATTCTGTTAGAATTTTGATATCTAGTAACTTACAATTTTCATCAATATTTTTAATTCACCGTGTTTTTAAAATATATAAAAGGCTCTTGACCATAAGTTAATTGGAACTTTTTCTATTTTAATTTGATTTACCCAAAGGACACAAACGCTATATGCATCAGATGTGAAGCTTGAGAAACCTATGTTATATTAATTATGGAATATTTTATAGAACATTGTTTTTTTTAACAAGCAAGTCTGGTGTCACAAAATTATTATAAAACTCTAGTAATTTAAGAAATATTTTTTTTTGCAGATTAATGTTTCAGCATGTTCACTTTTACAGTAGAAATAAGCTGTTTTGAAACAGAAAGCTTGTTTGATTTATGTATAGCAAGTATAATACTAGAAATACACCTTTGGACATCAATTTTCAAGGCAAATTTTCTATAAGAATAAAGCACTTTTGGCATATAACACAGCAAGGGGTAATGGATACATGTGCTTAAAATCAAATGGTATTTATAACAGAATTTTGCTGGGAAAGTGGAATAAGCCCTTTTGAAAAGACACTCCTCAAAGTAGTTAATTGAATATTTTTGAAGTGTGGTTTATTTTAGGTTTCTTTTCTTGTTACATCTAACATCAGTGGTTTTTAAACTCTGGTGTGTAATATAGTATTTTATAGTAGTACAAAAACCTATGTAAATATAACATGCAAACATTTTTTTCATATTTCATATTATTATTTAAGCATGCACACAATTAGATACAAACTTTTGTCAATACATCATAGTTTCTTTTTTTGCATAAATAATTTTTCCATAATTCCGAACGCCTTTTTTCTCTGTAAAAGTAGTCATAAATGTAGTTCTGAAAACACTATATTGTTTCAAACAAGATATAAATAACTTTAATATGTAGGGCACACTGAATATTTTTGGAATTAATGAGGATAAATTACTATGAATAGTCAAAGATGAATTTATTGTTTGTCAAAATATTTTTTGTTAGCATAAATACATTTTTCATATGAATAAACCAATTTTGAAAACATTTATACCATTTACCACTTCCCTGGTGACCTTGAAAACATGTTTTTCGTGCTCTTCTTCAGCCAACAAAAAAAAGTCACAAGGTACCAGATCGGGACTGGATGCAGGATTGCTCACAAATTCTAAGTTTTTTCTCCAAAAATTTATTTGTTTCTATTGCCGTGTTAGAACTGGCATTGTCGAGGTACAATATAATACAACATTTACAGTAATTTTTATCGAGTTCATCAATAACTTCCAACAAACAAATGGTCGTGTACAAATCACTATTCACAATAGGCCAATTCTCCAAAGCAACAGTAGCCATGTGTCCAGTTTTTGTTAAAAAAAGAAGTGATCATCTGTTTAAAGGCACTTCGCTCGTGCGCCACTTTGATTGGTTTTGCCTTATCTCAAGAGACCCATATGGTCGATTGCTGCTTTGTTTTGAGGTCGTAACAATAAATCCATGTTTTGTAACCTGTTGCTATGTTCCATATCAAATTTGACGCCCTTCGTTTAATCTGGTAAGCATTGCGCCCAGTGACGCGGTCCGTTTTTTGAATCTCATGCAAATTGTGTAGAATCCACCGCGAGCACAGCTTTTTCATATCCAAGTTTTTGCAGAGGATCGATTTTATTTGACTTATGCATATGTGTAAGGATACCTGAATCTCATGGTTGGTCACATGCCTGTCTGTTATTATGCGGCGCACAGCATCGATGTTTTTGTTGTTCAGAGCGGTGGACGGGCGACCATCACGAAATTTGTCACTGAGATTGACACGACCGCGCTTAATTTCTGCAAACCAGTTATAAATAGTCATCTTATATAGTGCTTCATCGTCAAAAACAGTTCGAAGCCGAGCGAGGCACTACTCAGCTATTGAATTACACTTAAAACCATAGAAAATCATACTATGACAATTTTTGTGACTTAAATCCATAGTGATGAAGTCACGCAATTTTTAAAATGACACCACAAAGTAAAAAAAAACTTGAAAGATGAAACAAATTATATTCTACAGCCAGAGTATCATTTCCAAATGTAATGTAATTGTTTATGTAAGTGGCCAGTTCCAGAAAGTTATAGTGCGTCCCACGTAATACTTAAACAATTTGATATTGTATCAAGTTCTTTATCACCACCTTACTGTAGGGTCGAATCCACCCACTCTTGCTTGCTTGTCATGTGGGAGCTGTTAAAGACCATTGTTGTAAATGAGATGAAAAAGTCTGAATTCAGCAGTTTAATATCCTCTGAAGCATGGAGTAAGTAGTTATAATTTTGTAATCGATTTTAAATTAAAAACTCATTTACTTCATCCTTAGTCAGGATCCATTTAATTCATTAAACTCATAGCTTTTTGATTTGAAAACAACGTGTTATCTACTCGGTGTGTTGTCCACTTAATCAGCACTGCTGAGACAATTTTTTGACACCTTTTTTTAATCATCACAATTTATTTAATTTAATATTCACAGCAATGATATAAAATTGGCCACAGGTTGTAAACTAATATGAATTTTATTACATTCGCTAACTTAATTACTTTCACTTGAGTGCAACTCTAGGCACATGTCATGTGATCAAAAAACGATTTTGTTAATAATCAAATATCATTTTCATTTACTAAAAATAAATGAAAAATAATAACAAATATCTCGCTATTGAAACTAAATTGTTATGATGTTTAAACAGATACTTGAAGGCTTCGTTAGGGCTAAAAAACCTCTACCTGTACCGCCGTCGTATCCTCCACCCGCATTACCGCGAGGGTACACACCCTTACCGGCAGGAAAGCGGAGATCCAGATTTGAACCTGACAACACACATGAAGAAAGGGATCAAGGTAACTTTATAATGGATACATTATTATATATTTAGACTTTATAATAAAGAACAGAGCTGGACATATAATTACAATAAATAAAACAAAATATTTGTTGACTGCTAAGTATTATTATTCATCTGCTGTTTCTCATCATAAACACCTCACATGTATGTTATTTTAAAGCAAAATGAGTCTGCAATTTATTTATAAAATGTTCTTATTCACAACTTTTAACTTTAATTCATAACTTTACTTAATTGCATTTGAATAGATATTTAGTTATATTTTTCTTTTTAAAAAATCGAGTTAAAGCTCGAATTGCTAACCAATAATTTCTGAATAGAAAATGAATAAATTATTGTAAAGGAGATCATATATTTATTTTTAGACACAGAAAATTAAGTTCAATAGGAACTTGAAAGGATGTGTAGTGTGATTAGAATTCAATGAACAATTTGATGTTTTTTTTCGTTTTAAACAAATATATGAATTTCTTGCAAATTTAATTTCCAGCTCTAGGTCGACACGAACTGAGTGCAGAAGCGAGAGGTTCTCTATTAGGGGAGAAACCCATAGAAAGGAAGAACACCGAGAACGTAGCGAACGACGAATCAGAACAAATGCCTATGCAAACAGATAATCCTATGTTGAAGTCATTAGGCAGAAATGTGAATTTTATATCAGCAGATACGCTTACCAAAAGCAATGAAAATCCAGATTTTATCCCAATAAATAAAACGATTAACGACAATGTAAGGATATTTAAACCGTTTGTTAGCGATCCTATGAAACAAGCTAGGTATGAAAAGTTTTTAGAAAACAAAGACAAGGCTATTCTGTTAGAAAAAGATGACAAGACAGATAGGTTAAGTGAATGGGAGAGGAACAGAGAATTCGTTGAATTTGAGCAGGCAGAAAAATTGTACAAACCATTGACAGGTGTCATGGGAGAAAGGTAGAATTAAATTGTCTAATTATTAGTAGTTAGTTATATTGTACTTAGATATAGTGTTTCAATATCGGAATAAAACTTCCTTGGTGCAACTCTAGAGTAATTGAATTTTTTTCACTGAAAGACGTGACATTTATCAAAATCTGTACTTCATTTATGCAGCTTCCGCATTTATGATATGAATTTTTAATTCTTTGCTAAACCAGAAATGGAAATCAAACTCGAAATGACCAGCATTCAAAACAGTAACTTCGTATTTAAATGCTTAATATGCTTGTAAATAATTATTTCATTAATAGCTAGCTGCACCTGCAGCTCCTCTTAGTGAGCATAGAATAAATTCCTTTATTTTTTATATTGAGCAATACAGCTTTTAATCATTATCCTGATCCTGGTCTATGCTATATATGCCCTATTGATATATGGTATATGCCCTATTGATTTTTAGTGTAGTCATAATATTTGTCACAACGCCAAACAAAAAACGTTACATCAATAGCGAGCAAATGTTATTTTTTTCACGCTTATAACAAAATTATACTTATAAAATGAAATGCAAAGTACAGTAAGTGAAAATTGCACTCGTTTGATTAATAGTTGTCCTGTATCTCTAGCTTCGTCCATATAAAACAAATAATTTTATTAGCGTTTGACTTTGCAAGTCAGCTCGAAAATAATGGACCAAAGCTTTCCATTATTTTCGAGCGTAGGAAACTACTATGTTTTAGCTTAAAATTGTTTTCATATATACAGTTTTTATTTTATGCATCTTTGAATAAATATAATCTTGTAATGCAGAATTCAAAAACATTTTGCTATTTACAAATTTGCTTTACGGAGTCCATATATGGATTATTTCATCAAATAAGAAAGTTGAAGAACATGTGCAAGTTCATATAACTTTAAAATCGACTTGTTTCATTTTGAAACTTTGGATAAGTCAAAACTTATTGGTACAAACATGGCATCGAAATCGCGCGCTAACCAATACAATAAATAACTTTTAATATATTTATCATTATTCAATAATGTTTTATTATTATTATTATTATTCAGTGTGTATCTTTAGAAAAACTAATTGGTACATAGACAAATTACATAAAAACCAGTGGTAGTTAAGCAGACCAACATGTAGTTTTCAAAGCCAAAGGGACTGGTATGCAGCCAAAAACTTGTACCAATTAACCAATGTGCTGGTCATCGTCATCCCTCAACCTGCCCACATGGATGCCTTAAATTACAAGGTTCCAATCTGAAATAGAAACTAATGGAAGGGTAATGCTTGTGCAATGTGCTGACAAAATCTAGGAAAATCATGAGTTCCAAAATTTTCATTTTTCATATTACATTGTATATTACAAATGCCAAATAGACAGTTTTGACTTGACGCTGTTGCCATACATAGTGACATTGCATTAAAATAAACAACGATGAACCATGAATGAAAACTACCGAAGTGCCCAATATATTTTGAATTAAGAATATCAGTTCTTCATTTTTTATTTTATAGTTATTAATAATAATCATATTTAGGTTTTTCATTTTACTTTAATTTTGCTCTCATAGTTACACGTTTGATGGATACAAACATTAGTGTTTGTAGTTATTAGTTTTAGGCTTAGTAGTCTATACTACCATCTAGAAATTTGTAAATATTTTTATGTTTTCAAAGAATGAAAATTTACAATAAGATAATTTCAGGTTTACGCACGGCTCGCAACCGGATGAAGGCGCCTTGAATCCATTGTGTGCGGTAGCCAAAAGTTGCGGCAACCGCAATGGGGCCACGCAGGAGCAAATGGACGCCGCCGCCAAGGGCCTCTATGGAGCCTTAACCAGAACTCGCAGCGAGTGGAGACCCGAAAGTTTGGTGTGCAAAAGGTTTAACATACCAGACCCTTTTGAGACTAGGTAAGTCAAGAAGAAGCTAAACACTCAGCCGGTTCTCATACATACGTCACAATTTGAGATGTCAATGAAGGAACTAATAAGACATTGTTTTTATTGTGAGCCATCATACAGTCAGTATAGTACTAGAACTTATTACAAAGAGTTGTTTAAGATGTCTATATTTAGTTGTAGTATTATCTATTAACTACTCAAGAGGAATTATAATAATTCAATTAAATTTTCTTCAAGGCTGACTTGATTGTAATTGAGCGCTTCTTATGAATGTAAGTGACCATGTAATAAAACCTATAGAATTCTTTTAATTTTTATATTGACCAGTCTGGCATGATCCCTGTTATGGTTCCTGCTATTCAATTCTAGAATTATTTATTAATTTTCCTTTTCTTCGTAACATCGGCAATAAACAACAATAAACAAAACTGTTGTGAGTGCAATTCACAGATGGTAAAAGTGGAACTTTAGATAAAATAACTTACGAGAGAATGAGATGAATATAGACTATCAGGAGTAGCGTAAATAAAAGATTTATTTTTTTTATGTCTTATTACCAAAGTTATAAGTTATTTTACATTTTAATGAGATTATGTATGAGCAGTGAGAAATAAGAATGAAATTTATTGATTAGTAAATATTACATTAAAATTTTATAATTAAAAAAGTATTATATATATTAGGAAATGTTCAAATGCAATATAAATATACCTTCCGTACTATACTCGCTATACAATGCCTTCTCTCAAGGCTTCGTAATGTGTAAGCCTACATGAATGTACTAACACACCAAAGTTTACTCTCTCGATTTGTCTCGGCAATGTATAGAGATACGAAAAAACTACAGTGCTTAGTAGATGAGCGTGAGGAGACTACGAATGTATTCTATCTCATTCTCGCGGCAGCTTAATCCTATACGTTTATGTGTTTGTCTCTATCGTGACGCATTTTTTGTTTCATCGAGTTTCAAATAATAATGATTCTACAGAAGTTTCACTTCAAAATACTTTTGTACAAATGTTACACTCTCATAACTTTTTTCATTTACTGCACATAGCTTGATGGCATATTGATGATTTGTTTTGATTAAATTATCGATTTATTAAATAATTAGTTTCAGGTTGAAGTTTAACTTCTTATAATTCATTTTGTAATGAATATTAAACCACCAATTCTTTTATTAAAATTATTTTAAAAAATAAATGCAAAATGAAGATAAGTTAGTTTAATCGCATTTAAATACAATTGATTTTTTTTCTCTGTACTTTTATTGTGGACTGAATTTATTGAAGATTGAAATTTGTTACAGACCCGAGCAGAAGAAGGAGGAAAAATCCAAAATTAAATATTCTATTTTTGATTATTTGGAATCATCAGTACATGACAAGGAGAGTTTTACAAAGGAACAGACCAAGTTCAGTGGATCCAAGTCCTTATTGAGAGATGCACTACCAGAACCCAAAGTTACCGCTTATGAAAACAACATAACTCACAAAGATAAAGAAAAAGAAACATGTATTGAAAATCTAGATACAGACAAAAAACTAAATAATATTATCACAAATGTAAACAAAAGGATGACTGTAGCAGAACTATTTTTGCGGGAGGCGGAACGCGACCAGGCCAAGGTATTAGAGAATACTGAGCAGAGCACAAGTGTGACAGATACTATACAAAAATTTGATAAAATGGAACTGTACAACGCGATATTTCTGAGTGACAGTGAAGAAGAAGAAGAAAAGAATGAAAATGAGAAATCAAAGGAAGCAAGCTACTCCGATTTTGTCGAGACGCCAAAGAATGTTGAAAGAAACCCATCACCGCCTAGGGGGATATTTGCTAATATCGATTTTGATGAATTAAATTCTTGGAATAAAACTGTCCCAGACAAAATGAAAGATGAAAATAAAAATGAAACTAAGTTGAAAAACGACAATGTTGAAACTAAGAATGACAACACAAAAGATGCAGTAGAAGAAGAAAATGTATATGGGCCAAAAATACCAGAAAAGTTAAAAGTAAGCATCGAGACGTCAAATATTCTTGATATTGACTTTAAACCAAGTTTCAGAACTCGGACGGAAAGAGATATAGAGACACATTCTAGTTCAGATTCATGGGTGGAAGCTAAAGAGGTTAAACATAAAAAGAAGAAGAAACACAAAAAGCATAAATCTAAACACAAATCAAAACATAAAAAAAAAGAAAAATAAATACTTTAAGTTTGTTGTTGAATTTTCATTTACTATTTACAGGCCTATAACCTTGTTTTGGCCAAATAGGTCATGACCATTTGAGTTGTTTATTCACATCATAAACAATATTAACTTAAATATACCTGTCGCCTTCAATAGAAAGATCAAAAAATGACAGGGATGTTATGGCGCCCCTCTTTAAAAAAAAAGATACAACCCCTTGCTCTCTGGAGTGGGGGCAATTGTACCCACTACCCACCACCTGTAAGCACGATAAATAATGTTCACAAACTAGTATTTTTAGTAACATATACCATGGTTTTTTAGAAAATAAATTTATATAAAAGACGAAATCAGTCTCACAGTAATATAACATTCATCTGAGATTCTATGTGACACTAAAGATACCAATTCAGTATTATAATCACCCATTAAAATCTATTTTATCATTTAATGACCTATATATTCATTTCAGTTCAAGGCTCTATCTGCCTACCTGTAACTGAAGTGGGGAGGAGGGCTAGCTTTATCTTTGTGCTCTGGAGATTTATTATGAATTAAGGAAAACTTTTTCATCTTATTTCATAAATAGAAAAATAAATTTATTAAACCTAAGCCTATAGTACTATCAAATAGTTATTAGATACAAAATTGTACAGAAGAAATCATAAATCAAATGAAAAACGAACGCGATACGAAATGTACTGATTCTTGTACACAAATGATTGTTATTTTATTGTTAGTCCAGAATGTCGTGTTTTCTTGATTTTGGTACATTTATTTTAGTAACACGGTTGAATATTTTAAAATAAATCCATCACTCTTGCACAATAATTACGTCGTAATGTGGGCGTTGGAATGAACCCAACTGTCAAGGTTACTATGTGAATGACTCCCGCTGTTAGCTTGAAAATGGATTTAATAAGAAATTTTGGCAGTAGCTATTGACGGATATATGTTTATGTGAATGATCTAGGTACTTATATTTAAAATATAACGAAAAATCGTGTAATAAATCCGAGATTTTAATTCTTAAAATAAATATTAATTTACATGAGCGAGTATGAATTCACGAAAAATTTGCAAGAAAACAAATATTATATCAATGTTGGTATTACACTCGAGGAAAGTGCTGATAACCAATAAACACTCAATAACAAGATGGACAGCTTTACGTCAGTGTGTTAGACAAGGATGCAATTAAAACGAGCGAATGAAGTAAACGACGGTGAAAAGAGTAAGTTAAAAAGAGATGGCTATAAAACAACATGTAGAATATAAATCTCTTTGCAGTTGGTACACATGCCTTTGACATACTTCATGCCAGGAGCGTAGTTACGCCCTAGCTAAATATTTATATGATTTACATTGCATGTTAAATTCGTGAAGAATCATTTTGTTGATAATGTATTTCAAGCCCACATGTTAACTCATACAAACTTAGCAACATATCGAAAAACTTTAAATATTCAAGTTCTTCCTCAATTAATTTGTACCACATTTACAATTAATCGCATGTTTTTGTAAATAGAAAGCATCAGTATATTTTTATTTGTGTAATTAGTAGAATTTGTTAATTAATTCGTAATCCACTAATGATATTGAAAATATAATTAATTAAAAAATATTCTAAAACATCAGAATATTTAATAGTCATAGTATGGAAAAATCGGATTAAAACGAGCTCATGATAATAAATAAAAGAATCGTTAAGCAATGAATACAAACCTTATTATTATTTTTACTGAACAAAGACAACCTAATAGTTTTTATAATAAATGATTCATATGTATCATATTTAGAGCAAAAATAAACTTTTATAGTAAAGTAAGAATTTAAGACGAATTGGAATGAAAGCAGCACATAAAACGTGATTCAAAATATTCTATGAATATAATTATAAAATATACATGTACCTTCAAAACAACGTATCTCTAATAATGTGATTTAAAAATTTATCCATAAGTGAATGCGACCCTGGCAAGACGCAATCAGCTGTTTGTAATGACAGTTCCTCTGACAAATACAAAAATGGTTGGAAACTAAAGTTGGCAAACAAAGGAAGGCAGCCTAATAGCGCGGTTTGGTGTCGAATATATGGTTTTTTAAAGTGAAGTATCGGACATAACGTGACAGAGTGCGGTCGGACACACGATGCTGGACTTGGAAATCATCCCGGAACGCTCCCTGGGCTGCGACGCCTGGGAATTTGTGTTGGGTAAGGCCTAGCTAGCGCCCAGCTGTCTGTTTATTACTTACGTCAGTTTTTGCGTTGTATTTTAATGGAATGTTCCTTACGCAATTCCGTTTTCGTCGCATTCGTCGCAGATTTGTCTGGCGTTTGAAAATAAATCTGGGATCGTGTAGCAAATAAGTTGAGGTCCGCGTCGATTTCATAGACCAGAAAGTTGTCGCAGCCTTTGTCCGCTCTCGGTGTGATCAAGTTTTTTTTTTATTGTTTTGTTTGACCGTGAAATTGACGATTCGATGTTTTTCGCGCTTATTCTATCGTAAACAAGCCTCTCCAAGCGTCTATCTGTAAATAAGTTTTTGAATAATTACATTTTTTTTTTTTTATCAAACAAACATGTCACAATTTTGGGTAACATTATGAAAAATTGATAACAAACAAAATGGTCTAGAAATATATAAATTCGTTTTTCTTTTTTGTATGATTATCAAATTTTACTTTTCTTATTATTAAATGAAAACACCTTGTGCATTACATATGGATATTTCAATTTTATTCTATCAAAATTTATAACAAAGCCAACCAAATTAATTTCATCATAAAGAAATTGTTTTTTGAAAATATATTAAATAATGTATAAACTAGAGAAATATTAAAAGACATGTGTTGAATACTTATTTGAAGTCCAGTATAAGTGATAGTTATGTATGCACAATTTCATTAACAAGTCTATATTAATATATTCTTGAGTATTTACTCAAGGATATGCTATACTGGTGAATTCTGGTTAAATTGTATATTATTAAGATTAGGAATCTGTCTTTGACGTGCCTATGTTGAGATGTGTGACATACTATTTCCAAAATGGGATCATTATTAAAATTAGAATATATTTGGGAAAATGTCAATAGATGCTGCATTAGTATGGAGATCATAATAATATTTTCTTACTTTTATTTTCTTAAAAATGTCTTTGTACTTTATATATTAAAAACTAGCATTCACTCCTTGCATTCTTATCGATGAGATGTACTAATAATTTGCTTACTTTTAGATCTATTTCATATTAATAGACTTTTATCTGTCATTCCATATCTCATTTCAATGTATGCCCCAACCAATCGGTTTTTATATCTACATCTCAGCCAGATTATGACTTTAATATATTTATATTGACTTTTATATAGAAGTAAAGAATAGTTAAATAATTTTTTTTTGAAAAACATATTTTTCAATTCTATTTAAAATGTATCATTTTGAATGAAATGAGATAATGTTTGTTTCAGTTTTCCATTTAAAATTAATCACAAAATAGATTTCATAGGAAACTCATATTATTTTTTTTTATGATAGTATAATTTTAAACTAACAAAACATTATAATATCATAAATGAACCAAAGACAAAAATAAAAAGAAAATAGGATTTTCCTACATAATAATGCTATTAAAATTGAAGAATAATTTAACAATATTGAGTAGAACTGAATACATGAAAATAAAACATGAATTATCCTAATGACTTTTGTTTTTGAAACACATTATACATTAAGTGCATATATTTATATATCATATAAAACAAAACAATGCATATTGTAAAATCCAAGAATTTATTTAGTTAGTAGTACAGAATATTTAATACATGTTTTTAAGGTCTTGCAATTTGTGAATCTTGGAATAGAACAAAAGAAATTGTAAACTTTACTCGATTATTAATTTATACCCCTTTAGTTTAACTCCTTGGTTACACAAGTGTTTTAACTCAATGAATAATAGAAATAAATAATAAAAGGTCTTTGTTTCTACATCAAAACAGATAATATACGCAGTGTCATTAAACTATTATAATTTATCAGACAATGACTTTGCGATGTTATTAAATACTTAACTATGCCAATTTTGTTTAAATTTTAATAAGTCCTATCATTAATATACATATTTTTTTTTATCAACATTAATGTATATACCAATTTTGTTGATATCACGAAATATAAAGAATTCCGACTGTTTGAATGATAATGAGAGGCATGATATTTGTTACTCAAATCGTATGTTACGAGAGAGGCAAGTACAAATGAAATTTTCCCAATATTCCTTTTTCAGATGAACAGCTAGAACAACTTTGCTTTTCACAATTACCCAACCATGTACATACCATGAAAGTCCATCCAAATATGTGATGAGGATGTGGAATGTGGTATTATTTACAGGCCAAGTTGGCTGTTAGTTAGAAATATGCCTAGACATACAATATAATACCTATTTCCCAAAAGGATAGGCAGAGACTACAGATATACACGTTACGATCTTTGTATATTTCTTTTGCTTCGCTGACATCCATCAATCTTTTTGTGAAAGCTCGTCGATTTTGGGTACTTAAAATTTGGTCCTATCAATTTAAATGCATTTCCAAGAAAGAGGAATGCATCGTTAAGGGGTTCCAAATTACTTATTTGAATTTTTATACCACTATTTAATCGTATCATAAACTGTTCACTACAATTTTTTTGTGTGATTTCATCAAGAAGCTGTGAATAATGTAATGTTATGCGCCTTTCCTCTAAATGTGTTTGGTCTTTTTTGAGGTTTATGATCTGATATGCAGGATTCTGTTCCCTATCAACGACATAAATATTTTTTAGGTTTGATAGTATTGATATGCGTATTCCAATATCTACAGATGGTCAAGACATTCGATTAACAATATGTATGTACTATATAGACATCTTCATATCATTTCAAAACCATATGGATAGAGATTGGCATACTGTCTCGAAATTATCAAACTTTAATAGTTTTGCTCGTATATCTTAATATATGAATCCATTTCAAAGCAATTAATTAGTGATAATTGTTCCACACACATTACCATCATGAAGTGGTTAATGATTATTTTATTGGTATTATAGAAACATCTAATGAGTGATAAATGTCTAAATAGCCCGTTTGTCCTTTTAGAATTGCCACGCAACATCCCTATTTATTGATGAGCCATGTCATTTGTATGTACGGATGACATGGTCACATGTGTTAAGAACTAGATATAAACTTTGAACTGATATGACTCTAAAATCGTTTGATTTTTAGTGACGTGGTATGGATAATAATACCATTCTGATGTTTTTCATTTAAACAAAGCAATGATGTGATGTATAAATAATCTTTGTCGACGAGTTTGTACAATAAAAGGCAAGCATGACTGAAGACAAAATTCAAAATCATAATATTTTATAATGCTTTATACAGTATATTCTATTGAGACAAAAAAAATATCTTTATCAAATGTAGTGTTAATTGAATAATGTTATGCAATACTTTGATAACTTACAGAAATATGATTGCAATTAAAATGTGCTTGAAATTTGAGCATGAATATGTTTCGAATGGAAAAGACAGAAATAACCGATCAAGAAATTATTTACTGTTGAACAACAGCAACTTTATTTGGATAATATATCAGTAGATACGACATTGTGTTTTGCAAAATTCATTTAATGAACTAGTGTATAGATTATACATTGTTTACAAATATCTTGCAACCCTGTTCATTATAATGGCACTAATAACAACTTGTCAATTTGAGACAAGATTTCGTCATATTTAAATTATTTTATAGTGATATTTGAGATGATAGTTGATAGAGATGTGCCATTAAGAGTTTCAACACTTGACACTTTAGAAAACATTGGAGATATGCCAGTACACAAGATTTATATTGATTATATTGGGAGCAAAAGTTATTATAATTTGTAATTCAAGCAGTTCCACTCTTTGTAGCTATACCACAATTTTATTTCTACTTGAACTCAATTTATATCACAAAATTATTGCAAAAAATAGTTAATAATGGTTTTATGAAATCATTAAAAAATTATTAATTTATTATTAATTTTTATTCATGTTTAATTAATATTAAATCATTTTTAATTGATTCAATTATTTTTTTTAAGTTAACACAACTTATTGTTTAACATTATCCCATTAATAATACATGTTTACATATTTACGTAAAAGCAGTGCAAAACGAATAGACATTTATTTAGATACAACAGGTAAAAAAGTATTCATTCATGTTTTAGTGGCATTCAATACCTAAATAAGGTCGTGTTTAGAGTATGAAAAAAATGTATAATTTAAAGGAAGATTAAAAACTAAAGTCACCTAAAGCCTACCTAAACTTACCATACCAACAGCTTGTGGCGACTCAGCGCGGCAAGGGTGCGGATTATTAGCGGGCGGTATATTTATCAATTGTTTAAGATCGGGTATTATAAACATATAACATGTTCATCTGTTATTTTACGATGACAAAGATTATATGTTAAATAACCTATAGATTGGTTAACCTATGAATTCAAATTTTTAAGTTATATTTCTTTCGTCGCTGTATGAAAAAATGATGGAAGTGGATTTTTATCGGAGTGACATGAAAACTACAGTATGAAGTTGCTCGCAAGCGATTTAGCGAGCAACTTCAGACCACTAATAACTGATGTGTCAAAGGTTCGAGCTGTAGAGGTTGCCATTTATCAAAATATGGACGACACTACCAATATCATTACTCCGAATAATGATACGACTGTTAGACTGGCGGGATTAGCAAATTCAACAGTGGCATAAGTCCGTGAGTTTAAATATTGAGAATAAATATCTTTATTTAAATTTTGCACACAAAGTATGTAAAGTCAATGTGACTTCATGCAACTGATGAATGCCGCTTCATACTAAGCCTGAATATATTCTGTTTTCTATTCGTCGGAAAGATCGATCACCGGGTCCATCAATGATGAGAATAAGGCCCGGATACCCATCTTTTTCAAATCATCTTGAAAATATTTCAATAAGGTTGGCTTTTCCATTGTCACAAAACGCTGTCGTGTGATCGCAGCCCATGAATGCATGGAGAGCTAGCACACCCGGGCGTAAAGTAGGATCCCAGGCGAATTTCATTGCCTACATTTACATACATTTTATACAGTCAGTGCAATCGAAATCTTTTTTGTTGCTTTTCGTTGACTATGAACCCGCCAACCCAATTTGAGTTTGCGGAAACTTCTAGATATTGACAAGTAAAATTTCCCAATCGTCGCTATCTTTCGCTATGACGAATATCTTGGAACTCGGTGACGCTTTCGATATATGAAGTGTTGTCGGCGTATCTGCCTATTTATAGTGACATAAATAATCTTTTTTTTTTCACGTTTCACGACTAGATTTGCGATTGTATTTAAAAAAAAAAAACCAGTATCCTACAACTGTTGTAAGAAAAAGAATAATTAGATATTTGGCTCTTAATAAATTAATGTGTGAATAAAGAAAATTGATATCACTATGTAATATGTATTTAATATGACTTTCACAAACATTTAATCCGTGGAGCGCGCTTACACCACTGGAAAAAAAAATCTCCTTTAGAAAGATATTTTTTTTATTTTGGAAATTCTTATCGAAAAATGCCTCTTTCAGAAGAACTCTCTGCATCCCGGTCTATCGCATGTAGGAGTGCGCGCAACGTTTTCCTGTCACTCTCTATGCATGCGCTCAAAACTTGAGACCCAAAATCTAGAAGACCATGGATGCCCCAAACTTTTGCTCAGACAACTTAATAATAAGTTGTCCCTAGCCAATTTAATATCACCATAAACACGTTTAACAAGAAAAAAAAACGCATTGTCTTCAGAGTTGCAATTAATTCGTTGCTCTCGCCGCCAGCAAAGTCTTTTTCCAATCCATTCGGATTGGTAGCGCAGTGCATTTCATCTGCAACAAAAGTGCATATCATTTTTTACCAGAAATCTAAATTTTATCATTGAACATTCTAAAACTCAAGCCCAGCTAAACTGACTTCTTTATATACCACTTGGCCGAGGGTTTTTGTGTATAGCAGAATATTATTAAAAACCTCGCTGGTGTACATCTTAGCAGCTGTTGCTGGCGAATAAAAACTTGGCGAGTCTTTACATTGGCGGTACTGGCGAATTCTTCTGACCAGAAAAGACTTTATTCTTTGACAACGATACCTCATCTCTGTCGTGCTCGGTTATTGAGCTATTTTTTGTTTCGATTTATATACTTTTTGACGTATTCATTTGTGAACGTAAGATGTTATTTGTAAAAAAAAAACAGTGGCACTCCGCGAGTTCCGACGGAAGTGAAAACAATCACGTGTGTATTTTTTGAATGGTTAGAAAATATTTTTAAATGAAGTGTTTTTATTATTCATAATTATAAACTAATATTACAAAAATTATATTATGATACTCATTTAATGCGCTATTGTACACGAAAAATAATACATATTATTTTACATGCAATCTATTGCTTAAAACGTAAATTATACAAATACAATACGAAAAGTTGCGACATCAATATATATCTATGTTGTACGTATATATACGATACATGTTTATATTATATATAGTTATATTATCAATGTATTTCAACACAAACTCAACTCTCGTGTAAACTTCGTATAAACGGGGCCAATATGTAGATACTTACATTCAGAGGCGACAGTTATGGTAACAGTAACGGTGTCGCGAGTTCTATGTTTTTTTTCCATCTCAAAAAATGCCAATATGCATGTGTATCTATGTACGTACATACATAATATATGTACATATTTATATACAGAGGTAACGGTTACAGTGTCCCGAGTTCAATAGCTTTTTCCCCATCTAAGAAATGCCCAACGCGCCTAAAGAAGTTTTCACTTCAAAAATATATAAGTCATGGAAGGCATAATACTGTTGAATGAATGCCAAATACGTCACATCATGGCAGCTAATACCTTTTGCGATAAAAAAAGAGTGGTATTTCTTTATAACAACATAAAATATGGACACATATCACAAAAGTGGAAAAAATCTAATGTTAGTACGATCGAGGTATAATGATTTGTACGGCTCAATAAAATCGCGGTTGTCGGAAAAATGTTGCCATAACATCATCGAAAAATATACGGCATAAATGATCGCATTTTTAAATTACGTTGCCCGAGAACCTTTGCTTCTTCCACAATTGCAAAGGACAGCAGCCCCTGTTAGGTTGTAAGCTTTTGTTTTTTATTTTTGCACTTAATGAATTCCCACAAAACGCCGACAAATGTATATAATGTAAATGAAGTCTAAATATTTCAATCCGTCGTTTTAAAATTCTTCGGATGAAAAGTCCACAGCAAAATATATTCGCATTTTAATAATGAAATACAGTGTAAACTCTATATAACGACACTGAAGGGACTGTGCATTTTATAGCGTTATAAAGAGTTGTCGTTAAATGGAGAGAAGAAAAATCAAAAAAAGTAAAAGTTTATTTCAGACTAGTGTTAGTAATACCCATTTCTATTGCACGTATCAGTAAAACTTTTCGTCAATACAGAGTGATTTTCTTTACTAATGTGTAGTTTGAAAGTTTGTGAGTAACTAAGAATATGATAACGAGATATTCCATGACTCTACTTACAAATGTATTAGTCATGGTCAACAACAGTCTACACGTGCAAGTAATCCCAATTTGTAAACAAAAGAACGAATTTCTTACAAAGTTCTGTATGCATGATGCCGACAGTCGAGTTTATTGCAGGCTAGGGTAATAAAGCGACAAAAGAACGTACACAGCTGCGCAGTTTTTACTAATTTTGGCAACTTAAAAAGGTACTTTTTTTACTCAATTGTTGTCGTTATTGAGAGTGGGTGTAATGCTATGTAGAGTGTATCAGTGTATGGAAGACAAGCTAAACCAACTAAAGCCAATTGATTTCGACGCTTTAGGGAGTTTGTCGTTAAATCGAGGGACGTTACATGGAGTTTACACTGTAATTTTACGTTCGTCATCCAACGAGTATACTTCTGCATATTATATTGATGCCTTTGACGTGTTTAGCGAAATCGAAGGCTTAATCTTTTTTTGCTGAAAACGAAGGCGGCTTAAATAAACCATGGGTTCGAATGCGGTCAGGTAGCGGGCGGAGTGCGGCCGGGGCCCGACGCCTATCGCTTCGGGAAAGGGACGCCGGCAGGTAGACGGCGAAACGGAACGCATTGTGCGCCGGTGCATGGGACAGTGGGCCCTTTGGACGTTGAAAACAGTCACCCGGATTCATGAATTCACCAGCTTTGAGCTTCGCCTTCGCACCTCTTCTATGATTGAAACAATGAACCGGGGAAAGAAATATTCTAGTAGTTTTTAAGGGTCTTCCACAGTTCGAAAGGAAAAATATACAGGATCAATTCGTCGTCCGTCCGTCTGTCTGTCTATCGAGATCGCGTTTTTCTCGGGAACACGCGGAAGCATCAAGTTGAAATTAATATTAAATACTTTGTTATGTGATTCTTTGCAGCTGTAAAAAAGTCGAGCTTCAAAGTCAATGCGATCAAAAAATACGGTCATTTACGCCTTATATTATGGTATGTGCAAATAAACCGAAACCAGTAAGGTATCTCCCGTTGATTTAAAGTGGTGAAATTTGGCAAGAAGCAAAATCTCACGACCCTACCTAAAGGAAAAAAAACGAAATTCATTAATTTGTAGTTATATCACTAAAAAAATATTTTTTTACGATTACAAACTAACGTTTGCAATTGTTATATGAACCGTGATTTAAACCGATGCGTGAGAGAACATTTTTTTTTTATTTTCGCTATGTAAATTTAAGAAAAAAAAAGTTCATGTGTTTATTTTATTTTTCAAAACGTTTTTGAAAAAAATAAACATTTGAGTTTGTACGGGTCCCTTAGGGTGTGATTCTCATCTGACCGATGTTTTTTTTGTTATAGCAATACCATAGATTTATTATTGGTCGGTGACGCACCTCCACCGGACAAAAGTCGTCCCTTCAAAACAATGCTTTACAAGCATGCCAATTGTGTAAACCCGTGTGCGGAAGGGACGTGTATTTACTCGATTGAGTTAGTGTGCGTAACCGTATTTAATATTACCCATAGACGTTGATGTTACCATGTAAAACTAGTATGCCCAGAAATGGGGTACGGGATGGAATGGACGTATATTATGGGTTCTTGTAAACTATGAATGACAATAAAAACTTGTAAAGTCAAGTAATGGTTATATAAGTATATTTCAATAATATACATTTGTTTTCTTTAGTTACAAATCTTAATATTATAAACAATTAAATTATTATTTGTATCTGTAACCGCCTTTAATAAGCTTTGCTTTCAGGCTTATCACTTTGTTGCAAGTTTTTGCTTTTTAAAATATGACGTAGTCCGATCTGTAAATATTTTTGGACTACACTACGGATTAAATTTGTGTGAATGTTCAATCCTTTGACACGGCTTAAATCATAAGTGAAATGATTCCTACTCTCTGCATCCTACTCCCTTGAAATGATTATATCCATAGTTATTTCTTTATAATCAGAGGATGATATAGACTCTGACACCTCGTTGGTATGACGTAATACAAACTCGAAAGCGACACGTATTAAAAATACTCCTTCCTACACAAAACGCAACCCATTTTGAGTTTTAAGATCCAAAAAATTTTGTAAACCAAAACCCTTCCTTTGTTAATATTATTTATACAATCTTTATGTCATATTTTCGTATATAAACCCAGATATGTAACCCACAACGAGATTTAGAAAATTTGTTGTCTGAGATAGATCGACAAATTCATTTATCAAATTCGAGTTCCTTTATTTATCGCCATTTTGGGGTGTTAGTATATTTTTCCTACGTTACTGTTTGGCAAATGGCCCTTTTCAAATTCAAATTATCTTTATTTCCTATAAAATAACACTTGAAATAAGTCAATTTTTTGCGAATTTACACATTACCGCTCTTACGGAAAACAGTTTTCCCTCGAGAAGAACTTAAGCAAGAAACTTAAGGATAACTCTTTTCTAATTTCATCACGCATAGCCAAAACAAATGTAAAACCATTGATGAACGAAGCCCGATAAGAAGTCGAGCCGCTTATGCGCATGGATATATGTTTTCTAAATATTTGCAAATTGTATAATACCCTTTGTTACTAAGTGATTGTTTAATAGTGCTCTTAAATTTATATAAGGATAAATCTTGTATATCCGCAGGAATCCTATTGAACATGCACACACTGTTGACTAACATGCAAACAGGATTTATTTTTATTTCTAGTCCTCTGTTTATGTCAATCACAATTTCTTTTAAATATTTCAATTTTTTTTACACACAACAAGTTTTCATACTTATATTGTGATGCCAGAGTTAAGATTCCTTAAATTTATTTTTAACAGATACATTTTGTTTGAGCTTGCAAATCGCGCCGCGCGCGAACCTCCCGCTTCTGCAGCACGAAAATTCTAAGAATATCCGCGAAATGTCCCCAGGGCAAGATGTCGTATGACATCAGGCTATAGAAATAGCCAAAATAAACTAATCTAGCAGTTTGGATGTCATATAAATTTCGTATCTTTTTGACTGCATAGGCGGCAGAGCTAAGCCTTTTCACCAACCATTGGTGAAAAGGCTTAGCTCTGCTTGGCCCAATTGAAGCCTGTTATCTAAAGAAAATCCCAGAAATGCGGTAGCATTAACAAACTTCAATTCTTCGTTACACACTGAAATGATTTTATGCATTTTCTTTTGATTTCATGAAAAAGTAGGTTATTTACAGTAAATTATTTCTCTATCTTTGATATATAATTATTCACGTCGTCATAAGCGGACTGACACGAAAGGGGTCCCCTGGTATCATTTTCCTAAGTCAAACTCGAAAGAAGCCGAACGAAGTTCGGTTGTCCAGTTACTATGTCATTAATTTACTTTCTTTTTCCAAGTCGCAATATAACGTTTTCAAACTTCAATATTCTTGAGTGCACCATAAAAACTGACTCAATTAATTAACCGTTTTTTCTTGAGCTTCACTATTATTTTTAGTGTATTTTCTCTCAATATTTGTAGTGAATCATTATTGTTTATAGTGAAAACATTATTAAATAGTAAATGTGTAAATGATACATAAACGATATATTTATACGACCATAAGTGAAGATTCACCGTGTGTGATATATTGGGTACACGCAAAAGAAGTTTCAGCGGTAACTTCTAAACACGGCACGTGTTCGAATACAAAATCCAGAATCAGAATCAAAGCAATAACACGAAATATATTACAAAAAATTAAACACGGAAACGATTAAAGTAAACCATGCGAATCGAACGACTGGCATGTGTCACAGACAGCGGATGCGTGCACCGGACTGATAGCAGATGATTGAGAAACCCATACGACAGATTAAAATATTACGCGTTTTTTTTAAATGTATACATTCGCCATTTAAATCTATACATTCGCCAGTGATTTCGATTTTTTTATTGCATTCAAAGTGTTTATTAATAAAATCTCGAAAATTCTTTATAATGGAAAAATATATAGCTAAATTACTTGCTGTTTCTGTATAATGCTTAGTAGGAAACGTTAAATGATTTTGTATAGGACGATACGACATAACGAAACCTAAAATAAAACAAATGATTATAAAATATATTTTTTACGCGTATATGTTTATTTCCAAGCTTCTCAGATATCTCTTCTCTGTCTTCCTTGATTATGGCGATGAATTAAATATTTTTATCGTTTTTTTAAGTAACTATATTTTTTAATATAATTTCCTATAATATAAAGTCATACGAGTGCGTCTTTTAAATGCAAGGTATCTCCCTAGCATATTTCGTAAATTAGGTCAGTGATTCGTTTATGAAAATATGACAAACATACGGACGCTAGACACTTTTTATTCCTTTGAAATTTTTCCCGCGTCTCTGCTCACTTTCAATTTATGTTAGTAGTAGCTATCGCGTCGCGGCTCCCGCGCCCGCTTCTACACCATAGTGATGTATTCTTAACTATACCTTCATTACTTATTTTCTCCAATCACGTTTTGTTCTTAAATAGACTCAAATATAAAACTTTTTTATAATTTATTTAGAACCTCTATTGAATGTCAAATTCCTTTCAAATCCATCAAATTACAAAGGTGTTTATCAATTTTATAGAAAATAAACACGAAACCATAAACCTAAACACTCTGTATTAATAAAACAACCGAAACCCTTACAATTTTGTCGATTTCGCTAAAATCTAATACTATGAAAGTTCTTAGTATGTAATATTCATAGAACCTTAAAAATGTATCTTATCTCCTCCTCATCGGTTCAGCAATTTTCATACTAAAATTTATTTACATCAATTTAACTGTAAGGATCCTTAGCAAATTTTACGGAACATTAAGTAAAAATCAAACCTTCAATAATCTTTTATACTGACTTATAACGCTGTGTCCGCCACGATCCCGATGTCTGTCCTTCGTCCTGTTCCGTCGGGATGCAATTACGGTCCTCTTCTCGATCTCGATTCTGATTCCACCTTTGATTCAATTTCGATCTAATCATCCCATTTTTGAAACTTTATTCAACTTTTACTCAGGAACTCTAAAAGTATCGAATGTATAAACTAATAAGCTTTTTAATTTTTGATGAAATTGGAAACCCATTTAGGCATTCTGAAGATTATCTCAAAAGTTCAAACAAAGTAGAAAGAGTTGTTTGGCTGCTTGATACATGTATGTAACACTATTGATTTATAATAATGCATTTATTTTGAAGATACACAGGCACTTAACTTTTTTTACATGTATCTCTCAAACTAAGCTATTATTCCCTGAAAATTTTCCTAATCCAGCTATCCTTGGCGCAACGACATTAGTCACTATATTTGCTAGATGATATTAATAGTTTTGTAAGTATTTCATTTTATAATCACTGACAGACGCTTCAATTTTCAATTTATCAGTAAACATAAACAATTACTATGTTTTTAAAAGGATGCCCTTCTAATCTTTTTTTTATTATATAACTTTGAATGCCTATCACTTTTGTCATTGGCTCATTTGATGTACAGAACTGGACTTGCAATTCAAACCATTATGATCGGATTTTAAGTCCACGTCTGAAAACATCTAAAAATTACAGTTATTATGTGTTAATAATACAATGTTGCCAAAGTGAAATGCTACAAAGCTATTCACGATCGTAATCACCAACGGCATATTTTTTAATAAAGGACATGTGTAACGTAAAAATTGTTTCCAGGGATGCATTTCTCACAGTCGGTTGCCATAATTCAATCACAAGTGGGCACAATAAGAGGAGTCCAAGTACTGTACAGTGATCAGGTAACTTCCTTGTTCTTTCTCCTTTACATCTACACATGTCTATTGTTATGGTCCCAAAACTCGAGTGCTACTTTTTTTATGAGTTTAGTTTATTTTACATAACTTCTTTGACATAATGGAATATTGCTACAATTTGTTCAATGTTTTTACTAATAATTGATTTTAGTTTACTCATTTTAGGGTTCCGAGTCAAAATCCCAAAAAGGGAACTCTTATAGTTTCGTCATGTCCGTCTATCCTTATATCGCAGGCATTTTACTCAAAAACTACAAGACGTATATTGATGAAATTTAGAGTATTAGTGTCTTGTATAAGCCGCTACTTAGTTCAGTGGTTAAATTACAAAAATAAACATCTCTAGGGGGCACTCCATACATGTAAGAGAAGCTGAAAATATTTTTTTAAGAAAACATCAACATGTGGGATATATTTCAACAACACTAAGATTTCTAAGCATTTTTTTTATAAAGTGAAGGATTTCGGAAATACTTATAATAATTTTCGGAGATATAGCTTCGAAAGTAGCATAAATTGTGTCCCCGTCCATGGGCGTATCAAGCTTTTAGTCTAGGAGTGCAAGTCAGATTTTTTAGGTCAGATCGTTCGCGTTTCACTCATATAACATAGAATACAATTTCCAGGGGGTGGGCTACTGCCCCCCCACGGGGTACGCCCATGTCCCCGTCTCTTTATTTTTATAACCGTATGTTGAAAAACTATGAAAAATGGTGCAAATATAAAGCTTGATAAATTCTTTCAACAAAACTATTTTGAACATGATTGATATATTGTTTATGAGTTAGTGCCGGAAAACTGCGTTTCCCAGCCAAAGAACATAAGTGCCATGGAGATATGCTCTTTTGCGAGTTGTTTTTAGTTTACACTAGTTTAATAGTAATAGTTGACATACTTATTTGTGTCTCTAGTGATAGGCGACTAAAGTCCTTATATATATTATGTATGAGAAACATGGAAAAGTATAACAACATGGTTTTTTCACCTGTAGTGCATTTCTTTATAGTGACTGCTTCGGAACCCTGCATTAAGCGTGGTCCGACATGCTCTTGGTCAGGTTTTTTCTCCTTCTCCTTGTTCAGAACAATTTTATGTGCAGTTTGCCAATTTCATAAAAATGTAATTGATTCACAGAATTTAAAATTGTTATATTGTAAGAAAAATTGTGTCAACCAAATCCGTGGAAAAATACTTTATTAAAATATTCAATATCAACATTTAGAAAAAAATAAATGTATAATTGAATATTACTTTTTTGACCTTAACTTATACATGTAAAAAGTCTCATATTTAATATGGTCTCATCAATTAATTTATAAAACGTTTTATTATAAATACAATTTAATTTTTTGTTTCAGAACCCATTATCAGTGGATCTAGTAATAAATATGCCTCTAGACGGCGTCCGGTTAATATTTGACCCTGTAGCACAAAGACTCAAAATTATAGAAGTATATAATATGAAATTAGTTAAACTTAGATATAGGTAAGTATTACATCACTATATATGAAGTCTTGTTCTAACATATTAAAATTACCAAACAATATATCATATGAACAGTTTCCTACCTAGTTTTAACTTAAGACTGGTCTATTTTTGAATAATTTAAAATTCTAGTTTTACTCAAAGCATTTATGGGCGATAAACAATGTCACTAAAAGTTTCAATATTCATATTCATTGAAATTTCATTTTTTTAGGCATTTTAATATTCACGCATTCCCGTCCTTGCTTCCTGAACTTTCACATATTCATACCATGGTAAAATTGATAATGAAAAGCCTTTGGATTGAAAATTTTCCTTTTAATGCGTGAATAATGATGTAGCTTTGTTTCTTAAAGAAAATTAATTTTGCATTAATAAAAGAATCATGTTAAAAAACTTACTATGTGAGTGTACATAAATTAAAACAATAAATAATGCAGTAGTCGTCATGCGCAATGTTAATACCTATTAATGTTCTGTTTGTATTGACTAACGTTCGTAAAAGTTTGTTACAAGATATATTTATTGATTTATTTATTGTTTCTAATTGGAGAAGTCCTCGATATTAACTTTGATTGTATATTTACATGATCAAAGTTAGTATACCTTATTGGTATTTAAATATTTTAATTAAATTTGTTTACATAAGTTATGTAAAATATATATATATATATATTTAAAGATAACTGAATATTGTTTAGGTCCATGAAATACATTTCTATTTTTAATATCTTTCGATTATCAATTTCAGTGGTATGTGTTTCAATTCCCCCGAAATTGCGCCATCTATCGAGCAGGTGGAACACTGCTTCGGGGCCACCCACCCGGGTCTATATGACTCTCAACGCCATCTGTTTGCTTTGAACTTTCGTGGGCTGAGCTTCTATTTTCCTGTGGATAGCAAATTTCAGGTAAACAGGGACTCTGGAAGTTAACACATCTGAAATTTTTTTCTTGAGTTAATCACATTTAGATGTGAGCTTAATGTGAACTTACAATTTCTGTCCATTGTAAATTTTAATATTTTTATATTATAATACATTATAATACCATTATCTTACAAACCTTTGTTCGAATCGGTTGAATGTTCTGCAGATGTAGAGTGTGATACAAAAGCTCAGTAGGCATTTTATCCTTTTTCTGTACTTGCAACATTAACATTGTCTTTACATTATTATAAATTATCACATTACTATTACAACATTAATATTGACATTAGCCGCTTATATTTCCAGCCGGGGTATGCGCACGGGCTGGGCTCGCTGCAGTTCCCCAACGGCGCATCGCCCGTCGTCTCGCGGACCACCATCTACCACGGCTCCCAGCACCAGGTCAGCATCTGGACTCGGCCTTCTGAAATCGTAGTGTGTAGAATGCATTTCAAGTTATTGTGACATTTGTCCCACTGTATTGTCAGTGAATTCATGCTGTAACTTGATTGTTGCATATTATACAGTTAGTTTAAATTACACAGATAACCTCTCTTTAATAAAAAAAACCGGAGGAGATTCTCAAGTTGAAGTTTATATATTTTTTTATTTATGACCACATATAACTTTTTACTGAGTAGTCCGATTTTGATAATTGTTTTTTAATTGGAAAGGGTGTACCTCGAAGTTGGTCCCATACAAATTTTGAAAAAAAAGTCCAACCCTAAGGGTGGGAAAACAGAGGATTATTCATTGTTCACTCACTGATTGTAATGTATAACCACGCATAACTTGACAGGATAGTCATATTTAATAATTCTATTTTTTATTATTGGATAACGTATACCTCGAACTTGGTCCCATATAAATTTGGAAAACAAAATTCTACCCTAAGGCTGGGAAAATAGGGGTGATTGATTGTTCACACACAGTTACCCATGTTGGTATATAAAGCCTGTTTTTTTTTAAGTATTTATATTATACAACAAATAATAGACGCTTGCCTGCAACATGCATTAACATGCAGCATACGACCCATCTCTGACCCTCGAATCTGCCTCTCCACTACGAATCTCTATCCAAATGATTGAATATTGATTCCAGAGGATTGACAGATATCGAACAGCTAAGCAAGTGTTATTTATTTTTATAATTATCTTATTCCGCTAACCGTTAAATTGTTAATTCTACGTACGTTTCATGCCAACCAGGCACATCCTCAGGAAATTGTCGACAGTCACATCCACCAGGGTGGGGCGTTAAAACAACCAACACAACCTCGTTAAGCGGGCCGCTGCATGCAATGATCAAAGAGTGACGAAAACATTCTTAAAGCGGCCACAGACCACCACCGATAGACATGCCTGTCAAATGTCACAGACTAACCATCACCATCATTACCCAAATAGTTACAGGCAAGCGTCCAATAATGGCGACTTATAAACGTCATTTTGGTCAATTGAGCATATTATTATTATCTTTATGTTTTAAAATTTCGAAGAATTCCAATACATTTAAACATGTTTTGAATGTGTGTGTGAGAAGGGCTTACGTTTAAATGTTTTGGATTTGACAGGCATGTTTATCGGTGGTCGTCTGTTTTTATAATTATCGTCTGAATAAGATAATTATAAAAATAAATAACACTTGTTTAGGTGTTCGATATCTGTCGACCCTCTGGAATCAATATTCAATCATTTGTATAGAGATTCGTAGTGGAGAGGCAGATTTGAGGGTCAGCGGTGGGTTGCATCCTGCATGTTGCAGGCAAACGTCTACTATGGATTTTCGCGAATTAACACCTTACACAATATAACAAATAATAGTTAAAGTGGGATTATATAACAGTTAATAGCTAAAGTAACGTAAGTAGCTATTTTCAAAGTAATAAAAAATTAAGCATGTAGTAATTAGTAGATTAAAGCCACAAAATTAAAAAAAAAAAATTACAAACCAATTAAACCGCCAAAAAAACTGAAAATAAAAAAATAGTAAACTTTGTTTTATATAACCTTAATATCTAAGTTTTAAATTAATATAAGTATACCTAGTAATTTTGATCAGCGCCAAACAAGCAAATAAAGTGTAATGCATGGCGGCGCGATGTGACCGCCTCTCCGTCGGAAAATGCCGAGCGTTCACGAAGTTGATGTCGGCGAGACATCTCAAACGGGCACACGTCATTGCGAGTGGTCGGGTCGCGGGGGAGAACCCCCGCGTACCAATTTTACGCCACTGCGACCCTTTCGCGGCTATCTTTACAGCAGCAGAGCTTCGTGCATTGTACTGTACTAAATGACAATGTAAATATCAGGCATACATTTATAATTGCTTAATAAGAAATTTAACTTTCTTCCGTCTATAATGATGTATCAAATTAATAATGTAGAGTGATGTTTGAAAAAAATAGCAACTATCTCTTTAGATACTCCCGCTCTGGCTTTAGATTTCGTTTGTCTACAAAATAAATCTCTAAAGCTGTAAAAACGTATAAGCAGAAATGGAGCTCAGTATGACATTATAAAGCTTTTGATATTCTGTTTTCTCATGTTATTTATGTCTTTTTCTATTTCGCTCGTAATCCTGTAGATAGTTATTAAAAATTAACTGGAGAACATTTATTTCAGGCGAGTGCGGGCGGAGCGTCCTCCGCGCCTCTACCGGAGCTCCCTCTGTCGTGCTATAGGCACCAGCTCCATCTGCGCCGCTGCGACGTGCTGAGGGTTGCCGGCGCCACCGTAGGCCTAAGACTACACATGTTCACTGAAGGTATGCATCCATTCCTTTTAGGATTCAAACTCTGAGAAATGGAAGCGAATAAACATTTATGGGGTTGAATGCGCGTGCTGTAAATGTGAATACTTTTTCACAGTGTACAGACTTATCGGTAACGTTGGCGAATAAGTATATTATGAGTGGTGTCTGCTGGTCGACCGAGAGCGTCGTCTTCGTACCGAAAGCTGCAGAGTTCGAAACCTGGACTTGCAGGGGCGATTGTTCCGACGAGTTTTCGACTAGAGTGAAATTTAAACGCTCCATGCTTCTGAAATCACGTTAAGCCGTCGATCGGTTACGCGCATTGTCACCGCGGTGGTGACAACGCGCGTTAGTAGCCTCCATCCGGAACTGACCAGCGTGGAAGAATTAACATCAAAGCGCATGCGTCAATTTGTAATAAAAATGTTGCGAGAAAGTATGATCTAGGTAGTCGATTTACTCGATTGAATCGACGATAAGCAATATACATTTGTATACGTTTACAGCTACTTATAAATTCGTTCTCTCGGTTTGGTTTATGTCGCTGTGCTGTCGCCAAAGTGTAAGTAGGCATGTCCGAATATACAGTGAATGGTATTAAAGTGAAAATTTGCTTTTTACTCACTCATTAAATGTTAAAGTCGACATTGCAGTGCTATTAAGTACTCCGTTTCATACTTTAATATTTTTTATATTATAGGTACAACCAGAGCTTTGGAACCGGTGAAAGTGTCGATAAGTCGAGTGGTGAGGTTCGGTGACAGCTGCCAGGCGGTGGCGCGCGCTCTTGGCGCCCCCTCGCGGTTGTTCTACAAGGCGGAAGACAAGATGCGTATCCACCGGCCGAGCCCACGCCGCCGCCCCAACCCGCCCGCTTCAGATTACTTCTTCAACTACTTCACACTGGGACTGGTGAGTTTTAGTTATTATTCAAGTGATGAGTTGATTGACAATTTTTACTATTAATTATCGACTATAATAATTGTAACCCACTAACGGAACTGAAGTTTTAGGTAATTTTTTATATCTTCTTTTATTTAACAACTACTCAAAATTTATAACGTAATTGATTTAAATGTCATATTCAATGTAATTTACTCAATTAATGATTGCAAATATTTTTATTAGTCAAATTAATTGCCTACAAATTAAAAATTTTAAAGGACTTACCCTGGAAATTGTAACTAATTATTATTAATAAGTAATTGCTAATGCTAATCTATCAATACTATCATTATCATATCATTTACATGTATCAAGTTAACCAATAGTGTAGGTTAAAAAAAAATACTAAAATATTCCATTGGAATGATTGCAGGATATTTTGTTCGATGCGCGTACACATCAAGTAAAGAAATTCGTACTACACACCAACTACCCCGGCCACTACAACTTCAACATGTACCACCGCTGTGAATTCCACCTGCCCGTTCATCCTGATAAGTGAGTTCAACATTTACTATAGTTTAGTTAGTAGCAGTAAATATGATCTCTGTAGACTTTGGATTTGATCATCAATAAAATATTATTTTTAAAATTTGGTGCTGAAGTATACATATGCAATTTTCTTCAGTCATTCTTCACAATAAAGCATAGATATTCTAAAAATATGGTTGTGATTGGAATGCTATCGCATAGTTTTTTTAGTATCAGTCTTATAATCAGGAGAACCCTTGACCTAATATTTTACAATATATAAGATACAATATGAGCCCTGTTTGTCATGTTTCTGTATTTACTGACAGTTTAATATTTAAAGTGTTTTAAACAATCTTTGTGTACACATGCTCTGGATTCAAGTATCCAAATGAATACAATCTATAAATGCATTTAGAAATAGACATTTAAATAATAGATTTTGGCTTTGGCAAAAGCCATATTTATTACACTTTTTCATTTCACAAAATTTCTTTGAAAATAAACGATCATCACATTAGCTAAATACATTGTTGATATATGTATGACGCCTCCTACATTATCAGCAAACGATATTGGTAATGAAAAATGCTCTTTATAAAAAAGATTTTCCTTTCTATTTTTTAACATAAATAATATTAGACTGTCTATTTTTTGTTAATAACGGAAAACATAAACTTAAAAGTGATGTTTGAATCATCAATTTCAATGAATAATTGAACAGCCTTACCACAAAAAAAAACTCTATTTAGAAACAATATATTGTTTTGTGTAAATCTACCAGTATTGCTTATGGGACCCGTCGACGTGTATTACAGGCCTGAATCGAATCCTTTGGTGGAGACCGGCGGCGCGCCGGCGCTGGTGACGGCGTACAGCAAGTGGGAGTGCGTGGCGGGCGCGCTGCGGCCGCGCGACCGCCCTGTGGTGCTTAACCGCGCCTCGTCCACCAACGCCACCAACCCCTTCGGCTCCACTTTCTGCTACGGCTACCAGGACATCATCTTTGAGGTGAACTTACGAACTCTGATTGCGGCACTTCGATTTTATGTTTTAGTTTTTTCTCTTTTTCTATTGCTGACTTTGGCAAACAATAGATACATGTTACGAATGGGTCGCATTTGTTTTTAAACTGACCTTCCGTCCGCGACCTCGTTCACGTGGACATAAAATCTGTTCCTACTTTTATAGGGAAAGATTTTAATGTCAATCTCAAGTTCGTTCACGCTTTTTTATTTAATCCCGATACGATACTCGGTTTCGACCACCGCCCCTTTCTCGGTCCAAACTCGATTCTGCTCCCCGTCCCGCTATCAATTCCGATACCACTGGCGGTTTAAATTTGTACGAAGCCAGAACAAGTGATAATATCAAAATAAAAATAGGCTATATTATTTAGAAATAGGGTATTTTAATGCGGGAAAGAATTCATGAACTTCGTACAACTCCACTACCCCCTCCGCCCTCTGAGGAAAACTTTTTCTGACATTCGATTTGAATGAAATGAAGCCTACATTCTGTTTCAATCCAAGTGTTATCCATCCGTAAAACCCCCGTGTAAATCCGTTCAGGAATTTCAGAGATATGCACGAATAAACAGAAAATTTGAAAATCGTGTATCCTCTTGTATTCCCTCTCCAATTTTCATACACACCTGCAATGTGCACATACACCATGTTCTACTATTTTATTGTATTAAATAGATAAAACTGTTATATTCATTCTAAAAGTTATTTTACTTGTTATAAAAAAATTTCATTGTTGTTTTACAAATTTAAATTTTAACTTTGAATCTGTTGACGAAAAAAGTCCTTTTCTATAAAAAATACTTACCTACGATAATATTTGCAATCGAGAAATAACTCCTAATGAAGTTGGTATAATACAACATACGAAATTCGGCCGCTCTGAATTGTCGGCGAATGATATAATGCGCAGGATCGACACTCCCCGACCCTTCCTTCTCTCTTGCGTTCTCATTTTACACCATTGCGACGCTTTCCTGATCAACTTCACAGCGGCTGAGTTTCGTGCATTCTGCTGTACTAAAAACACATTGACACAATAACATACTGTTATTGAGCTTCGTTTACGAGCTTCATTTCGTATTACATCAATACCGGTTACGATTTCATCAGATCGAATAAATTTGTGCATTTACATCATTGGACAAAGTTAAAGCAAAAGTTTAATACAATAGATAGCTTTGAAAACCAAACTGTACTCTTAAAGGTATGCCAAAAAAATAATAGAACATTTAACAGATCTTATAGTCTTTTTAATTTCACTAAGTAAGTGAAAAATGTTCTTGGGTTCACTTTATTTTAATACATTTAAAATTTTTAAAGAGTATTAGAAAATGTTTTTTTAAAAGTAATCAAGGTGAATTTCACAAATAAATAATATTTAAGTATTCAATAACCATATAGCAGCGACCATTGCTTTGTTATGATCACTTCTATTGCTCTCTAACCACTTCATTAGGCAAGTAAGCATTTTCACAACAACATAAATATATATGTATACCCAGATGAAGTGGAATGGAAGGCGGGAGTCAGCCGTGTAAACATATTTAGCTCCATCTACTTAAGCTGCACTATTGTCATGCCCTTATAACAATAATAATGAAGCTTAATTCAAAATCATATGTGATTTTGAATTAAGCTTCGTTATTATTATAGTTATTTATCCTAATTTCTTGATCAATATTTTTTTATCGATCTGCTATTCAATGTACTCTCATCATATCTCTCCAGGTGATGTCCAATAACTACATAGCGTCGATAACCCTGTATCAGCCGGAGGGTGCGCGGCCGCCATTCCGCGTCAACTCCCTCGCGTGACACAATCAGGTGATTACATTCTTAATTTAAAATGATCTAAGCATAGTTTATTGATACGTTATTAGTAATAGCCGTGGGCGTGAGCATGGAGACGCGTGTCTTCCAGATCGTCGTAGCATAGTCCTCGAGCTGTGGTGATCTGCGCAGGTAACTTCACGTGTGTCCCAAGGTTGTTGGGAATTTTTGTTCATTGTTAATTCCTACGTTCTGGACTTCGGTCTAGCTTGATTTGACGACTAGGCTATCACCGCTTCGTTAATTTATATTTTATATGTTCTATATCTCCTGATTCGCTAATCTATAAATATTTAAAAAAATAAACGACTTTATTTTATGTATCCGACCCAAGAAAGACAAATAGATAATTTACATTACAAATTCATTGAAAAAAAATCTGTGCATGTTTTTTTAAAAATTTGTTTATCTTTCGAAACTCGACATAAATTATAGAATGCGTCTAACAATAAAATAATTATGGATGACAGACTTGAATCTTTATGGCACTGTGCGGACTGCGTTCTTTGTGGTTTGCCACCGCCAGGCGCGGCGTGGGTACCGTGCTGACGTACTGGTCGTGTAAACAATTATGTATATGTTTACAATGATTTACGGTCTTGCCATAAGCTGCTGTGGTAGTGTTTAAAGCAATCATTAGGTGAAATTTTGTTTTTATCTTTCTTTTACTTACATATGTTTTATGTACTTTAATTGCATGCTTACAGTATTAGATTACTGAATGCTTAAGTGTCCTATAGAGTTTTGTTACATCAGGGCTAGACAAGTGGCTTTCTATTATCGTTTCTATAAACTGAAAGATATCTGAAAATGATAGAAATGCTTAAACTAAATGTACCAAATGGAAAAGTTATATGTAATATTATTAGCATTGAAATTAAGTAAAGCCGTAATGCGTGGATCAATCTGAAAGTCCTTAGAGAGTCAAAAACTGAGAAAACAAGCAAGTTATTTTTATCATTATTATTTTGTAAAATATGTTGAGATCAATGTATCTGTGCTTTCCTTCGATGGAACCACTGTGAGAAACACTTCACTCGCTCACATTCAGAGGTCGCTTCGACGTCCTTTTCATATGCAGCTACTGCTTCCTCGACGTCCGTGAACCACTTTTCTGTAAGTTTTCGTTTTATTTTAGCAAATAAATAAAAATCGCAGAGTGCGAGGTCGGGGCTGTGAGGCGGGTGAGAAATATTGATTTCTATACCTAACGTCCCCGAATAGTTAGTTAATTGTCTGGCGTGTACGTGGTGAAACGTTGTCATGATGTAGGAGAATCCGAATGCGAGATCGTTTTTCCCAAACTTTTTCCAAAACAATCAAACAATTGTTAGTATACCAGTCTGCCGTGACTGTCTTTTTATCTTCTAAAGCAATTGTTGCATAATGATCTGTCATTCCGAAGAAGGAGGCCACCATATTTTTTCCGATGCTTTGACCTCGTTTTATTTCAATAGGCAACTTCTCGAAAGGAAATTTCCATTGAGCAGACTGTGTTTTGGTTTCGGGATCGTAACAGAAAATTCAGATTTCTTCACGTGTCACTAAGTCGTATATAGCATTTGACTCACCACCGGTAAATCTGTAAATCGTTTCGCCGCGCTAATAAACACGACAGAGTTTTCGAGCTTCGGTCAAATTATGACGTATCCATCGAGTATAAAGCTTCCTGATCGCTAAAAGTTCATGAAGGGTTTTGTGTACTTGACTCACACCGATGCCTTGTCCGAATCTGTTGGTAGGTCACTCTATTGTCATAGTCGCTATCATGAGCCAGATTAGTGCGATCTCGTCTAAACTCGTTAAATCAGTTACAAGCAGCGGCAAGAGATCGAGCTTCATTACGAAAGCTTAAATTGCAATGAAAGTCAAAGAAAAACATTGCGCAAAAAAATTCTCGCATTAATTCATGTCAACATTAAACAATTTTCTTTTTGCCGTCAATTTGTAAAACAAATGACATCATAATAAAGGTTATCGAAGAGTTCCATTTTTTTAATCTATGTATGTTTTTTTTTTAGTTTCTTAGTGGCCAGTCCTAAACGTTTTAAGTGTCACCTATGTTTTCATATCCACCTTGGCTCGTGCTAGTTTCAAGTCGAACGTTCGCCAGTTAAGCTTTGCTTTTAATAATAACCCATAACCTAACCTAATGGCCCAACTATGAATATATTACCTGTACATTTTTGCTGTTCTACTAAAATTTTTATTTCGTGAATGATGGCGTCTCTCTCTTGACAAAATACTGGCAACAATAATAATAGTTACTTTATTTTTGCTCAGGTGAACATGCTGACAGGAAAGTGCACAATGTGAAAAAATATGTTTCCACAAACTTCAGATCCGCCGGCGGCGACCGGCGCGCCACCATTTAAGCAACCCGGAAAACGTCTCACAGTCAAAAGCTAACAATCACTTAGGTGGAAGCAGTATTAAAAAAAATGTGATAAAAAAACTGTGAAAAAAACTAAAAAAAAAATTAAAGTGAGTGACAGATCTCAGTCGGTGTGGGCTAAGGTTTTATTTTTATTTCTTAGCTGAGCCACTTAATAGACAGTTTGTAATAAGAAAAAAATATTTTTATTGAAAAAAAAATACTAATTAAGTTTTAGAGAGAGAAAAAAATAAATCTTTAGTCAAATGTCTTCTTTCTGTTTTGCGGGTAACATTGGGAATTCGGTATATTTTTAAAAAAGCTAAGAAAACGTGAGTTACCATATTTAAAAATATGTAAATGTTTTCAGTTGGATGAAAGGTAATAAAAAAAAGAATTGATGTATTTTTTCTAAATAGATGATATGTTTTCAAAGTATGTTAGATGAGCGAATGTATGTATTTAAAAATGAATTTTCCGTTTTAAAATCTCATATAAGCACCACAACAGCGTAGTTGTAAGAGTAGCCAATGAATTTAAATGTTTTTTATTTATTATTCTTTTAGATTTAACAGTTGTTTTTTTTACTTATTAATATATCGATTTTGTTTTCGAAAGCAACATCACATATCATGTACTTTTGTATAGTTTTAACAATCCTCGATTGGTTGGGAATATGTTTTACATTTCTTTTTATATACACATAGAAAAATGTAACAAATAGCAAATTTATGGATATTTATTATTAATTTTTTAAGATTAAACAGTGTTTGTCTCTGCTGAGTGAGTAAAAAATCGTTTCTAAATAAAATGTTGCTGCAGTTACGCAGATTGTGCAAATCGCTAAATCATAAATGTGTAATTAAAGGAAATGAGCTTTTCGTAATTTGTCAAAATAGTTAGTGGTTAGGTCGATAATTGTGAAATGGCGTTCATTATTTATGCACAACTGTTATGTATGCCTGTGGCGACAGCGGTGTTTGTGGCTGTGGTGCCATAACAAAAAAAAATGTATAAAACTGACAAATACAATAAAAAAAAAAGTATTAACGTTAAGATAGAATACGCTGTGGATGAGCGAAGCTGTGTGTGGTCTGCGGGAGGGCACGAGTCTTGTTCTCTCATTGCGTACATCAAACCGCTGGTCGGCTGTGAACTACGTTTCGTGTTATGAGTCTCTAGTTGTTAATTTCTCTAGTAAAATTCCACTAAGCGATTTGTAATTTAATGAATTTTCTTCGTTTATTTTTATTATTTAATTCAATTTTCTTTTTTTTTCGCTTTTCACTTTCACCGCGAACTACAAAAACATTCCATAAAAATATACATCACATTGAATCATCAAACTATTTCGTGTTTTAATAAATATTATCTGTCTAAGTTAATGTTTAAAATATATATTTATAATACTCATTGTGAAAAGAGAAATTCTCTTCTCTTTTAAAAGTTAACTAAATTAATATGAGTTATTTTGATAATGAATACATGTATATTAAAATTAACTCTACTAATTTAAAACTTCAATACAAGTTGCTTTTTATGTCGCTGACATAGTGACATTTTATATTATAAAAAGAATATTTCTATATTGAGAGATATTTAAATTTAGAAATTTTAAATTTCGCATAATATAGTTATAAGTTATATGCACCCTCCCACACACAGCTCGGCTTCATTCGTTTTTTTTTTTAAATATAACCGTAGCTTATATTCGATCTTGCTGTGGACTGTATCTTCACGGCTTCCCTTTATTCATAATATTTTGTATGTATTCACTGTGCGGCAGCCTCCCTTCTATTAACTTAGTGTATTAAAAAAAAAATAAAACCTCTTTGAAAAATTTACAACGCAGTCGTCATTTACACGTCTATTCAGATATCAAAATCCGGGGTCTGCTGCACGTACGTAACTGTATGATATAAAATATGAAATACGCGTAGTGGCATTATATTATGCATTTAGTGATATTGTATCGGTATAATAATGAATATGCTTACGGCCGCTTTCAGAGGGACAGTTGTGCTATCGATTCTACGCATGAAATGTTGGTGCTTAAATTGGATTTTTTTTTTAAATTTGTATCCATGTCACTCTATACGGCCATGTGTCCGACGTGTAGTCTAAATTCTTTTATACTCTAAAAATGAGTTTTTAATACTTTGATTTGAGAGACAAAAGCTGTTAAGAAAATTCAATATATATGAGGTGCTTTGAAGGAATAGAAAAGGTGAACATTAATTATTGTAATAAAAATGCAAGGTGCCTCTGTGACTCTTTGTATATATACATTTTGTAAAGTTGTATTAGTCAGTATTCGAAGTTTAAAAAGCGCTATCAATTGCAAAAGTGTTATCACATAAACATTCAAATTACATAGATGAAACGGGCGTTTGATAAGTTAATTTTTAAATTAAACTAACATCTAGTTTAAAAAACAATTTAAATCATCAACCGTCTATTCCATAGCTGTCGCGATTTCAATTTACCATTTGATAAAAGCAAACATCCACAAAACATTGAGAATACAATTTCGAGACATATTAGTGTGTGAGATGTGGCTTTAAAATAGTGCTGCATCAGTTTTAAAGTAGATCGCGAATTCGGTTAAATCGGTGAACGGGAAATAACTTTATAACATGTTTAACTTATTGCCGATCCTATCGGTTAATTTTTGATAAACTAAGGGAAATAAATCGTTCAACGTTAATGCTTGTCTTAGACAAAGCGAGCAATTATCATCGCAGTGATTTCCATGATGTGAAGTAGGGCGTCAGTACGATGTTGGCCCAGATCGCACCAACAACGCCCAACCAACAAAAACTATTCAATTAGACCAAACCACTCTATGGTGAACGGCCATCGAAAAAATTAAATAATGAAATTAAAATTATACACCATTGATAAAAAAAAATACAACGTAAGTTCGAATCCGAATCTACGAAGATTTATTTATTATGATTTTCGTCAAATCTCTACAGCGTACTTTTGGGGAGAAGTTCAGGAGATAGCCATCTTAGTGTTTTTTTTTTCCAAAAAAAAAAATTGGTGAGTGTAAAAAAAATTGCTACCGCATCTCTCAAATCGCTTTCACTCCAACTCATCCAAAAGACGATCTGAGCAAAAAATTAACTTTCCGTCTAATCCTCCGAAGGTACTTGTTGGTTTTTGAACTTCTCGTATGTGCTCGGATAACTGTTTATCATAACGAATGCAAAAGTTTATGATAAACAGTTATCCGAGCATTTAAAATAGTCACCCCTTAACGTTCAAACCTGATCCATCATCCATTGTCAGTTGTATTAATCGATCGTCGGGTCGTTTCCTGTGTGTCGTAATCAGCAATCGGCGGCCGATTGACGCAAGCTGTCGATTAATGATACTGCTATGTAAGTTAACAGTTGCATCTAAAACATACGGGGCCGCCGCGTGTTTAGTTTGAATGCCGCTTTTTAAGCTTCGATAGGTATACAGTACGACGCACAAAACTGCCGCTCTGAAATGCCTGCGAATGATGCAATGCGCAGGTTCAGCGCTCCCCGACCCTTCCTTCTTCTCCCCTGCGTTCCTATTTTACGCCATTGCGACGCTTTCGTGACTAACTTCACAGCGGCGGAATTTCGTGCGTTGTACTGTGTCGTGAACGGAGTACGTGTGACATGAATAGAGTCTTAGAATAACATTTGACCTGTTTCGGTCGCACGATTGTTTCTCTATAGGTCGTTGAGGGCGCGAACGCGCCTTGTAAAAACTTTGAACTCGGAACATTGTATTTTTTATTAGTTTCGTTTTTCTTCTTTTTTCAAAAATAATACCTGTAAAATTATTTTTATGAGGTACACAAAACTTAAATATACGAATGTTGCTAATGTCGAAGTTTATACGTAGGATAAACTAGCGGTCATCCGCGTGCTTTGCCGGCCGTTAGGGGTTATTAAAACGTATATATAATTCGAGTAGTGAATAGTTTATGACCATCTACAAACGATTCCGCGATTGGCCAAAGTTCCATGCAAATACGTTCAGTAGTATTTTGACTGACGCCCGGACAAAGCAAACATCACTTTCATTATATATTTTTATATGTGTGTCCGTATGTGTATGGATTAGTATAAGCTCAGCAGAGCTCTATCAAATAATTTTTGTTATCACGAATTACATCTTCTTTTGAGGTTTAAAGCAAACTAGATACTAGTTGAATGTCTTTCGTATTAACCATCTATAGTACCGTTGGTTTAGCGACGTAAAACTATGAGCGTAATAAAAATAACCCGTTAGCTTGCGCCCTCGAGGAAATAAAAATGCGTTGCAGACCTTCTGACGGCTGAGTCGACACGATAATCGAGTTTATAAAGTCAAACAGAAATATCTTTTGTTAAATTTCAGAATGTTTGTCAAAATCAAAAACTTCTTGGTTTTAATATAAACATTTTAATATGATACTGTTTCATCAGTTTAATATTTCCCCTAATTCATGTAAGAAAAAAATTACAGTATGTAAGAACGGGTAACCTTTTCAGTCGTATGCTACTCAATAAAGCTACTTACCTAATTCCAAGCATAGTTGTATACGAGAATTTACACACCTCTTGTATTCCGTTTTCACGCAAGCAAGGCGACGGTCAAAGCTAGTCTTATATGAAGCAAAAGTCTTGAAAATATAGTAATTAAAAATGAACAACATTCATATATTTAAGAATAACGAGTTATATCTAATGTGAATTAAAACCGAAGGGCTTATGTAAAATAATGTCACTTGCGATTGTTTAATCAGAAATATATTTTGTCTTAATATGAGCAGCATAAATGTCGAAATAAATAAATGTATATATTGTAGCTGATAAATTATCCATCTTGAATGCGACGATGCCTTCTGTAGTGAGTAGAACCGTGTTTGTCGTTCGTTATACACCAATTTATTGTACAGTATTATGGCAACGATTCTGTTGTACTGAAAGGAGCTGTGGATAGGTCTATGGGTCTATGGATCATACTTTTTTTACATTTACCCGTGCCGTTTCGTATTATATCTTTTGCACGAAATATGTCGATGGATGTCAAGATCTCGACAAACCGTTAAAAGAAATCGAAACATGTTCAGAGTTTTAATATAGCATTGTCGTATATGAACAGCCTTAAATGTTATTTGTAGCTGATTGGGTGCTCCACGCGACGTCAATGTACCAATGACAGCGTCAATCGGCCGTCATCGTCGGCTCTGTTCTGGAAGTCCGTTGAAGCGGCCGATTAGCACTCGATCGCTTGTTAGGCGTGTACAGTGCAACGCACGAAACTCTGCCGCTGTGTAGTTATTCGCAATGGCGTAAACTCGGCACGCGGGGGAGAAGAAGGAAGGGTCGGGGAGCATTGAACCTGCGCGTTACATCATTCGGAGCGGCAGAGTTTCGTGCGTTATACGTTAACTATGCGTGGTGAGCTCGTTTCAATAATTGGGGATGTACATTTCGCATTGATAGTTATTGTGGAGGTATTAAAAAATAGTCTAATGTTAATATTATCCTTTTTAAATATTGTACGTGTATTGTTTCATTATTCATTAAAATTACTTTTCTGATAGCAAATATCTATTTAAATATAAGAGATATTAAACTACTATTAAGACTATTTCTAAAAAAAAATCTATTCTGTATAAACAATATTATTACTTGTAATTTATAATTATATATTTTTCTTGCATAAACAACACCGTTTTCTATTTTAAGTACCAATTTTTTATATAATTACGCTTTCTTGACACTTAGGAAACTTTGTACTTGTCTATTTTAAATATCTATTATGTATATGTAAGGTACCGGTATGCGGTGTCGCGGCGGACGGCTGTCGAACGTATTTGTAAATATTGTCGATTGTTACACGCCGTTGAATGCAGCAGTTTAAATAACAGCTGTCGTGGTTGCTTGACATTTGACCCCCCAGTGCGGACGCTGTTTCGCGTTTTTGCGTTTGAAATTTCAGTTGTAGCGAAAACTAGGTTACGAATCATGGTTCAAATCCTTCCTATTGATATTCTAGACGCGAAGGTTCGGGTATGGATCGGTGTTTGCGTTTTCACGCAAGACCGTTCGACCGATTTCGATGAAACTTCACGGTATTATAGCTTTGTACGTCAGGATAAAAGATATACTACAATTTATGAGCGACTAGCTTCTGTCCGCGGCTTCGCTCTCGTGAACGTAGCAAAAGCAATACCGTTATCTGACACAAGAGCGGGATCGAGATCGTGTTCGAGCGCGTGATCGGACGATGCAAACAGTAATGAAAGAAAACATTCTATGTGCACGCGGGCGGAACTGCGGGCGAAAGCTAGTAGCTGTAGTGACCGCTCCCGTAGCATTTAAAACGAGGTGCCGATCATGCTGCCGCTGGTGCCGCAGTCGCTGTGAACTCGAGCCAAACGTTTGTGCAAGGCGAATGAAAAGTTAAAATGTGTGTCGCTAGATGCAAACGTACTGTCCCCATCAAAGAATTATTTGGTATTTTAACGAAAAAGTGACTCCGTGTTCACGGCGATGCGGCGTCGTGTTTGATTCAATCGAAAAAATTGTACGAACGGTTAAATTATAATTATTAAATATCGATCAACGTGGCGGTTACTTCGATAATAATCGGTTAAATTTCTTTCTTTATCTATAATTTTGAAGAAATTTCATATGAAATATTTCAACGTTTCTGATATATTTTTTATGATCGGGCTGTTCAGTTCGGGAAGGATTTTTGTTAGTTATCCAAAGAAAAACCTAATATTTATTGTGTTAAAGCTTAGATGTTTGGTTCTCTGCAGATTTCACGCGATGAACGGATTGTAATAATTTTTTTTGTAGAAGTAGATTATGTACTTACTAGAATTAAATACATTGTCGAACCGGACGCGTTAGTGGAACAGGAATAGAAATCCAAAGCAAGACCCAATTACGATCGAAATCGTCATCAAGATCGATTGACATGAAACATCAAGGAATTGATTATATGTTCACGCGAGCGAAGCTACTGGCGAATTTAAATCAAAATAGTGAAAATAAATCATTACAAAACTTAAATTTTTGTTCGTAACCAGCGTAGCGGTGACAGCTAGTGAGTTTATATAAAATATTGAACACTTTTCAAATGGAACATATTATTCTCGTTTAAAATATCGCGATTTGTTAAACCGAATTATTTCGTCAAAAATCGTGGATCGCGCGTGTCGTCTAGGTATTCCCTTACTTAATGTTATATTTTTAAGCGACGATAGACTAAGCGGTTCGAATGAATTGAAACCACGACGGCTTTAAAATACGTAGCCATGTCGCGGGATTGACTCTGTTAAAATATAAATTCGCATGCGTCATACGGACGATCGCAATAATTATTTAAATATTTTCATGAAGTGTTCGTTGCGGCCTATCGGTACGAAACTCGCACGCTAAAAATATAACATTCCCGCGAAGGACGGACGAGACGATGCGCGTGCGCACTGGGGGGGATGGGTTAGGCCATCGGCGTCACCCGCGACGGACTTAAAGGATCGTTGCCAAAGTGTACGGCATTCGAACTGGGCGAATTCCAGACGTCTGCGCTGTGTGTCGTTTGATTCGTTAATCGAAAATATGTCGGCTTCGTAGCCTGCACTTCAGTCTCGTATGTCACTTGAGTCGTTTTCGTCTAAATGTAAGACTATGCCACTACGTTTCTTTTTTTTAATTTGTTGTATTCATTGGATCTTGTTTGAAAAATTCGATTGTACATTTATTTTCACTATTACATATATGTATCTGTATGAAAAAAAGCAAACGATACAAAAAGGTGTCTAAAAATACCAAAAATAAAACACTTTCTTACAGGATCTCATTTGTTTTATTTCCATCACGTAGACAAAGAAATGTTTACCTAATCTAACCATTGAAGGAGTTGGTTATACCCAAAGAAATAAATAAGGTTTAAAAATAACAAAACGGTCATTTTTAAACAATCCAAGAGTTTTTATATTGTATACCAATATATCTTAATTATCAACCATAAATAGTTTTCATAGATATTATATATTGTGTACGTGCGAATTCGCAAATGTCACGGGTAATATGGCAGTGAGCTAGGAACAAAATAGTCTATCAAGTACCCGGAAAAGAGAGGTTTATGAGCGGGCAAAACCAAAAATACTTAAATTAACCACCGATCCAAAAATCAATGTAATTTGCATAACACTGCTTTTTTATGAATTATTTAGAATAGCTTCAAAATATGATTGCTGCTGATTGAAAAAGCAATCTTTGTGGGTCATGTGTGATGTACTGAATTTATCACGACTTGCAAAATTATATTTTATCACGTTATAACGGAAAAAAAAGTTAAGAAATGTTACAAGAGCTTTTCCCCACGTAACGATTAAATCGATTTCTCTACAAAAATAACACATTGTACATTGTAGAAATTGAAGAATTTTATAGAGATTTTAAAAACAATGCTATAATAATAATATAAAATATAATAAAACTATCCCATTCAAATATAAAAAAAGGTTGCATATTTCACTATCGGTTCCTATTTTAATAGAATATTTCGTTCAGGTAATGTAGGTGTAATTCAGAATAACATCATTCTCAAAATGTCTTTCTAATATTGAATGTATAAAATGTTCGATAGGTACGCTCAAAAGCCTTCGATGGCTACTAGGTAACCCTTCGCAGCAAGCCCTTCGAGTTTGAGCTCCTTCGGTTCGCTTTGGCGAGTGTAATAGGTGCTAATACCTATGCGGTGACTTAAAAATAACGACGGCTTAATGAAGTAAAAATACAATGTGGAAGACTAACAAACACGACGAATTAATTGAAAAGTAACATATAAAATTTTCGTATTTTCAAATAACAAAAAAAGGAATGCGCCGTCTCTTAAGAAATCAAACGCCGCACGTTTATTTTCGTTAATTAAGATTTATTTTTATATTTGTTCATTATCGTCCTTCATATTACATTCCGCGATATCGTGACTTTACGTTAATTTTTTCGTTTTAAAATATAATTTATCAATTGTATATCGGTTGTAACTTATTATAAAAGTTTATTAAACTACAACCGAGTCGTAAAAATGGGCGAAACCCTCTGCGTGAAACAATCATAACCCGAGTAAAACACAAAACTATACATATGTATTCACAATCGCTTTGATGATTCATCGACGCGTCAGTGTTTTATTTATTGTTCTGTGACGGAATTTAAGAGGAAATGGCTGCACGGCACGCTCTGGATCTTATCTTATCGCTTTTGTAGCGTGTAAAGGATTTTTTTTTAATTTATATCATTTTAAAATTCAAATAATAGAATCGATGCTTATTCATGTTTTTTTTTTGCCCCGTACGATTAAACTCTGAAACAACCAATATTTCCGATCAACCACGACGAGAAATTCTCCAAGAACAGTGTTATGCTCTTCTAAAACGCCGGCATGGTTAGCGGTGATCACCTTCTCTCTGGTAGCAGGCATGCTCGAGTTCCTAAGAATCATACAATAAATCTACATGTTAATTTAAAAGAACGAGAAGATTTTCAGTTTCTGACTACACATTTTACAAGCATTTTAGACGCCTGTCGGTGAGGCAAAAATTGACAAATAACTTTTAAAAATTAAGTAAAGACAGACTTTAGTCAAATGTTTATAAGTATGTAGTTAGATATAGAAAAAAAAACTGTCAAATAACTTCCTAAAAAAACGAAAGTCCGGGTAATTAAAGATAAGCCGAATGCGTTTAATTGACCGCGCGACCCCCGTAATTGGACCCTTGCGTAATCGAGTTGGTTCCGTTCGCACGACAAATGGACGCTGTCAAAGTTTAATTAGCATTAGCGCGTCACGCGCATGCCGCAACCGACGATCGACAACAAACAGTGTAGCTCTGTGACCTGTGCGAGCCGAGCGGTCGAAGGAGTCACCTTCGAGCTGGAGTCACCGAGTTCGAAGCCCGACCGCGGGCGCATCGACCGAAAAGTTTTTAACCGGGAGTCGAATTCGAAAACTCGGCTCACGACGATAGAACTTGAATTTGATGAGACGGCATCGGCGATCTACTTCGAATTTTACACGCAGAGTAATCGTATCTTCAATCAGAATACAAATGTATTTGTATTTTGATGAAAGATACGGCTTAAATAGAGATGGTTACTTATTATAAGCGAAACAATATGTGCTACAATAAACTATGGACGATCAAGCGTGCCGCCTCTCATGTGAGTGGATATTGATATTGTATTAGTTATCTGCAGTATCCAATAGTTAATTAAACAAGTAACCCACTCTCTATTTCGTCTCGTTTATCTATGGAATTGAATCGTTAAATATGTTGCAAGGTGCAAAACTCAGCTCAAAAAGTAAAAACGGCTGGATTGATTTGTTTTTTATTTCTCCCCGTGCGAAGGAGAAGAAGGGGAAAGACCCGTTGTGGGCAATCTTTGCGCCCGAGCGCACGGGGTGTGTCCGACTTGCACGGACTGAAAACCCCCTGAAACGTTAAGACGCCTATCTTTTTAGCGCATAGGCTGTGTAGGCTTCATCTAAGCGGCCAGAAGGCACAGGGGTGCCAACGGCGCGGAGGTCACGAAACCCTTCCGGGTTACCACGACGTAATAACGTCATAGGTGACGGTGTTGCCTCGGGAAGAGGCAAAAATAACTATAAATCTACCTATTACCATGTATAATAGATTAAATAATAGACGACGCTTAAAAACCGTGTAGTGGAAGGGGTGTCAAAAAACCGCAAAAGGCGGTTATAAGTCTACCGGTTCTGATTGAGAGCTTTAGGCCCTTAAATCATTGAATTAAAATTAAAAAATGATCTATAACTGTTACGTGAAAACGTAACATTACTGAATTAAAACCGTCCCCACAGACTGCTGCTGGTCAACACGCGGTCGCCCTAGTCAATGGCAAACCATTTATGCGTATAGAACATACGAAATAACTAAAATGGCGATCGATATCTGGAATGTGAACCTGCGAGCGCTCCCTAGGCGCAGAAACCGTGCGTGGGCTCGGCGTGCAGACGGTACGGTTAACCGGAGTATATCACCGGGACGAACGCAAACGTGGCATAACTGTTGCCGCGCGATGCACACTGCGCGGCACCATACTTATTTATACACGCGCGGAGTCCGACAGTTCGGAACGCGGCTCGAAGGAACTCTGACACACAGTAACGCACTCAACTAAACGGGTGGTCCAGGGGACTGGACCGAAGACGACCGATCGCGACGGCGGAACAACCGGAACTGAACTGTGGCATCGATTTGGATATTTTTTTAAATGTTCGTTGAAGTCCGAGAAAGTTTCTTGTAAAGGAATACATTGGAAAAACCACCCGGATTGAGGGATTTTTGCACGAACTCATGAATATAACCTACGATTTGAACGATGGATATACGTATTTTTTTTTTCGAAATCAAAAGTCAAATCGGAACGGAGATTGATATCGAGAAATACAAAAGATGAATCAATTCAAATATATCAAAATAAACGTCGTCTTCTATTTGTGCCTAAACCATTGATTCGATTGCGACGTAATTTGGTTATATGCTGTAAACACGCTCGGAAATGTATCTAAAAAAAAATAACTTTTATCCCCGATTAAATCTGTACTGCTAAGCCGAACTATTGAATCTATTCTAAAAATTATTTCACTGATAGATTGCCACACTATTCGTGTGTAAATTAGGCTGCCAATAACTATCCCCGTCTTCATCCATGAATTTATATCTCTGGGACGATTTTAATAACCCTTTAAGTAAGAGAAAGCCACACTTGCCCCGAGTAAATATAGCGTACATTTTATTTTGACACTAGCATTTACCCCTTAGTTGAGATCGGAATTGTGAAACGAAAAACAGAAGCAAGAGCGAGACGAGGATAAGAAAGCGGGACTAGAATTGAAATTAAGAGTGGGGCTGGGGTCGAAAACGAGTGTAGAAACAGGATTACAATCAAAAGCGAGGAGTTCATTCTACGCCCATGCCGGCGGAGCTGCGGGCGTCAACTCTACGGGTGAGCCACCACAAAAAGGGCAGAACGACGTCAGCCGGGCCAGCTAGCTTTACGTAACTCGCGGTGACCTTGACACGAATCCTATCAAAGTTAGTAGGTGCTTAACATATACGACAGGCGTTTGTAACGCGAGCGCACCTTATCTATGTACCATGCGATTACATTTCACGGCCATCGGCGGTATGAGCATTGATGATTTTTAACAGTGTTTTATATGGGATAATAATATAAAGATAATAATGTAATACCACAACAATAAGCGTAAAACGAATAGTGAATTGTAACAAAATTACCGTTTCTTTGTAACGAATGCTATTATTCAAATATACATGTTGTTAAAATATTATTGAAAATGTTCGTCCATACCGCGGGTAGCCATGAAATATAATCGCACTCCCGGAATAAAATGGTGCAAGACATTCTAATAATATTGAATTATTGGGTTGTCAGACGCATATTTATTACAAATTTGGTATATCGATAAATTACGTGTTTTTAAATTTTGTACGTATATTATATTACTTTAGCTACCGATAATTATTTGCTACAAGTTTGATGCTTTATCGATTTATTAAATTCAGTGTGCAAAGTAACAATTTTTTAGATGATATCGATTTTTTTGTAATATCAGTTGGTTTTTTTCCGAGGACGCGACAAATAGACAAAAAATTTAAATATATCGTCAATTTACGTAAAAAAAATAAACATCCTTGCAATTTTACCAATTTCAATAAAATATAGTACGGAGATAGTGAAAATTCAACGAAATAATATATGATACATTTTTAGGGTTGCATGAGAATAACTAAAAATGATAGAATCGTAGTTAATAACTCATAAAACGTATATTAGTCACAAAATTTCACAAAAAAAATGTGTATTTAGACGAACATACAAACAGACGTTATCGATTTATTAGTAGTATAGATATCTATGTCACGACAAATTTACGGCTCTAACAGTTTTGTGAAATCGATAAAATTATATGAGTTTTTCGTAATACTCACAGAACCCTAAAAAATTATCGTATCTCTTTAAATTAATTTTTAGCTATCTTCATATCAAGTTTTATTGTAATGTGTAAAACTAAATGGGTTCTTAATAAATTTTACGAAACGCTAAAAATGTATCGTAGGTATATCTTTCCCTTACATTATAAGGTTTCTTAGAAATTGTCAAGGAACCCTAAATGTATCGTATACGCTTTTATTGAATTCCAGCTAACTCACTATTAAAATTTATCTAAATTGGTACAACCATAAGGGCTCATAGTAATTCTCACGGAACCCGAAAAACGTATCGTGTATACTTTCACTCGTTTATTCCTACTTCCCTTGTAAATTTTATTGACTCGGTAAAACTATAAAGATTCTCAGAAATTCTCACGGTACCCTAAAAATGTATCATATATGTTTGTATTAGTGTTCAGTTAACCTCTTACTAAACTTTATCTAGATCGGTACAACTAAGAGTTCGTATAGATTCTCACGCAACCCTGAAAATGTATCGTATACACTTTCATTCATATATCCATACTAAGCATTATTAAAATTGTAAGAGTATATAATAATCCTTTCACGAAACGCTAAAATTAAATTAAAAATTTGATGATTTATATTGTAAACAGCTCTCGTCCGCATTTTCACCCATGTAGACATGAATTCTTACAACTTTTATATCGACCGATGACATGTCCCTATCATAATTCCCATCCCCCTCCTTGTCCTTGATTTCGTCCCGATTTCGGTCCCGGAACAACCTTTCTCCTTTGCCTTCATGCCAATGAATTATCCCACGTTTAAATTTAGTTCAATCTTTACACTGGAACCCGAGACAATGCCGGAATAAAGAGTACCCTAAAGTTAAGTCTTAAACTATTTTATGAACAAGTTAAGGTCGAACTGTAAGTGGTACAGCCGTTCCGATGATACACCGGACAATTAGTCAGGCAAACAGACAAAACAAATTAACAGGATTATTTAACAGGATAAGAAACCAGGCAATTCGATGCAGCCGTTGTCAAGTGCTGATCTTGCATAAAAAAGAATTATATTCTTATTTATATAGATAAATCTAAATATGTATTACATAAGCAATCTAATTATTTAAAATAAAATATTTCTGCGTAAACAATTCAATGATGATCTTCCATGCGCAGCGAAAAGCGCACGATTTACATCCATAATTTGACGGTTCAAATATACTAAATATTGCTTTTTAGCGCTAAAGCGCTTAGTATACTTAAGTCATAACTCACGAAATATGGTAAAATAATGACATACGTCACGGTATTTTACACGACCCGACGTCACCTTCTCGCAGCCAACGGCACAATAACCCACAGAGTACAATTGCACATAAGAAAGAACTGACCTGTGACATTGACACACGTCAAACGAAATGGCGATGTGGGAAGCGGAGTTCAGTGAAGTCCTTTAAATATTACGTCATAATCGACCATATTCACACGTTGTCGAAGATACAATTTTGTTTAAAATTTTTGTTGGATTCCATGTAAATAATTTAATACGAAAAAATCTGCAATAATTTGATTGTTTTCATTTACTTATATATTACAAACGCAACGTGGCTTTGTAGTGCATGTCATTATTATTAGTTTTAGTGAAAAACATAAGAGACTGATTTGTTCTAAGTGTTGCAAACGCGAAACCTCCTTTTAGGCATATTGGTGAACTTCCAACTAATCCAAAAAATAAAATTCAAGGCGGATTTAATCAATACGTTTTCGTCAAGTTGTAGAACAACTTTTCCAGCACAAATCATAAAATTCAGTTTTTCATCAATTTATCACAAAATACGTAATATTGCTAACCGCGAACTTTGCTTATGGATTTTTACATCACGCGATTTAAAAGCCCCTTAAAAGGAGAGTAAATGGAAGGAAATAAAGTAAACGAGGTCTTGCTTGCCTATGGTAATGAAAAATGGTTATGTCAAAAGAAAAATGAAAGTGACACCAATGCGGTGGAGATGCAATCCTTGCTAGATATGTGTAGAGTGTCTCTGAAATATAGATGTAGGAATAGTGATGTTAGAGAACGGTGTGCTTCGAAGGGAGATGTGGTGATTAGAGTAGAAAGAGGTGTGTTGCGGTGAGTTGGCCACCTGAAAGGCATGAATGAAAGTAGACTGAAATGTAAGCAGACTGGCTGAACAAATCTATAGAGAGAATATGTGTCATGAAAGGTGGACAAGGAGGAAATTTTTCCAAAAATATTCAAAATTCGAAATATCTTTATTTCGTAGGTTATAATGTAATACTTAAAATATGACATAACACGTATAGAAGTTGCAGTTTTTTAATACTACCTTTTTTTTTTCTTAAATTACCACTCGTTCGTAAGGCAGTTATCCCTCAAGAAGAACGAGCAAGAAACTTGAGGATAGCTCTTTTCAAACAAATTATATGAAAATACAATTATATATAAAACTATTGCAGGAAAAAACCTGTAGGAAGTCGAACTCATTATATCCATTAATCCTCTAAATATTCAGAGATTGTATAATAAATACCCTTTTGTGAAAAGTGTTCACTTAATAAAGACTTTAAATTTGTATAAGGGTAAATTTTGTAAATTCTCGAGAATCTTATAGAACATGTCGCCCTAGAAAATCAGACCAAATTGGTGGCATATTAAAAAAGGTCGAAATTTTAATAACCCGAAAGCGACGAGCTTGTATGAAAAGATTGGTGGATGTCGGTGAGGCAAGAAAGATAGGCAAAGATTGTACCATCTGGAAATCTATAGTCTCTGCCCCTCTTATAGGAAATAGGCGTAAGTTTGTGTTATCATTATTCATATTTAATTTTATTCGATTCATCGTCGGCGACGCTCGCCGCTTCCGATAAAAACGTCAGATTTCCGCGATAAAACTAATGTTGTGACTCCTCCGCCATCATCACGTCTGGCCCGAGTGCCGGCTTATCTGCAACGACCGCTTATCGCAGATCCGACACGAGTGCCTACCTCACGCCGCTCGGGTGCTTACCGCATCGGCTGTTGCTTTGCAGTACTGCTTTATATCTGGCGCGGGCGTGCTCCTTTACGGTGCTTCGGTGGATAAAACTGGCGCTGCAGCAGCAATGGTGGACATCGAACGGCATTCCGGTTTTGAAGATCCGCGAACTGGTTGTAACCTCGGTGGAGCAGAAGCTCGAGTTGTAAGCGGATAAACGTCTTAAGCGCTAATAACGGGACGGGAAACCGCGGTTCCTGCAACAAAAACTGCTGCGTCATCCGCTCTACTCCCGCCTTTGTTTATTTGTTTGCACATATAACAGGTTGTATGCGCCAAGTCGCTGTGTATGATTTCTGCATACAGTTTAGATCTCCAGTGCCCATTCCTTCTCAAACTATCCTCCGCACTTAACTTTGATACCGCCCAAACTTGAACGATAACGGTCAATCGCGCCGGACACAAATCCCTCCGATCCGTGTAACTTAAATCTACACGCGTATAAATATCCCGAGTCGCTGGTAAGGACCTGGAGGAGCCGAGGCGTTGCTCTACTCCCGGCGTACAACTACGTGCAATTTCATTCCTCGGGACGACTCCTTGGATCGTGCTCCAGGATCGTTCCAAGTTATCTAAATCCAATTGTACGTTGAATTCACCAGTGTACTTGGCTGCATATGCAGTCCCCTTAGACAACACACCCGCAAAAAAAGGGAGTGGATATCATGATTCGTCACGCGCTTCTCGCCCTTACGAGACAAATTATTTGCCACTCCACAGGTTACAATCACATAGAGTACAAAAACCGTTGTGCTGAGTTTAGATCTAAATTGTAACCCTTTTAACATATACGTCTAGATCGGTGCCACATGGATAACAAATGTCATTAATCCTTAGATTATTACTAAAAATGATTTATGAATTTTGACAGAGATGGTTATTTACATCTGTGATGGTTATTTTCTCAAAAGAACAATTGGTACTTGTTGTGCCTATGTTACCGAGGCCAAAAAATAGTTTTTTAGAATTTTGGTTTTTGTCTGATATGTGCGTTTGTGTACGCTAATAGCAGAAACAGAGATTTGAATTGAATTATTTACCGTTTTAGCAGTTTTATTGCAAAGGATTCAATAGAATAATTCATGGACACTATTCTGTACGTATGTATGTGAATATACTTATTTGGTAACTTGGATTAATATAGTAAAAAAACTTTACATGTTACTTTCGTTGTTTTTATTGTGATTAAAATCCTGTCTTTATAACAATCACTTCATTGTTATATAAGAGTAGCTAGCAAGTAGGGTATTATTAAGGTGAGGAGTTTTAATTTTTATTGCAAATTTGTAAATTTATTCTTATTATGCGTATAGATTATACAGAGAAAAAAATATAATAATTTTCGTTTGTTTTAACATTTCCGTTCAAATTGGAACCGTGTGCGGTAGTGGGACCTAAATCGTAAACATGGACAGCAGATTCGAGACCGGGAGGATTGAAATCGAAACGGAAGTGAGGGCAAAATCGAGTGCGGGACTAAAATCATGATTGACAGCATGACTGGGATCGGAATGAGAAGCAATACAAAAATCAGATTTGAGAGTGGGAGCAGAATGGGAATCTACTTGAATCGGGACTGGCTTCAGAAGCAAAAGCGAGACCAGATTGGAATCAAGAGTGAGGCAAATCGGCGTCGACAGTAGGACCGGCATCAGAATCGAGCACGGGATGGCGATCAGCATCGTGATTGAGAGTGTGATGCGGTCGATATACAAAATGGAGAAATTCATTCATTTCCAAGCGGGCGGAAGATAATTAGGTGTGATAGAATTGTAAATTTACTACACCTTTTGGTACTATTTTCACCAATTCACGACGGCGCCATTAGTGGTCAATACAATAATTGAGCACTGCTGCAATTATTATTATTATTATTGACTTTATATTGTATTTAATTTAATTATTTACACGTATAATAAAATCGTAGAATTCGTGTGTTGCAGACACAAATAATTTTAGAAAAAAAAAACAAAAATTTAAGAGTAACTGGGCAAATATTAGTAATAAAGCATAAAATGAGCTTTATTACAATTTAATAATTAAGGGGTAAATATAGGCAAAATAAAAATCCAAACAAGGAGGAGCTAATAAACAGTGACAGCGATTTGCCAGAGACAAAAAAGTACTCCTCATAAAGTCAATGGTATTACATGACAAAAACTGTTTTATAATCTCTATAAAAGTTATTAGCAGTCCCATGTATAATTATTTAACATTTTTGTAGAATGAAGTTTAATTTTAACAGATATTTAACTATTCGTTCGTTCGAGGTATTCGATAAATTGATTCATGAATTATCTAAAAAACAGATCAACGGCTGCGTGTCCATAGTATTTTTAGAAAATTGTCTAGTTTTTCTCGTCTTTTCACCGAGGAAATTGACTAAAATACGGCAAAGTTAGGGGCCATTCATTAATTTCGAAGGTTTAAAAAATCTTTACACAACTTTATCTCGGGGGTAGTGGGGTAAGGCCATTCTTACGTAAATTTTATAAGTCGAAATGTGTGTTTTCCAACTTAAAGTGGTGGATTTTTGGGAACAAAGAGTTCGGTAAAACAACGATGAGATCTATTTTTTTTATATGTAAATCTCTTTACGTATATTTTTAATTGATGTTTTTTTAATTATTTATATTGCACAAAAGTATTATTCGTTTGTAATTTGTTTGAATGATATGTTTTCTTATTTTACGATTATTCTAAAACCTACTTTCAATCACAATACAGATTTTCCAAAGACTATATACTTCTCTGATAATGATATAATCTTAATCTAAATCCAATAATAATGTACTTAATAGCATAATGCAAATTATCTGTTTAAAAATAAAAAAAAATTGATTTACATCAAATTATGAGATTTAATCTAATCGATCTAATCTAAAACCAGATGAAATCTTACGTCAGAGGGGGCGAGTGGGACTCAGAAATCCTATGGGCTCTAACAGGCGGCAGGGGGGTTAAAACAGTCAAACTGTACACTGTACATGTACTGTATTCGGTCCGATTTACACGAATTTTTTAAACAATTTTATTGCTTTGAAATATATTTGAGTTGTTATACGCGATACGATGAAATGTCCGCTGTTATTCACGTATTATTGCAACGGTAACGTGTTTACTACACAAGCCCCGCTAACCGGTCGTGTGGCGAGGCGCGTCCGCGCCCCGTTCGGTTTCGAGTAGCGATTCTTGGAAATAAAATGACGCCGATGCACTTCCATTTCTGTTGTAATTCCATAAGGAAGGAAGTGTCGAGTCGAATAATCCACTACCGACCGCAATCATTTTATTACAATTATTTATAAGGTTATTCGGGGCTTTGTTAAATAAAACTCAATAAAGTTATGTTCACTTTTATATTTCTATTACAGGTGCATCATTAACGCGTGGAACTTGTACGGAGTTGAAACACTGACTAGACGCATATTACTCTATAGCTTTATGTGACGAATCATTACGTTTATGTACCGTGCTCGAAGGAACAAAGAGACTTCACAACGTGTACATAGATTTATATTTTGTTGTAGTCCAATAATTTACACTTAATTGTTTATTTGTTCTTTTTTTTTATCTTCTGCACGTCTAGTACAAATATATTGCGGTTTACAATATTATTCGTCGGCGTCGGATCAAATAGATACTGAACTACAACAAAGTATAAATCTATTTACAAGTTGTGACAAGGTCTCTTTGTTCCTTCATCGGAGCACAGTACATAAACGTAATGGTTCGTCATGTAGAATAATATTTGTTCAGTCAGTGTTTCAACTTCGTACGAGTTCCACGCGTAGTTAAGTGCACCTCTCTAATAACAGAAAATATATAAAAGTGAACATAAACTAAATTTAGTTTTATTTAACAAAGCCCCCAAATAACCTACAATAGATTTTATTAAATTATAGCGAATATGTTTGTTAACATTCTTTTCTGCCAACGAACGATTTGTCTATTAAATATAAGGGTGTTTTTAAATTTGTAGGTACATTCAAAGTGAGAATTGAAATGATAAATGTTCGAATAATTTCATGGACACAAAACGAGAACGATCATTCAAACTACGTGCGTAATAATTAGCATAAATATAACACAGTGTTTATTTTGTCAAAGTGGAAAATCGAAATCTGAAATATTGTCTTTGACGTACAATTCATTGTACACACACACACCTACGGCTGTGATGACTGTGGAGACAATTTGATTTCTTTTAGAATTACTTACTTAAAAATTATTTAATTATATCTATGCATCGAATTATTAGCTTGTCAAACAAATCATTTAAGGTTTCGCCCCGTAATGGTACCTTACCCTGAGGCTCCATTAGCGTTGCGTGTAGCAGACGTATAAAGCCCAATAGTTACACAATAGACGATAGTTTGAAATACATCGCCTATGATATACCATAAGGCGACGCCATAGCGAAGGTTAGAGCGACAAGCGAACGGCTCCACTAGCGTTATAGCGTGTTGTTACACGTAATTAGCGCACCATAGACGCTAGTAGGTCCCAGCATTATACTAAGGTGACAAGAACTTGCGTTCTGCTTAATTCGTCACATGAATGAAGTTAGCAAGCATATTTCCTCGTGACAGCTAACTTCATGCTTTTAGTTACGAGACACCTGACGCTCGTACATTTCGTATCCATACCTACTAAAATTTTATTTTGCTTTCCACGCACTAAAAGCTTAGTGCAATATAATTATATGTATAATTTATACACATAATAAACTTTTTACTATATATTCACAGCTCAATGGTGGTTTTCTCCCCTTTGATATTTGAGTGATTATAGAAAGATTGAACATGAACGATCCTCTGAATAAGCGCAATTCTTGGAAATTGACTTTTAGCGCCAAAAGCGACTTTATAAAAACACTATCGAAGTGATTTTATTGCTATAAAAGTGTGTATGTATTAAATATGGCGGATAAAAGATCGTCTGTTTTTAGGATTCCGAGTCAAAATGGCAGAAACAGAATCCTTATAGTTTCGTCATGTCCGCCCGTCCGTCCGTATGTCACAGGCATTTTACTCAAAGGCTACAAGACGTATAGTGATGAAGTTTATAGTGTAGGTGTCTTGTGTAAGCCGCTAATTAGTTTAGTGGTTAATTTACAAAAATAAATATTTCTAAGGGGACACTCCATACATGTAACAGAAACTAAAAGTTTTTTTTTGGCAAAAAATTATTTCGATTGTGTGATTAATTTTGGAAACAATCGTTCCCTAAGTCGCAGAAATTGTGTCTCCTTTTATTTTTTAAACCGTATGTACAAAAATTTGAAAAAAATAACGAAGATAATGCTTGATAAATACTTTCAATATAAATTATTCTTTACGGGTAACACAGAAAAAGTGTAAGAACGTACTTTTATCATCTGTTGTGCATTTATTTGTAATGATGGCTTCGGAACCTTATAATGAGCATGGTCCGACATGTCTTTTCTGCTTTTTGCTTGAGTCTCATCAGCTGTTGGCAGTAGAGATCCGAATTGATAGTTTTGCTCGTCGGTAAAGCAGATATTTCGACATTTTTTTTAAACATTTTAAGATTTCTAAGCAATTTTTTTTGATTAAGTAAGTATTTTCGAAAATAATCGCTCTAAATGTAGCATAGATTATGCCCTTCCCCTTTATTATTTACACAATATGTTTAAAAAATATATAAAAATTTGCTAAAGTAACGTTTAATAAATACTTTCAATGAAAATTATTTTGAACATGATCGGTTTACTGTTTTTGAGTTATTGTGGAAAAGTTGCGTTTCTCAACAAAATGACGTAAGTACCACTAAGGTACAGTGTTTTGCTGGTGCTTTTTAGTTTACACTATTTTAAGAGTAACAGTCGACATACCTACTGTTTCTCCAGACAACTAAAGTGCTTATACCCTATGTGCGGAAAGAAAAATGTAACAACGTAGTTTTCATTTGTAGTGCATTTCTTTGTATTAACGGCTTCGGAATCCTACATTGAACATGATCCGACTGCTCTTTGCTAGTTTTTTGACATTAGGGGCTATCCATAAATTCCGTCACAAAAAATTATAAGGTTTTTGACACTACACTTCCTTGTCGAGTTGTTCACGCGTATATGAAAACAGCAGTTTTTACAATGTTTTTTCAAAATACTTTAAGTATCGGACAAAACAAAGACATAAACCTTTTACATTTTCGTATTTCGGATTTGACGTCACAAAGCTTTTGACCTGCTCCTTGTCGCGCATTGTCACATTTCGTTGACCCAAAAAACGTGTGACGTAATTTATAGATGGCCCCTTAGATGCGCTGATGCGTTTCAACATTTTTAACTATAATATATATATAACCAGTGTCCGAGTAAAATTCTGTTACCAAGCTTTCACGTGCCGAAATCCATTAATTAAGCTGTTAATGTCTAATGGATCAATATTGACAATCCTTTGACATCTTTCTGCATTTCCAACCACGATTTTTCTTTATTCAACCATATGATCTAGTTAGTTAGTTTTCATAATTTCGTATTACATATGTCTTTTTTCTCTCTATTAACTAATAATAACTAAATAAGTTAGCTAACTAATAATATTCGCTACGTGACAGTTATCACGTCCACTGAACGCGAGGGAGCCCCGAAAGGCGCTAACCTCCGCGTCTGCGCGACTCCAAATTTTAATTAAGTAATACGATACTCGTTTCATTTTATACTGTCAGCAGACGGGGGCTGTCGTTTTCGAAGGCCCCTCTTAGTAGTCGTTGTTCCTCAAGAATTATCGGTATTCATAAAATACAAATAGTCATTCTCACGCACACTCATTTGTGTTTTCTTTCTTGCAAATAATAAATTAATATCATGCTTTTAATAATTATTATTACGTATTATCTATTGTAGTAAATAAATTAAATTATTTATTGTGGTTACTATAATTAAGAACGATTAAGTAGCCACAGTAGGCGAGTCGTGACGATTTTGAGACAGCAATAGCACAAAATACGTAAACTGTAAGAAAAAAATTGTTGCCACAAAATATTCATTTTGTGTTTTATTTATTTTTTTAATCTAATTTTTATTATTAATAAACACATATTTCTATATTACTATACAAATATGTAGCGTCTGTCTGTACATTCACTTTTTTTTTGAAAAATTTGGTGATAGGTATTCGTTTTATGACTGACTGATTCCTATTCTACCATTTTTAGGGATTCCGCATCCAAAGTTTACGAAATGAATTACGAAGAAAAACTTCAATTATTACTTATTACTATAAAATATTAAGAAAATAATCAAATTAGAACTAAAATATACGACTATGTATATACCGTAAATGTTACAAATGCCAAAATGGCGGATATGGAAGTTAACTTAGCATTTGGAGGTGGCCCCACGCACCTCCAACATTAACTCTAAAATTACGGTTAACTGTCAAATGTGAAGGCGAAACAAAATGTTTTGACATGTTTAGCTTTTAACTTTAACAGTCAGCAGCTAATTATCGTAAATGAGAGTTTGAAGCACACGGCTGTCTTTCTATTTGTACGTAATTTTATAACGTAACAACGGTTTAACCAATTCTCATGAAAATTGGTATACATTAGAACATGTGATTGTGCACATGAAAGGGTACTGTATGTTTATTTATCTGTTTGTCTATCTGTGCGTCTTTTTATAACTTAAGAACGGTTTGATAGACCGTGATAAAAATTGGTATACAGTAAGAACATGTGATTGGACAAACAAAAAACTATTGTCTAACTATCTGTTTGTCTATTTGTTTATCTTGACGTCTTATATAGCTTAATAAATGTTTCACTAATCTTGATGAAAATTGGTGTACAATCAAAGCATGTTGTTGCGCAAATGATAGGATACGGAGTGTCTGTCTGTATTTCGGTCTGTTTGTATATTCTCTTATAACTTAAAAACGGTTTGACCGATCTCGATGAAAATTAATATGCAGTCAGATCATGTCATTGAGTAAATGATAGGTTACGTAAGTGATAGGTGTGTCAGTCTGTGAATATGTTCTTTTATAAATTAAGAACTTCACAGATCTTTACAAAAGTTGATGTGAAGTCAGAACATGTAATTTTGCAAAATATAACTACTCTTGCTTGTCTGTTTGTATGTTTTTTATAACTTGAGAACTTATGATGAAATTGGTGTTCAGTTAGAACATGTGATTGTGCAAGTAATAGGCTACTTACTGTCTGTCTGTTTGTATTTTGTGTGCGTGTGTGTGTGAGTAATTGTCTTACGATTAATAGCTTTCAACCAGTTTGCGTCATCGATAAATCATAGCATTACATTCATAATTACATTATATTAGTACATTTATGACGTATCAGAAGAAAGAGATAGACAAACTATTGCTGTCTCAGGCTGGGCACGAAGCGTCGCGAATACAATCATCAATTTGATTGAAACCAGCTATCACACGTACAGTATTGATATCTATCTAAATCGCATTTCAGCGACGAAAAACGGCCAATCAAACTCGTTGCCTGGAGGAATTATCAATGGGGTGGCCGATTCGTCAGACGTCCGCCATGCCGGATGCGCTGACGCACAGTTTTCGTTCATATTTTATTCGGATTTGAATAAGTGTCGCAAACTCCATTCACCTAAAAGCACCTTCACGTTCTGACACAGTTGAGCAATAATAATGTCCTATTTAACACCGCCTTACGCGCATCTACTTAATGGTCGTGGAGGCGCCGACCGATATGATGCCTGGTATTTATTATCACTTCAAGTGTCGAATCGCGCACGCATTATGATGATAAAGCATTTCATATCATCATCGTAGAGTTGCACTTGTAATAAACCTCGCTGGCACGTCGCTGACGTCCATTCAACGCCGATCCATCGAATTGCCAATAGATTCGGTTTCGCGCACGCAATACAGCGAATGTGCGTTTTTGTGTCGGCACGTGCTATCTAGTTCCGTTGCCAAAGTCCGTACTATGCCCCTTCAAATTTTTATGTAAATCTCTACGGCTATTGTATAACTTTATATGCGAAGGTTTCCTGCACAGCTACAATTTTTCAAATGCTGCAGGGTGCTTCACGCGGTGTGCTTCAAGCTTTCTTTTACAATAATGAGCTGCTAACTCTTAAAGTTAAAAGCTAAACACGTCAAAACATGTTGTTTCAACTTCACAATTGACAGTAACCGGTAGCTTTAGAGTTAATGTTGGAGGTGCGGGGGGCCATCTCCAAAATTAAATGTTAACTTCCAAATCCGCCATTTTGGCATTTGTAACATTTCAGTCAACAGTGGTGTATTTTAGTTCTAATTTTATTATTTTATTAATAATTTATAGTAATAGGTAATAATTAAAGTATTTCTTCGTAATCCATTTCGGACACTTACGATATCTATAAAATTAAGAATCATTTATTACGCGCTTATTGTAACTGACAGCAACCTGGCCGTTAACATTTAACTCATAGACAAGTGATTTTTGAAGCAATAGAATTTGACAGTTTTGCTAAATGTTAAAGTAAATATTATGTTCAACAGTTAAAATTTATAGTTAAATACTACTGATTTTAAAAAACTCCGCCGTAAGCCTCCCCGTCTAAATTGGACTTCACGCTGTAATTGCATTAGAGTGAATAATGCAAACAAAATCGCAGTATAAAACTCGTTATTTATAAGTAACAAGTCGGTACATCTAGTATGAAAAACCTAGCATTTGTCTTCGGTTTCATTCATGTAATTGTACTGCTAAACCGAACAACTTAACCGATTCTAAAAAAATCTTTCAATAATAGATAACTACACTATTCTTGAGTAAATTAGACTGCCAACATTTATATAAAACATGGCTTCATCCGTGTGTTGTGTAAGTTTTATAGCCGTTGATCTTTAAAAAGATGCATTGTCCCGCGCTCAAAAACGGCCGCAGTAAATGAGTGCTAAACCAGACAGTTTAGCACTCATTGCATTCAGTGTAGTTTCGTCGCATCGTCCGTTACCACGGTGAAGTGTTTAGTTCAAAAATGCAAAAATAAGATGGCATTTCTTATTTCCAATAAGCAAAATTTATTTTGTTTATTATAGGTGCTCGATTATGTGTTACAATGAGTATTCGATATAGTATTTTGTATTTCTTCATTTAAAATAGCATCAAAAGCCAAGATAAAAAATCTACCTCAAAGAAATAGACTTAAGCAACACCGGTCTCGTATTTCTTGCGTTGTCACTTTATTCGATCGCTTAACAATAGAGACTGTTCTTACACTGAGAGTCACCTTTTTTATTTGTATTTTTTGTTATTTATACAAATCTTGAAATTATCTCTAAAGGGAAATTGTAAACTAGACTAAATCCATTCCAAAAAGAATTATGTGTATTACATTTTGAAACTGTATTTTTAACAAATCATGTATTAGTTGATTAGTATATATTAGTTATTTTGACAAATTATGTATATGTTCATCAAAAATAAGTTAATTTTCAGTAAATCGTCATCTCATTTTATGGTACAAATAATAAGAAACTTTTATATCACTATACCCTATACACTCTATAATTTATCAAGTTTTTTCATGTACATTTTCACCTTTACTGCAAAACTAAAATTTCATTTTAACATTAATCTCACGTGATTATTATATTAATCTTTATTATTTAGAAAAATGTCTTATGATTCTTTTCATACATTCAACCAAAAAACAATATTATTGATTTAAAATAAACTTAAACAACTCCACTGATGTTTTGTTTTAGAATAAGACGTGTAAAACGTAAAAAAAATGGACTTATTGTCTTCCAATAAAAACATGATCGTTACTAGTTTTCTTTGCATTTAAAAATGAACCGTATAGATGATGCATAATATTCCTTCCAAAGTGTACATGACGTCTCTACATCATGTACACTTTGAGCCGATTTTTGACGTTAAAGTAGTAAGCAACTGTACATCTCTTTTTTATTCATATAGAATTACTGCTTATATTTTACTTTGAGATTAGCATTTGCCCTCGGCTTCGTTCAAATCGGAACTGTGGCCGATAGCCAAATCGGAGTCGAAAGCAGGACGGAGAGCAGAATCGAAAAGGAGACCGGGATGGGAATAAAAATCGAGACAAGGATTGAGACTGACGTCAATCGATGCAAGAGAAGAAGGAATCCATTGTATATCCATGCCGGCGCAGCTGCGGGCGAGACTTTGCGGGCAAGGCGCTCACAAGAAGGAGCGGAACAACCGGGCCAGCTGGTTGTATGATAAAAATAAATACAATCAATTCAGAGACATGACCCTGTTCGACCGGTATCGAAAGCCACAGCGGTAGTGTCGTAACGTAACATTACACTGTGCAACAATTTCCGTACAAGCATCTGTTTCATGCAAATCAATAGTCTACAAATTAATGTATAAAGATCGGGACCAATCACGACGACCTCGGCGGTAAGTAGCCAGACGCGCAATAATGAATACGTATCTTGTTTCCTGCGTCAAGTGGTTGGAATTCATAAACCCCAGTAACGATGTATTGAAATAATCGACTAGAGGCGTTCGCTTGACACAGTCTGTAAGTGTTGTGTGGAATGTATTTTATGAGACAAGATGCTGTTGGGAACTGAGCTCGTAAACGGAATAATGAGAACGGCCATCAAAATAAAAGGAGTAGATTATATCGTCGAAAAATTTACGGTCATTCGTCACACAACTCACACAAATGACAATGAGTATACGACATATTTTTAACCCAAATAAATCTCTTATAAAGAACCTTATTATTATCTTTTTAAGATGTGATTTTGAATGATATTGTTATTTCTTAACCGAAGAGACAGAAAGAATAAAAACACATGGTGAACATTTGTGCGGCGGCGAGGCCAATATCGTATGCTTCGCCTATCGGGACGCCAACGACCTTTGGTCATTTTGTCGATGCAGGAGTAGTTCTATGCTTTTCTATTTCCATGGATATTGCGTATTAAATTCCCCTATTTATAGAATTGTAGAGTAGAACCTTGTTCGTTTATCTCGAATTGCGTGGGTGATTGTTTACGTTATTTGTGCATTTTACAGGTTCCAGTTAGATGCTGTTGATTGCATTTTGATTGGTTAAAATATCCCAGTCTATAATAAATATTGATTGTTTATGTCAAATGTGACATTTTACGTTTACACTTGGGAAATATTCTAGACCGCTAGCAGACAGGCGTAAGTACTGAAATTCGAGCGCTAACGTGATAGATTTTTTTTGGCAAAAAATGCATTCAAAAGTTGAGCGAGCATGATTGATTAAAATTGATACAGAGGCTCCATAATACATTTACGCATCTAAGTGTTGCTGCATATCAGTGACGGAGTTAGATCAAATGTGAACGTCGGCGACGTCATGTTTACGAGGCCTACATTTCCCAGTCATATAGACCTAAATTGCACACTAATGCTAGGGTAAACCTATTTTGCGAGGCCCCTCAGAACCGAGGCCAGTCGACGTCACCAGCGCCTAAAGCCGTCACTGCTGCGTATACACCTTTTGTTTTTCTGAGTGTTAACTTTCATCCTGTCTTTAAATTCGGATCACCCTAATGGGAATATGTTGTAACAGTACTATGGATAACATTGAGGTGAGTATTTATGATATCTATTACAACACAGAAATACTAGAAGATTCTACTGTCTTCTAAACATAATGTAGCTACCTACATACGCATCGCATCCCTGACAAAATAGAAATTGTTAAACGTACGTTTGATATGAAACTAGCGCTTAACCATGGTTCCACGGATAAATGCTAGCTTCGCCATTGTCATCAAAAACAAGAAATGATAGGACACTTGCAACAAATGCGATCCCGCGCCGCAGTAGTGTGCGTACGCGATGCACATCGCTCGCGGCACCAGCGATATCGTGCAATTCCCTTCGCGCGTAGTAGCTCCATATTGCTTGTTAGTGCTCCACGCAAATATTTGCATATCACAAAGAAGATTGTCGGCGCGCTTAGTTACAGTACAACGTATGAAACTTTGCCGCTGTGAAGTGCGTCACGAAAGCGTCGCAATGGCTTAAAATAGGAACGCGGCGGAGAAGTTTTTCGTCCTAAAAATGTTGTATAGCATAAAAAATACATGGGATTAGAAGGAAAAACATTCACACCTTATTACACAAGATTATAAACATGCAGATATTTAAAATTTTACTTAAAAATATTGTATTTGAAGTTGTAAACTGTGTTTTATAATATTACTTTACATGTATTAATAACGCCATTTTTGGAATAGTATCGAGTAACAAACTGTATTAGATTTTTTTGATGTGAAATATCTAATGACGTGCCTTTGGACGTAAGGCCGATTTGTGTTCCTTGACGATAAACGCCATTACGCCAAAGTTGCCATCCGTATTTTTCTTTCAAATGTGTCATATGCATATATTGACAGATAACAGGGTTGGACTGAGCTTAAAGGGCCCGGTGGTATTATGAAAGTAAGAGCCCCAGCGGGACTAGCATGACGTCTTAGAAAAATCTCCCCATAGGGCTATCCCTTTCGCTTAAATTGGTGACAAGAGAGACGCTTGTCTAAAGCATAGAGCCAGGCCCGCAGAAGCCTTCGATAAGGGTAGACGGAATAAAATTTTTATGGTTAAAATGTCACAAAGCAGAAATCGGTTGATTTATTCAAAAGTTGCCACCGTCCAAAAATTTCCAAAAAAAGTGCTTTTTGTAACTAACTTTCCATTTTTTTGACATGTCGAGTTCAATACATGGGTCATGTCATATCACGAAAAAGTGTCTCAAAAGCCTCAAAACAGATCATAATCGGCTATTTCATTTAAAAGATATGGCTTTTAAATATTTTCAAAAAATGCTTTTCTAAAATAACTTTCAAATTTTTCGATGAAGCTATACTCTTGAAAGGACATCATTTTTATAGTGAAAAATTGCATCGAATTCTACAATCTAATTAATCGATAAATCCTGTTATTCAAAAACAGAAAAAGCACCATTAGAATTTTTGAGCTCAAAAATGTAAAAGAGAGTCACATCTCTGAGCTAAATAGCGGGAAGTTCCAAGGATAGCCTCGTGGTCAACCGTTTTTCGAATTTGTCTGTTTCATTTATCTCTAAGTTTGGATAAACTATTTCAGATGTAGGTCCTAAGCCTGAGGCTAGGTGTGGTAGTGGGCCCGCGCAGGAGGGGTCGGCCGGCAAACGCCACCTCGACTATATGACCTGACCCACACCGGACAGATCCCACACGAAATTCCGAGTGTGCCGTTTAGAAGATTACAGGATATGCGTCCAATCGGCTAGTATTAAACTATTAAATTTAAGACGTTTTATATAACAAAATTTCTCACATAATAATACAAAATTATTGTTTCCGAAGGGACGTTGTTTGTAGTGCCTTAACATGTTCAATCAGCGACAATATTATTTATTTCAATCCATATTTATTTTTGATTATATATTTTTTTTCAACAACCACCAATTCCGATGTTTCACATCTGCCGCTCGTCCATGACCGCCATACATTTTTCCGTATACGAACGTAAGGACTGTGCGGCTCGACCGAGACCACGCTAATGGTGACGATTATAGATTATACGGCACGCCGTCGGTGTCGACGACCGTCATCCGGCCCTGTGTTCGGCAGCTCTTCGTAGAACTTGTCCAAATCTCGCATCGTGGTAGCTGTGCACAATGCAATGCGACTGTCCGCACACCGCCCGTGCGGACGTAGAAGGAATTCTTTATGACGCCGCGCATCAATCCAGCCTCCGGTCTCACTGTCAGTCCTGACCTCGATCACGATTCAACTCTCGATCCCGATCCCCATCCCGTCTCTTCGATAACGGTCTCGATTGCGAGCATCCCAGCGTTGTCCTCGGTTGCGAGCCCTGACACAAATGTAGACATCTACAATATAATTTGACATATGCCACTCGAAAGTAGTACAGCATTCTATTATTTAAAGAATGTTCAGAAACGGACGGATAGTTCCATTATCTCCAATAGACATATATCTCCAATAGACATATGTGCGACGTCGCCCTTTTATAACATTAGCGATGATCGTCGTTTGTCATATAACCGTTTTGTGCACATTTGATATAAAAGGATTTAGTTTTTATTGTTTTATACATTAGTTGCCATTCGCGATGCGTTTTCAACGCAAATAATTACAATGGTATACAAATGTAATTAAACAAAAGAAACGATTGAGTTCTTGCTCGTTTTTGAAAAGTTAATACTTTCAAATAACATACCGACTATGTCGGATGTAATTCAGCCATTAAAAGCCTGATTTCATATCCGCGCAGGCGAAATCGACGGCAAAAACTAGTCCACGTTTGTTTAAAATAATCAATTCTCACAAAATACTGAAAACCCACCGCCCGCGTGCGCCGTTCGAGGAACAAAATCCGCGTTAATGAATTCCTAACGAATCCGCGCTAAGTGGTCTAAGTGTTCATAGTAGCTGTGGAAAAATCTTCACGATCTTATATTGCCAACGTCCGTAAAATTTTGTGCATTTTTTTGAGTTACACTTTTTAGATGCTTTGGAGATGAATAATTAAAGTGTCCGTAACCAATTTGAAATGTCACGAAATGCGAGCGCACTACAAGCAAAGTTTTAACACCATGAAGTTGATTATTGAATGGTAGTGTATTTATTTCGGTGTAGTCTGTGGAAGTAGACGGACGGCAGATAGGGCCGAATTTGCATACCTACAATATCTGTACACCGTTACGTTTGTTGCGTCTATCCATTTTAGTGTGTTTCCTTATTGAACGTACAAACTCTACGCGCATATAGGTTCCAGCTGTTGTTGCCTGCTGCTTCGCCAGCCTGAACTTAGAACAGGTTCATACTTGGTATTACATATTTTTAATGTACATACCACAACAAACTTGGCTTCGCTTTCTGTTCCCTGATTTCGCTCTCAATACCGACCACGGCTTGGCCTTCGTTCTGGATTCCAGTCCGATGGATGTTTCGACCGTATGCCCACATATACCGTGTATTCTTCTCTGGATGGCAAAGACGATCCAACTCTAATTTAAATCGTTCCAAACTCGACCTCATTATAAGTTTCTATACCGATTTCACTCTTTCTTATAGTACTATGCATTTTCAATTTCAATCCAGTTCCCCATCTCGCTTAAGGTTCCGATTCTAGTCCCGAACTCGCTCATGGTATCGCTCCAAGTCCCGTCAGTGGTCCCAACTCTATCTTCCATTCTCGTTTCCAATCCCGATTAAAGTTCCGCTTTAGTTCCATATTTCGATTCTAGTCTTGTTCTGGGTCTCCGTTCTGCTCGTGCGTTTCAAAACCTGATCCTACCTCAGTTGCGATAGTGATATACCCACACATCACATAATTTTAATTTTAAAATTGTATTATAAACTCTAAAAATATTACATTTTCTTTATTGTTTGAATAGCCGTGGAAAATATAATTTATCAGCCACAGAAGATTCTCGGCACTATAGAACAGAACTCCGACAGGATCACTCTTCAGCTGCGGCATCAGGCCATGGTCACGGCATCGACTTATCGTCACAGTCAAAGGCATTGATTTTATAATTAATACAGTAATAATTAACAGCATAAGATAAGCATCACAAGTCCAAAGATATCTACAACTACGTCAACGTCAGGTCTCCGATTTATTCTCATAACCATATCCAAGTTCTTTGTAAATGAAAACCTGTTTCGAAGAATAGAGTTACCTACTCATTATTTTTGTCTATTTAGCTAAATAAATAAATAATACAACTTGTTTTGACGCTACCGTCGATAGGTCTGACGTTTTTTTTTCGCATTGAGGTGCGAGAAACGGTTTTTAAAAAAAAGTTATCGCCATTATTCATATGTGACACACCAAATATTATTGAATTACTCAGGATTTATGAGATATTCCGGGTAAACAGTAGACACTCACAGATGCGTGAATCATAGTCTAATTGACAGGTCACTCGATTTATTTGGATGATGTTTTTTTGTTTTTAAAGGAGAAGCATTTGTAATTTTGTCTTTCCAGCGACAACGTCATTAGCGACGCAAATAAAAATTAAAGGTCAAATTAAAAGCAACAACAAAATGCAATAATATTTAAACTTGTTATTATTGAAATTAATATCTTTAGCGCAGTTTTATTTAATTATCTTTTATTAAATAAACCAGACAAAGAGATGTCATACACAATTTGACATTTTTAAACAAACTGACAAGTTAAATTTTTTTTTTAAATAAATTTTAAATAACAAGACAAAATCATAATATTAATTAAAAGAACAAATAAAGAACGGGTGTCTTGTAATTTCAACACACCCCTCAAGACATACGTTATAATTATAATTTAAATAATTTTAAGTCCTAATCCTTGAATGCATTTATCATGTAATTCTCTTGGAAGTGCCTTTGTTAAAATATCTGCAATCATTTCACTTGTAGATACATGATGTAATTTTACAATTCCTTTTCAACTACATCTCTAATAAAGTGATGACGAATATCAATATGCTTTGTGCGTGCATGATAAACAGGATTAGAAGCCAGTTGTTCAGCTCCACAATTATCAATAAATAATTCAATATTTGAAAACTTTTCTTGTTCAATTTCAATTAATAATCCTCTTAAATATATTAATTCTTTCACAGCTTCTGATAAACTAACATACTCTGATTCAGTAGATGAAAGAGCTACAGTTCGTTGTTTCTGTGATTTCCAGCTTACAGCACCCCTGCTAATATAAATACATATCCAGAATATGATCGACGATCTTCAAGACAACCTCCCAATCAGCATCACAATAACCAATCATAGATTTATCCTTTTTGTATAAAATATTCCAAGTTTTAAAGTACCAGCTAAATACCTCAAAATCCTTTTAACTGCTAACCAATCTTGCTGACATGGTTCATTTACAAATTGAGCTAGTCTTGAAACAGTATTAGCAATATCTGGTCTAGTTCCAACCACCAGATACATCAATGCTCCAATAACTTCTCTATAAAATCTATTATCTATTTCTTCTTTGTTTATTAAATAATTTGTCTTCTTCTTTTGTATTTCTCCTGGTGTTTTGACTGGATTACATTCACTCATTTCATATTTTTTAAGTAAATTAATAATATATCTTGATTGATTAATAAAGATATATTCATTAGTTTGATTTATCTCTAATCCCAAACATTGTTTTGCATTACCTAAATCTTTAATCTCAAAATCATCTTGAAGTTTACATTTTATTTCATCAATCCAACATATGTCTGAGGATGCAACCAAAAATCATCAACATAAATTAATAATAATAAAATATCTTTACCACGTTTAGCATAATACAAACAACTCTCTGCTTTTGTTGATTTGAGTCCAATACTTTCCAATTTTCTTGATAATTTTCATTCCATTGTCGAGCAGCTTGCTTGAGACCATAAAGAGCCTTTTTAATCTACAAATATCACCCCTTCCTCAATACATTTCAACATTTTTATAGCTTTAATTTTAAATCCTCAGTCACTTGATTATCATCAATAATCCATGTTAAAATTTGATAAAGCATTTCCGGAATTTCCATAAAACTGTTTCATCTAATGTTCCATTTAGGTAAGCAGTCACAACATCAAATTGTCTAATTTCCAGATTTAACTCCGCAGACAATGCAAATAAAAGTCTCACTGATTCCATTCTTGCAACAGGAGCAAAGTTTGATTATAGTCAATGCCATATTTCTGACTATAACCTTTTGCTACAATACGAGCTTTTCTTTTTCAATTAATCCATCTGATCCAAATTTATTTGTTAAAATCATTCGACTTCCAACAACACTTTGACCTTCAGGTAATTTAACAATATCCCAGGTATCATTTTTAATAAACTCATAACTTCAGATTGAATTGCTCTTTTCCAATCAGTACTCTCTTGAGAATTCATAGCATCATCTAATTGAACTTCAGTTATTCCAACAAATATATTATTATCTTCATTAAAATTACAATCAATCCTTTCTTGAACTTCACAATTATTAACTTTTGAAAATAATTTTCTGGGACGACCTCTCAAACCTGTTTTAATTAATTTTGGTCTTCCAGGTCCTCGTTTTTCTTCTTTAGCTTCTTCTCTTGACTCTCTTCTTGAGTTTCATGAATAGATGATTGAACACCTGATGACTTTTCATTTTCTTCATTATCTTCTAAATCTTCTGGTATTTCTGCTTGAGCTTCTATCTCATTATTATTTCCAAATCCTGTTATCAATTCAACCCATGGTTTATTTTCATTTTCATAATCATTAATAATCAACTGTTCAATCTTTTGATTTTTTAAAATAGTAGTAACATTATCTTCAATAAATTTTACATCACGAGCAACAATAAATTTTCTACTCTCTGATAACCAAATTCTATATCCTTTTGTTTCACGTGGATAACCTACAAAGATTCCCTTCATTGATCTATCAGATAATTTACCTTTTGCTGGATTTTTATCAAGAACATAAACAGTTGATCCAAATGCTCGCAAATAATTTAAAGACATTTTGTCTCTGTTGAACCATCTCTGATAAGGAGTATCCCCATTGATACTTCTTGAAGGACATCTATTTCTTAAGTGACATGCTGTAGCTACAGCATCAGCCCAAAACATGTCTGATAAACTTGACTGAAGTAACAGACAACGTGCCATTTCTACTATCGTACGATTAAAACGTTCAGCAACACCATTTTGCTGAGGTGTTCTTACAACACTTAATCGACGCTGAATACCTTGATTACGCAGGAAATTATCCATCTCAGCATTACAATACTCTTTACCATTGTCACTTTGAAGATATTTGATCTTCTTCCCTGTAACACGTTCTGCTTGAGTTTGATACATCTTGAATGCTTCTAGTGCACCACTCTTTGTTTAAGAAAGTATACTTCACACCAACGAGATCGATCATCAATGAATGTAATAAAATATCTTGCTCCGTTTACTGATTGAGTCTTGAACGGTCCAACAATATCTGTATGTACTATTTCAAGAGTTTCTTCACTTTGCCGTTCACTTGCTAAAAACGGTAACCTTGTCATCTTGCCTCGTAAACATACTTCACATTTTGACAAACATGTCAATTGTTCAGAGGTTATTTTACTTGTAGTATTCTGATTAATAACCCGAACTAAATCATTAGCATTCAGATGGCCCATACGACAATGCCACATTAAAATTCTGAATTAGTTTTATCTTCAACAATATCAGCTTCTTCGTTTCCTTCTTGCAAATAATAGAGATCACCACGCCTTTCAGCTACAAATTTAATATTTCCAGTCGAATCCATAATCATCGCTGAATCTTTACGAAATAAAACTTCACAATCCTTATTAGTAATTTTAGCAACTGAAACTAAGTTTGATCTAAGATCTGGTACAAATAATGTATTTGAAAAACCTACTGACCTCAGCTGTTTACCATTGCTAACTAATAAATTAACAGTTCCCTTTCCTTTGATTTCACTGCTAGCTTGACTAGCCAAATTGATTCTTCCATTAGTTTCTTCATTAAAAGACTTAAATAATTGCTTATCACCACATAAATGTGTAGTACAGCCACTGTCAAGTATCCAAGGTCGACTACTTGGAATAATACTAGCAAATTCAGTATTATATACTGCAAAAGTATCATCATCTGCTTGAGCACATTGTTTTCTTGTCTGTATTGTTTATTCTGCTTATCTGGTCCATTTCTTCTGAAATTTGGTTTGTTTGGTTTGGATTGTGTTGGACATTCAGGAGACTTATGTCCTTGTTTCCACATTTAAAACAATACCCATTAAATTCATATTTATAACTCTTCTGATTTTCAGTTCTTACACTTCCAGCTAACTCAACCACTGAATTTGAGCCTACTTCACTCTTCTCAAGTATTTTTACTTTGAGAGCTTCAACCTCCAATAGTTCATCACGCGATTCAATTGCACATTTAAAACCTTCATAGCTATCTGGGAGGCTAAATAATAACATTATAGATAGTAAATCCTTGTTCACTTGAATGTCCATAGCTCCAAGTCGATCAACTATATCAGAAAATTTATTTACATGATCCCTGACATCACCACCTTCAGACATCTTGTGAAGCATAAGTTGTTTGAGTAATAAAGCTTTTCTTGCAGGTCCTTTAGATGCATAAACTGAAGCAAGTTTTTGCCAAACCTCACGAGAAGTATTACATCCTCGAACATGCTGCAATTCCGTTGAACTAATCGCTAATATCACTTCTGATTTAGCTTTACGATCAGTTTTAATCCAAGCATTCCTTGCATCAATACTCTTCTGGTTATCTTCAACAGCAGGAATCAATTTATCACCATTCACATATTCCCACAAATCATTTTTTATTAATAATGCCTCTACATGAATCTTCCAGGCTTCATAATTATCTTTATTCAAAAGCTCAAATCTCGTAGCACTCACTGTTGAAGTCATATTAATCTTTTTCTTATTCAAAGCCTGGGCCCATAACCTATTGAAATTAATATCTTTAGCGCAGTTTTATTTAATTATCTTTTATTAAATAAACCAGACAAAGAGATGTCATACACAATTTGACATTTTTAAACAAACTGACAAGTTAAATTTTTTTTTTTTTAAATAAATTTTAAATAACAAGACAAAATCATAATATTAATTAAAAGAACAAATAAAGAACGGGTGTCTTGTAATTTCAACAGTTATAAGTCAATTTTTTTTATTATTATAAATGTATATAAAAGTAGAGTTTATTTTTTTTCTGCAGTGTACCATATTTCCATAGTAGATATAGAGGAACCGTAGTATTGAAAGGCGAAAATCATCATAAGGGATCGGAGTAGATAATATATATTTTTTAGAGTTAAGAAATAGTGTTGTATGTACTTAACAGGGACAGGCAGTGCCTGTTAGCGTCGCATCCTCGTGACGCATCTCGTTTAGGCTGCAACGCGAGATATCTCACAGCCTAAATAAGACGAGGCTTACCGCCAAAGGCATATTAGTGCGACGCTTTTGTTAGCTGGCACCACAAAAAATTGGGACGTCCATTTTGTAAAACCAAGCCCTCCTCCCTTGATGAGAATCCGTAAGACGTGGATGGACCTCCGTTAACACAATAATCTGTATGAACGTTCGTTACACCGCCGATCGGACAGACATTGTACATGTTTCATGAGTTGTAATGTCTACGCGCTAAGGTACGTAGACATTGTAGCTCACATAACTCTGTCGCTGTGAAGTTAGTCGCGAAAGCGGCCTAATGGCGTAAAATTGGCACGCGGGGAAGAAGAAGGAAGGGTCGGGGAGTGTTAAACCTGCGCATTACACCATTCGCAGACAATTCAGAGCGGCAAAGTTTCGTGCGTTGTACTATACTTGAATTGTATCTATAATCATTTCATCTCAAAGTAAACTTGTAGTGAAACTACTACAGAGTTTAATTAAAATCTTAAGCGACCCCTCATAGATAATTTTTTTTTCTATATTTTTCAAGTAAATTTTCTTCAACATATTCGAAATCGATAGTCCTACGAAATGTTGTAACAGTGTTTTCGTAATATTTCCCATTGACTTTCTGTCTTTAAATGGGTCTCGGTGAGGTTTAACCAGAACGCCGCCATTTTGAGCTCACGTAATTTATGGAAAACTCCAAATGTGAAAGTATATCATTTTTGGAAACTAGTTTATACTAGGATTAATTTGGACACTAAACTTCCACTCTTTCTTCCAAATATCATCTCAGAATACTATCATCAGTTCATAACATAAGAGAGTTTGGATACTAAATGTCCACTTTGCGTGGATAGTGCGAGGCCGCGAGTGTAGATCCAGCCCACAAGTCGGAGCTGGCTTTAATGCAATGTAAATTAAAATATTGTCAAAAATTAAAAAAAAAATGGTCTCGCATACATGAAGCGTGTTTTTTTCGGCGTTTTTTTGTTGATTTTAATATTTGCTCTTGTTTTTCAATGACCATTTTTAAAAAGTAGGTATATAGTGTTGATTATTGCTACAATACAACGTGCGCTTTCGCCGGTTTTACTTATTACATAGTATAAGCGCAAAAGAATATCTCCACGGCCGCCTCTCCAGTAAAGGCCCTCGGGGTGCGAGCCCCGAGCCCCGCACGACGGGAACTCCAAATCCCCGTTGGCACGACTTGCATCGTCCTCCTGCTCCGTCCACCCTCGGCATCTTTTCGAGAACGACTTCGTTCCTATCACCGCACGTCGGGCTCCTCTTCCATCCCCGCTTCCGACTATTTTAATACGAAAACTGACATTACGGTACACAGCCCTAATCGGTTTCGAATCTCACATATTTTGTTTGTTTTCTATTTGAATCAATAGTTTGTTTCGTATTTCATGTGACTCGAATCGGATTTGTCTTTAAAAGAAATATATAGATATTGTTCCCTTCTTGAAATACATCCTAGAAACATAGGAATTATAAAAAAGAGGTCATTTGCCCGTGTCTTCAGCGGCGCAAATTACAGGGACGTGAATGCGACACGCACGAAGTCGTGAAAATGTTAAACAGACGCAAATACCGCCTCGCCGTGGTACCTCGTACGCGGGCGCGCGTGATCTCACACTTGTTATCGCCACGCTGGGCAATCAGCACACGTGTCGGCGTTCTGTTTGAACAAAATCACGCACTTTGCAGATAGATGTGTCACACGACGCGACATTTATCGTTTACGCCGGAGCTTCGATTCGAGATCGAGTCGACGGCGCGAGCGCTTCGTCAACAAAAAGTTGTCGATCAATAGAATCGGTTGTTGAAGCAAACGAACACATCATTTAAATTAAAACAACCCACTGCAGGATCAACAATATCTGCCTTCAAACACGCCACTGCCGAAGAGTGTGCACCCGCGATCTTTTATTTCAGACCTTAAGAACTCTAGCACGTCGGTGCCGACCTTTACGATCGATGCGATGACGACGTCCGGAACCGACGACTTAACGTGCTCTCGGAGGCACAAAGCTTGATCGTCGATCACTCGTTCGTGATCAGAATCGAATCCTGTACCGCCCGGCTTGAGGACGATGCGCTCAGTCAGAACCGCGGCCGCTCATCGATGACCAATATTTTATGACGCACGCTAATCCGTGTCGTCATTAATTATTTATAAACATTTGTAAACTTTTCATCGTCCACGCCAAATCGTCGGGTGAAACAGGTCGGGGCTGCTAACCGCAGCGAGCCAGCGCCGAGGGCGTCCCTTGAAGACGGCCGACGCGCCTCCACAGTCCGTCCGTGGTCTGGATTCGGATTTATATCATCAGGTTCGAAGTCGAGTCGCGGCCACACCGCTTCTATATCCATTTGACCTTGAATATCAGTCCAATGGTATACGTCAGGGTGTCTAAACCGTCGCTGCCGTGTTACCGATCGCGACATCTAACATTAACAGTTATTTTCGCAACAAACATTCCTTTGATCCGTTATATGGATAGCATAAATAGATCCGAAGTCGATGATGAACGAGAAAATATTTTGTGACCGAATATCATGCAATCGATCGTTGCGAACGCAAGCGCACGTTTTAATTTTTGCACACATTAAAATACGAACATAACGTTTAATCTAATTCGTGCACATCGAAGATCAATAGACTAAAATAAGACTAAAAAATTCGATGTCGCTAGCTCATTAGCCTAATTCATCGCCAAAGATACCCCTTATCGGCGCGCACCGTCTGCCTTGTACGTGCGCTTTACGACGCGCGCATTCCCCGTACACGTTCTCGTGTACGACCTTGGCAGACACAAAAATACGACCTACCGCGATAACGCCGTAGGGCGTTGTCGTCACCGCGCGTACGCCGGCCGGACGCGGACCATAGACGCGGTACCTATAAGTCCTGTTCCGAGGGCGAACCTTAGATACGTGTGTAAGTCATGGCCGTAGCTTTTGTGTGTTTGCGGGTACGTTAAGACGACGCGGCGATGGCGGTAAAATTAAATGAATCGGCGTCCGTGCGGGCCGCGGTGAGCCGTCTGCCTTATAGCGTTCACGACCATATATTTGTTTATGCAAGGGTTTATTTTCAGGCTCGTTTATAATAAAACGAAGTACCCGTATCGTGTGTGTGATGACTCGGTGATCGAGGGCGTTGCCTTCGAATGAGAAGGAGGTACCCGGTTCGATTCCTGCGCCGTGGCCACTGGTAGAAAGATTGCACCACTAGTTCGGTAGTCACGGAGAATACGTCAATCTGTCGGTCGCGGACGTTGTTTTAACATCGGCGACGACGGTAGTTAACTGGGCCAGCGTGAATCATTAATTTCAAGCTAATTTGAAATAAAATATACTAAAGCCATGATTCGGTAATAAAGTGATTTCAAAACGATACTACACGCGTATCGTTTTATTACTGAAACATAATTATATTTAAAATTACTGACACGTGTGACTTACATTCGCACCCGTTTCGTCTAATTATGTTATAATTTCCTGTTTCCCCGTCCGTCCATTTAGGGTGCGGCATTTTGTCTATGCTCACGACATCTATGATTATGTAGCCTTTGTTTGTTTAAGGTAAACCCATAAGAAGCCTATGGTCTAAAATCTATCTATATCATATATCTATAAAATGACATGGTAAATCTCGCAATTCTGTACATAGAAACTTACATTTATAGTTGTGTTTTATTATCACCATCAGATTTGGATCAGATTGAAAAATGACGGACGACATATTCAGTGCGAGTTAACCTCGCACTTGTCCAATTATTTCCTCTTGATGTGACCGCCGATAATGCTGCGTGTGAGAACGATTCTCTGATAAAAGTACATATAACCTAGACATACTACTATTTATTTCTTTAAAGTTTTAAACTAGAGTAAATACTACCATACACGCCGGCAGTAGTTTTTGGAGTCGTTGAACATCTAATTATTTCGTTATTGATTTAGGTGGGTGTACGTCGGTAGGTGAATGACTGCTGTCTTTTTTACATATGTATTTAACATTTTCTGTTGAATGGAGAAGTATGCAGCTCGTTGTCAATATCGATAGAGGAACATGCGGATGTAAGATCGAGAAAGCCTTATGTGGGCAATGTTGATGTTTAACTGTTCTATAATTGCAATAATTTGTTCGCGAACAGGAGACGTCATTCACATAACGGTATACCCATTCAATCCGATGATGTAATTAATATACTAGGCGTGGAATTTTGACGTATTCAATTAAATTATTGTAATTGTTTACATACTAGTAAAGAGACGCTTCCATTTTTCATTAGAGTTTTAGATGATTTTACGTTATTTAAATGAATACAATTGCGCTATTTTTAGATTCGGTTTTTTAAAGTTAAAACGGAACATTTATTTCAATATCGTTATTAATTTCTTGAATTACGATTTATGAAAGTGCCTCGTCCAATCCTATCGTGATAATTTTTTTTTCGACTTAAAGTATTAAATGTTTTCATAAGCTGTAATTTTATTATCTATATACTACGTAAGATACCATTTGAACACGCGTAAAAGTAAATTTGTTTTAATTTTGGTTAGTCGTGTATATTTTCCACTCCTTCACCGCTACAGTATACGCGAAATTATGTTTAAACATCGACAGACGGCCGGACGACCGCTCGACCATCGCTAATAAAATATTGTGCATTGACAACGAATGGAGTTTCCAATTAGACGACTATATTTTTCGCATATAAGAAAACGTCAATTCTGTCTCTTTCACTATTATCATATCAAGCTTCGTCCCTAAGCTCTTCGATCTACGCCGGCGCGAGTCTGGGGCTGCTACGACGGCCTTGCGTCAGGGCGACCGCAACGTCCGCCCCGGCGTGCTTCCCGAGGCACACGGCGCGTGACGTGAACGCAGCTCATTATACGATTCGCACACTGTCGAGATTCCAACCCGGAACCTCACGATTCGGGGGCGACGACGAACGCGTCGACCGCTCGGCCGGCGCTTCTCGTGTTCTTAACTACGTTATTCTCGTCTCTGAGAACGCTACTACATACACATTTTCTACAGAGACCAGCTCTACGTCCGTCGACGGTTACTGCCTCGACGTGCCGTCTGTTTCTTGAAACGAAATAGAGATGCTTGAAGCGAGCGACATCGCGTGATGCCTTATACGTACTTCAGGAGAGTACTGAATTTAATTTCAATGAAATTTAAATTTCAGTACGGACTTGAATTATTAATTTCGATACAAAATTCGTACATACAACTAGTAAAATATAGCAATCTTTTATGCGTAAATAATTAAAAATGCATACGGAACACGGCTTCTGTTGGCGGTACAACGGTTGTAGGCCCGTGACGTGCGACGAAGGGGACGAGGCCGCACTATCACTTCGATACAAACCGTCTTCAAGTGTACCCACCTTTTTGCATTTATATAACTTGTTGAAATAAGTACAATAAATTTACAGTCCACACGCAATTTATCATTTCCTACATACGTTTAGTGTACTTATAGCATATAAATAGGAGCTAGATCCCAACAGCTTCGGTGGTTTCGTAACGTAGTGTGGTGGTTTCATTAATGCAAAGTTTTTTTTTTAATTTTCGTGCCTGCCGACCACCGTCATTGTGTCAGTCGAGCCTCCGAAAACTCTGAATGACGAACGGAAGCCTTCGTTTTAATGTCGTTCGAATAATTGATTATCGTAAATAATGAATTTTCGACGAAACGACCGTGTTTACTTATTGCCTCGCGGCTTCGTCACTCGGCAAGGAATCGGCCAATTATTGTTATAAACACCGTTTGTACACAAGCAAACAATGAGTCATATAATAATATATGTATGAACAATATTTTTGTTTAATTCCATCTTATGATCGCACGAAAGGTTTACGTTACATTTCGTGTATCTGATTTTAGGCAAAATGTTCTCAAAGATAGCACTGAAATCATGACTTTATGAAAAATGATGACCGTAAAATTTCAGAAAGTCATGAAATACGCGTTTTCAGCAAACTCTAACACCATGAATTTAGCCATGAAATACGGTGAAAGAGTTACATCTAAAATGAAAACTAGTAGCGAAAGAGAACGCATAGAGTTAAATACGCACTGGGCATTATAATGGTCAATTTTTCTTGTTGTTTTGTTTACTTATTAAACAAATCCAAAACGTACACCATGTAATATACTATAGAGAGATGATTGACTGTTAACTTTTTAATAAATCACTTGTCACGAAAACTATAAAAATATTAAAATCGACGCACGCAGTTGTAAGTACAGGCAGACCCTTTTTATTAATGACCAGACGTCGTTTTTCTTTTACTTAAATATTTGCGTATTTCCGAGAATATTTTTTCGTGATGACAATTTAGACAAACAGCAAAATATTCTCCTAGAGAAACGAAAGCTTTCATAACGACAACTCTGTATTCCTTTACGCGCGATCGAAGTGGCGAACGGTGAGCTAGCTAGGAGTCGTTCTCTGAAAAATACAAATAACGTGACTCACTCGTCAGGGGCCGTGACGGGCGGACGCGTCTCGGTGTACGCGAAAACTTATCGGATACCCCACGGAATTCCTTAGCATTCACTGATAAAATTATGAAAGGATCGCTATAGATGCTCGTGTGCATTGCGCATGCGGCCGATTTTAGTATTGTAGTAGAAGGGGTCATTCGTTATTTATAAAGGACGACTTTGGCCGTTTACACCACCGATGACCCCTGAACGCTTACAAGATATCTCGTGTTCGCCCTCCACCACTTTAAGTAAGATTTCGCCTAGTTTTCTTAAAAGTGGTTACTCACACTAAAACACATCATTATTCGACATAAATCAAATATATTTAATAAAGTAAAAAATAATTAATTAGATTTTGGAAAATGCATATTATAATTAAGTACAGGTAAGATTTCAAACTATCGTTTAACTTAAGGAAACAAATCAGTAAAAATACAAACGAATAATATTAATATTACACCCAATTACAATAGCTAAAATTAATAACAATGTTAAACAAGGCATTTAAATGTTAATATATGTAAATGTAAAATATTTTCTTCGCGAAATGTCATGCAGTTTTCTACCTCTGGTGACGTAGTTCAATTTTGATTGATGTCCAAAGGAATAACAGTCTCAGTGACAGTTCGATTGGCGACTGCGGTTACCGAATATGGTCACTTATTATATTTTTAAACGATAACCAACAATGCTTCCGTATTTGTAATACTTTTGAGGTGATGGCGTATCGGGATGCACCAAAATTATAACACCATCGGTCAACGGCTATGACCTCGCTAAATAAATTATGAGATGATCCAATGGCTGTTGTCGGAAAAAAGTTATTACATTATTCGAATATATATAAATATAAGACATGTAATTTCTTATAACGAATATATGGATTATTTTATTGAAGTAATTTCAATATTGATTGTGGTAAAACCGTGATGTGGTCTCCTCAGCACGAAAATGGATCGGCTCCACCGAAGATACCGCACTTTTAAAGAATACAGACGTGAAGTAGCAGCTTCTGCTGCTGCGGTAAGTCCGGTGAGAGAGATTTCCGGTGGGCTGCACCTCCTTTATCAGATATCCCGTTCCTTCCTAAAAGGTCCGATGGCTCACTTCCTCTTCCATCGGAGATCCTGTTTCTTCCTAAAAGGCTGGCAACACATTCGGCACTTCTGGAATTGCAATTGTCCATGGGCGGCGGTGCTCACCTTACTCTCTTACCCACCCCTTTAAATTATATAAAAATTAAACACCTCATCTTATGATTTGGGTGTCAGTAGCGAGCTGGACCTTTGCGCCCACTGGCTGGATGGCTGTCATCAGACCATAACATTATAAATACCGAACCGTCAATTAATCCTCAAACGGATGAAAATGTATAGGATGTTTAAAACGTATCTCTAATACTACTCTTCATAATGTGCTTATTGTAAATTAAGTGAAAGTACTAGGTATTACGTGGTATGTAATACCTAGTACTTTCACTTGATTTACACATTTCATTATATTTGGCAACTGAGAAAATTTCATATATACTACACGCTACATGCACAATAATACACGATATATTACTACACGCTAAATTAATTAGTACATATACACGCTGTTAATATTTATTATTTTGTATTGTAAACTGTAAATTAATTCAAATGTGTGAAGAGATCTCATAGATTTACAGTTGAATGTTTTTAACATAAAAACATAAGAATGACGTATTCAGACGGGGTAGACAGTAGATAGAATTAGTAAAGTCATAACCTTAAAAGGTCCGGTAGTCCGCTTACCTGCCTACTCAGCGTGACGATGGGAGCGAACCCGACGAAGAACGGTGCTAAAGGACAAGTTTGGCGATATACCCGTGTTTATCAATTTCTGAAGCATTTGTCTGAAACTACGATTCCACGAATGCACTTTTTAATGTCGAGATACCAAACGGTAACACTTCACCGCTAACGGATCGCTCGCCTATCACGTTATCAAAGTTTCCGGACGATTCTCAGTGTGTTGACAAATCGCCCGTGTTTTATATCAACACGTAGATAACTCACGTTTCGATCAAAGGGATTTAAATTTTATGACTGTATTAGAGCGGACAATACGGACGAAGTTGTAATCTAAGCCTTGTTTACCTATAAGCAGGTAACGAGGTATTCAAGAATATTGTAATCTATATGGTAAAAAAATATTCAGTCTATAGTGTGATGCGCCCTAACGTAAATAGGCATCGGTTAGAGACCCGCGAGGTGAAATTTTTTAACGTGATTTCGATGAACATCTTATGTCGTGTTACCGGCGAAGACTCCAAAGAAAAAATGCAACCAAAAAGAACCGTGTACTTTTGAAACCTCCATACTCTTGAAGTTGTATAAGGTTGAAGGAGAAGTCGCAAAAGTCTCATCATCGCTGTCAATATAAATCTGACGACGACAAAAAACTATATGTTTAACGCTCGCTTCCCCCTCCACGATGGCGCCATAGGCCGCGTAGGTAAATATTGAAAATGAGGTGTTGAGTGGTTTCAGCTCAGTTTGAGGCGGCTTAGCGTCGAAACTACTCAAATAGCTTCGGATCGAAGAACATTCATGTTAAACAATAGGGTATTTGCTGTAGTTCGGCATAAAAAATCATCAATTTTTCATATCAAAGGAATCTTAGCGGCGATCGAAACTGAAATTAAGCAAGACCAAAATGAAAAGCTTAATCCCGTCCGCGAGAGACCAAAACGACTTCCAAGAGCCGAGAAGATTCGTCTGAATCGTATGAGTGCAACAGACCAGAAAATGAAGACCTTCTCGAACCAGGTCCGCCGTAGACCGAGCGCCGACGGCGACAATCAACCTTCTCAACTTCACAACCTTCTACACGGGGTGCCACCGCTTCGGATGGTCTTAAATATGGTTCCAATTTATGTGGATGATTTTAGGAACGTAAGCGGTGTTAATATAAAGAACCCAATATATTTTCTGTATTTGTCTGATCTAAGATTATCATTTCGCAGAGATTCACCGAATTCACGATGCAGTAAAACCTATGTAATAGTCTCGACCTCTACCCACCCCGATTTTTGCTATAGAAATATCGACTATGCCCGCTCTATGTCATTCAAATCTCTTTGGTTCCAACATACAAGGTGATACTGTCTAAAATAACAGAAGATGTTTACGTTATGTCGTCTAAAATGGTCGGCAAATAGTTTCTATGTATATGAGTAGAGTGGTATCGAGCGGATGTATCAACGCATAAGGCACTTTTTAACCGGCAGATATCCGGTTCTAATACTAACCACCGATTAAATAAAGACTTTTTATCAACCAATCACCTTTACTTTTTCAGATTGTGACGTATTAAAATTTTTAGAATTGAATTTATGTTTAATATGACAGGTTATGGTATTTGACAGGCTAGATCAAAGACTATAGAATTTAAGAGCTTACGATTCTACAATCGATTTTGACTGAGATACCAAACTGTTTTATCATAAACACAAGCACTGTAATTTTAAGTCATCAGTGACTTACCTTTGGGTATTCTTATTTTATTATATTCAATGAATGTTAATATATATATATATAAGTATTTTCTATGAAACTGATAATGAACAGCCCCACGCCATTTTCCCTGTTTTGGCTGTCATGTTCCTCACGGAACGAGACGTCCACCCCTGCTACTGTGTCTATAGGTTTTACAAATACCCACGTGTTTCTTCTTCATTTTCCAGGTTCACACGTATCAATATGGATCAATCGAATGAAATAAGTAAAACATACGATTTAGCGATATTATATAATACGTAGTGCATTTATTGATGACTTCACCCGTGTGGACATAATAACAACGATGTTGCGTTATAGTTAAACGTTACGTCTCTTGATAAAGTGTTTTAGATTCACAAACGCGATTGAATTTTTTAAAATATCTTTATACTTATTAGTACTCGACTCATTTAAATTTTGGAGTTTTACAAACTCCTCGTTTTATATAAAGGACTGTTTGTGAAGGTTTCAAATATATATATATATATATATATATATAAATACATTTCTAAATTAAGTAGTTTTATTTTTTTTTAAATAGATGAAAATTAACCATTCCTCTGTCCTTATCTTCGAAAATGCGGAGCCTAAAGCTATCAGAAAGATAAACAAAATAAATCTTAACTTATAAATTACAGAAAACCTATAAGAAGTTTATGATCTTAAAGTAAGAGGGTAAATCTCCCAACATTATGCATTATAAGTTACATTTGTAGTTGATTTAGTTACCCCGAAAAAAATTATCGAGTCATGCTAGGCCTGCTGTTGAGGGACACTTCTCTAGAGCGTCATGCTGGGCTCACCGGTCACAGTCTGGCGACCCTTGGCTTAGATCATCAACACCGTTCATCAAATGTGCCGTTCATTCATTTCACTCGTCGCTTTAATACAATTACTCATAGGCGATGTTTTGCATGACTAACTGAGACTCTGTATGCGAGCTATGAACATTCATCCAATCAGATTACACGAATGACTTAGACTCAAATATCTTGAGCTATAAATTCAACCAATTTTATTATAACTCCTGTGGTGGCTATGTCTCTGTTGTGTCAGATCTATCAGCCCACACCTCTCACATTCTTTTTCATTCAATTCAGTTCACAACTTCTTTCTTTCAGTGCAATGCGAAAAGCCCTTCGCGGTAGCTCGATGAGGGTTAGGGACTGCCAATGATCGTCGTCACCACCGTGGTCACGAGTCCGTGACGATGGCTTGACGTGCTCTCGGAGGTACGACTCGATTCGCCTTAAATCAATTTATAATTAATCAATTCGCCCTTAGTCTCAATCTTACCCTGTAACTTCCGCTAGCAAAGTGCGGCGATTAAACAATGAATTGGCACCGCTCTCTACAACTTAACACGTGTAAATATCTATGACGTGCACATAATACAATAATTCAAACCCTCTTTACCATATAACATACACACAGAGACAACGTGGTCATCGCCCTTAGGATACGCACACAGACAGGCGTATTAAGAAACCTATCTACTCGACCCTCTGTTGGTTTAACGACATCTCGTTTCCTTTTTCGGTCGATTGAAGGGTACAAGTGCTGCCCCGGAATGATAAAAAAAAATGCATATCGATTATACGTAGGATTAGTCTATCGACAATAAATGATAAATAAATGTTTCGGTTTACCACTCCACTCCAGCTTTATTACTATGTTTGCCTGTTCATACGTCAGTCTATGGTACCCGTGAAAGTACTATAAGGTCGTTGGTCGCGTGCTCACGGACGTGGTGAGGTTTGAGACTTCCCTACCCTAAATCACGTGTCGTTTTGTACTTATGGAAGAAAACACATTGCATGTGTTAGGTATTAGGGTAAGATTATTACCTGGCGGGGAGGAAAATCATTGCTCGGCACCAGTAAACGGAAAACAAATACATGTTATTTTACTACACCCCCTTCCGTCTGCATATCTCTACATTCTCCTCCATTCTGTGATATTTCTTGATTTTTAACGAACCTTCCCCGTTTCGAACCTCATCTGGCGAAACTATGAGCTGTCAGTGCGCGCGCCTGTGAAGGCGGTAATGAAAACGTTATACTTAAACGTTCACCAGAGCAGTTTCCGAAAGAAAAATAGAAGATTTACAATCAGTTGCGTTTATCTTGGTTTCTCACAGACCGATATGACTAGTGGGTAACTTCGTTTCGGAACGTGGTGCTCCTAGACCCTCGTACTTAGCTGCAGATGTGCAATCTCTCGACGGCTCTATCATTTGTCACGACCGCATCACAATGATTTGGAATGATCAGGCCAGCAACGAAAAAATATTCTTTATTGATTCCAATGGTTTCCTACGATAAATAGTATCTTGCACTAGACTGTTTTATGGTTCTACATCTTCTTTTATTGTCAGTTTTTTGAAGTGAAAACATCTTTAGGCGCGTTGAGCACGTTGAGCATTTTTTAAGGTGAGGAAAAAAACCATTGAACTCGAGACACCGACACCGACACCGTTATTCTTTTACTAAAGCTGGGATCATTAAATTCGGCCAGGTGGTAGTTTGTGTGATTTCGGGTTCTAAATACGCTTCTGCATTCTTCAAGATAAAATTAGGAAGAGATTTGATGATTTGCCAATGATTTTGAGTGGGGATTTCGACATCAACTTTGCAGATGATAAAATCTAACATCAATTGAATTTTTAAATAGAGAATTTGATTTAACGATTATCAATGATTGCAATTTTAGCACAATGAAGTATAAAACTACAATTGATGCAATATTTACAAGATATTTAAATAGATTTGAATCAAAATTGTTTGTTTCCTATTTTAATTACCACAAAACCTATAGTTTTAGTTTTGGAATATAGTGATAATAATGATGATGATCGAAGAGTTGTTGAAATTGTGGATGAAAATTCATAAGATTTATTTTTTATTTATTTATTATTAAGTTAAATTTCATATTTCATGTAATTGTAAATTTAAGTTTTAAACAATAGATTGCAATTTAAGTATATAAAATTATATGCATTATTTTTCGTGTACAAAGCGCAAAATTGCAATATAATTTTGTAGCAGTACTTTATAATAAATAAAAAACACCACTTAAGTATTTCCTGCACAATAAAAATATTTCAACAAAAATACCCACGTAATCGTTTGCCACTTTTGTTATTACCCGGAGTGCCACTGTTTATAACCTTGATTACTACAATAGATTACCAGGTACTGCTACTTGGTGTTCCTGTACTTGATTATTAGGGTAGCGATAGTCTAATGCTCCAATGCTCGTAACCAACTAGACTTTAAGGAGCAGAGCGCCCAGCCTTTACTAAGGCTAAGGGAGTTTACTAGCGGGTAGACCTACTGGTCTACCCGCCACTGGCATTCTTATTTCAGATTTGTATCTTCAGCCCAACAATGTGGCCCAGTGCGGCTGGGAGCTGCTAACCACCGTTATCGCCAACGGTTAATAACGTCCCAAACCGACGGCTTAACGTATTCTTCGCCACGGAGCGAACGGTTCGATTGAATTAAAACTCATTAGTCGATTCGCTCCTGGTGAGGACTGTTGGTTTTTAACTCCCATTAAAAAATGAAAATTTTCAATTTACCATAATGTGTGTCTTTGTCTTCGTGGTGGGCGCATGCGCGTACGCAAAAATGCGCGCGTGCGTGTGTATGGATGTTGTGTGGTGTGGTGTGCGTGTATGTTGTGTATGTATGTAACCTCCATAACTTTTGAGCGGTTTAACCGATTGGAATCAAACAAGTGGCGTTCCAAAGTGTTTCACCAAACTTTGATTTTAAATTGAACCGATTCGGAACGATATATTTTGAGAAATCTCAAATTACCGTTCAAGAACTTTTTTGCAATAGCTTTTACACGGCTATGCTGATAAATTCCAAAACTATATACCTCTCGACATCAAAAAACCACGTCGATTGCCTCCGGTGTAGTCAAAATCGGTTGCTTCGTTCGTGAAATATCGTTAACGAAAACTTTGGAAAAAATTGGGATTTTTAAATACCTCCGAAATTTTGTCTGATGAAAGTTAGCGGGAAATTGCTGAGATGACATGTAAGATGAACCATTTTAGTAATTATTTTAATACGCAAGGACTATGATTTAAGAATTGTAGCACATATCTAGACGTCACGCTAGAGTTGTTCAAAAAAAAATTTGTGTATTCGTGCACACTTACGTATACTGTCCGAATACATACAATACACAATACACACTCGTGCATTGTGCATACTTATGCATCCGTTCTGACTGAAATTTGCATGCTCACGCGCTATTTCATTACAATAACACATTGCAAATATACCGGTGCAATGTATTATTCATGCCAACCCGATATTTTTGGAGACGGGATGGTTTATCGTATGTCGCAAGCGTCGACGGAGAGTGGAAGCCGGTGAAAAACAAACCGGTCACAGCGCAAAAGGTATTCTTTATAGCCATATTTTGTAATGCGACACGGGAAAAAAAATTATTTTACGAATTGCAATGTATGATTGTATAAACAAAAGTTCTGTGTTGATCGCTCTCATAAAGCAATTTGTACTGTTAAATTATATAAAGTGTTTTCAAGCGAATTTGTGTAATAACACTATCAATAAATTGTGTTTCTAAAATTTACGGTATAGTGTATTTATAAATATTTTGAAAGTGGTGAGACAAACACGCCAGTGGCAAATACAATCTTTCATTGCAACCGTTTGTATGACGTCATCGCGGACAAAGTCATATTGAGGTTATTACAATCTGAGGACCGGCGGCCTATCACGACTGCATGGGACATTATGAATACTTCATACAGGTTTCATCCTCGCTTCGTAACAGACGTTTCCAGTGAAACTTATTTGCAGATACAAATGCGCTAAGGTGAGCATCATATTACCAAATCTGTATTTTTAGTGTATTACTAACAGGGGCCGATCCAGAGGTCACGGGTACCGTGACTAAACTATATAAGGTTGACATGACTGTGTGACGGCGTAGTATATATTTAAAATGTTACAGTGGAATCTCAATAACTCGAATGTCAAGGGAAATGCAAAAAAATTCGAGTTAACGAGTTTTCGACTTAACAAGAACTTCGAGATACAATATGACTGCGTCGACAAGGAACAAACGTAACGTTCACAGCTGTGTTACTTAGAAAGTTTCATGAATGTATTCATTCATTGCACGTGTACAAGACAAAAACAATAGATTAGAAGCCCCGAACCCGAACATTCATTTTGGAATTTATTGCTATTATTTCGGGGAATTCCAAGTAAGAAGTCATTATATTTTACCAATTTCGACTTACGGAGTCTCCTTTTTGAAATTCGAGTTATAGAGTATAAATATGTACCTATTATCAATACTTCGTAGGGAAATAACATTTTGTTCGAGTTACAAAGTCTAAATAATTCGAGATACCGCGTATTTAATGGTTCATCGGAAGGGAATGGCAATTTTTTCGACTTACTGAGGATTTCGACTTAAGAGGTTCGAGTTATTGAGATTCCACTGTATATGTATATAGAGCAGTTACTCGACTGCTTTGCTGAGCGCAAAACTAACACACAGTGATATTGTATTTGTATGATTCGGACGTGCAGGCGGTTTCGCTCGCTTGTGTATAGAATGAGTCCCTTCGTTTCTAATATTAGCCGTTCTCGCTGTCAACTCTGGTTCGAATATTATCTCCGATACCGGTCCCGCTATTCCGATAAAGTTTTGATTCCAATTTTGGCCCTTCTTGGCCCTAGATGTTAATAATGTCCCAATTGCAATCCGGCAGCGTATGACAAACGTCCATACACACATACTTTCACATTTTTCATAACAGACACGATCGTTAACAACGTGAAATTTATTAAACTAAAAAAAAAAGAGTTTATAATAATAGGAGATTTGAACCAGAGTTAAGGCGACTTTGACTGACGAAACATTACCAACCTAACCATGAGCTATATTAACTTTCTGTTAAAATTGCAAAAATAACAAATATTGAAAATAACACAACCGAAAGATAATTTAAGATGCACAATTATATAGTCTTTGCCGTTGAGAAAAAAGGAACAAATGATACACTTTATGCAAATTTAACTAAATTCACTTAGTTTAGTTTCAATCATATCATCGGAGATGGCTTTGAAAATATATGAAAAAAAAACTAATTATTTACAATTTTTTTTTCGTACATTTTTCATGTCTTCAATTAGTTATTCTGCTATTCGGGACAGAGACAAATTCAAAAAATCAAAGATCATAAAAACCTGTGCAGCCGTTCTTGAGTTATATATGGTGTAACTGACACGACTTTTTTTTATAAATATTCATACAAATATATTTTTTTTAATTGTCTATTCTTAGGAGGTTTGCCAATTCGACACATACGATTGGACGGAGAGGCGTAGACCACTACGACCACGTCAACAGAACACCGCTGCCGTTTGAACGCTAATAATTTATGAAGTGTAATAAACCGCGGCACAAAAAGAAAATAATTAATGAAGAGATTTTTAAAAGAGTTGGATGTGCGTAGATTTCGGAACAACGAGATTAGAAAAATATTATATTGGAATCGTGTGTTTCTTACAGCGAAGAGAAGTGCACGAAACGGAGTTCAATCTAGTGACTAGCGAGCTGGTGAAAGAATACGAGCTGTGGTAGTTCATCGGTCAGGAGCGTCGGCTCGGAGCAGAAGGTACCGGTTTCGGTATTCGAAACACGGGCGAGGCCCTCAATCCGATATGAAAAGTTTGTGGGATCGTATGCTTTAATAGTGAAGTGATTACCTGACACAACGAAAATAAAAACTTCCCCAAGTTCTAAGCATTCTTTTTAGCGAGCTCTCGGGTATCGGCTGCTAATTCACTGATATTTCTTTTGAATAGTAAAATATTTTTTTATTTAAAATATAATTACATTCATTATTTATATGTTTATACTTAATTAACATTTAATAGTTAAATTTTATTTTAATATTTGTTTATATTCAACTACTGGCACAAATTTAGTAGTTAATTTTTAATATTACTAAAAAATAATTTTTTAAATTAATTAATATAAAAATATAGTTATTATTACTATAGACGCTTCACAACAACATCTCTTTACTTTCTATATACGGAAAGTGCTTGGATATATGTGTCCTCTACAGATTTTTTGAGGATGTAAAACCAATTGCGTTGCCATCGAAGATGAGGACCATGGAAAAGAATAAGAAGAAACAAATGCAAAAGAAGAGACAGCTGCACACCTGCAGAAGGGGGAGACACCGGCAGAAGAAGAAGATGAAAAAAGCATAGCTGTTGTCGACAGCAATTCGTTTGATGAGATAGATGTTAATTTTTGATAACAATGTATTGTAAATAACGAAATATTTTGAAAAAGTTTAGTAAATGTTATTTTAATTCGTGATAAGAAATATTTCTTTTTGTAATTAATAAGTACACCTTTACAGCAAAAAGTATCTCTGAAATTAAACATTATTACTTTCCGAGTAAATTAAAAAAAAAATAAATATATCAATATTTCAACAACTTGTGATTTTTTAAAGCTATTACTGTCATCCTTTAGCTTCTAGCCACTTTACCTCGATTAATCTTGATAATAGCGAAAAAAAGTAAACAGATATTTTTTTTATAAAAATTTAGAACTTTTAAGTATTTTTTGTAACACTTATCATTTTCCCAGAATTAAAGAAAAAGAGTTTTTTTTTTCTTTGTTCTCCGCTTATGGGGGATGGTTTTAAAATCGTAGACAGTTCGTTTACACATCTTTCAAAGTAGCTTATATCAACAAAAAAAATTCAAGTGTTTATCTCAAATTTCGATTTACAGGCCAATCTTCTTGGACCGTTTGCTGCGACTTAATCTTTGTGATTATAGTGCCTATTTTAATTGACAATTATTAATGTGAAAATTTTATAAAAAGACAAATGTAATAAAAAATACTTTTGAAACATTATAAAACAAGTGTTAAAAGTTCATATAACTGACTCGGATAAAATTTTACATTTTCATCGCTAAATAAAAAGCAAAAATCAACAAACTAAACATGATCTGCGCCCTGAATAATGTGAATTTTTAAGTACCATAATAAAAAATTTAATCAATAAAATATATAATTTCGTCATATCAAAATTAAAAAGCTGATCAATAGAATTTCATTTCATTATTAAAATCTTTATTATATTATAATTAATAAAATATTTTTTTCACATTTCTCACTATGGCGATATGGTAGACAAAATACCATAGTGTTTTGTCTACCATATTGCCATAGTAAGAATTCTAGGAAACAAAATTTTTGCCGCTGCTTGATGCATCAAACAGCGGCACAAGTTTTTAATTATAAGTCAGTGCTTCGTCGTCAACTGGAATAACTAACCATTACTGAATTTTATATGTGAATCTGTGTACGTATATAAGTATTTATAAAAATATTTGAATTGATCCAAGGGCTCTCACAAATACGAAAAGGTCGAAATTGCATATCAAAGAAAATAAATTATAAAACGAATATTTAGTTTATGATTAATCATTTTGGTGATATTTATCATAAAAGTTTACTCCAACCGCGCGTAAAGGTTAGGTTAGGTACGAGTCTGTACCTAATTTGAATACGGTTGGTTGATGATCGTTCTTGTGAATAGAACTCAGAAAAACATTCATTATTTATCGACATATTAAAAACTACTATGTAACGTGACATACAAAAAGCTTGTTTATATTTGTGTGTATAAATATCATAATCAAGGAATCAATTTGAAACGTAAATTTTTTTTTTCGTTTAGTTATAATAAAACTTTAACATTCTTTTTTTTTTATGATGAGCGAACAGCGCGCACAAGGCACGAGACAAGGGGCGCCGCTATCCTAATTATTTTGTTACACTTACACAACAACATATTTCTTTGTAGTGGATTAAATGAAGTTTTAAATGCTACTTTGATCCAGTATCTAACAGAAAATCCGATTAAACAAATTAAACAGTATAATTTTTCGCGTGATCTTCGGGCGAAAATTTTCCGAGTGTTGTTACGAAAATCATTTACGAAACGGTGAAAAGTATCACAAAGAGTGGCTGCTTATTCAGTGTCCAAAATGCTGTTTATTGCTTCTGTTGCAAGCTATTTAAATCGAAACATAAATATAAATTCTGCGTGGGAGTTAGTGATTCGCAACATCTAGCTTTGTATTGCAGCGGTCATGAGAAAAGTTCAGCTCATTTCAATAATTATAAAAATGGACAGATTTTGTCACACTCTTAAAAATATAAACACTATTGATAGTATACAACAAAAACTTTTAGAGGTTGAAAAGCAGCGCTGGTACGATGTAATCAAAAGAATAATATATGTGGTCCAATATCTAAGTACACGAAATATGGCCTTTCGTGGTCAAAGCAAAACATTATACGATCGTAACAATGGTAATTTTTAAAATTCATTGAAATGTTAGGAAAATTCGATCTTTCAATGACTGAACGCATACGACGCGTAACGAATGATTCAGGTTTCAAAATATGCCGACTTATCTTAGAGATAAGATCCAAAATGAAATCATTTACATACTCGGTAACCAAATTCAACAATTTATTTTAAATTTATGTAAAATTAATAAATATTTTTCACAAATACTGGATTGTACTTCTGACGTTCCACACGTAGAGCAAATTAGTATTTTAATGAGATTTGTCAATTTTAACACAGAAGCTATAAAATTAGAAATAGAGCATTTCCTAGCCTTCTGTCCAATTATCTATACAACTGGCGCTGGCTTAATGTCACTTATAATAGAATAACTAGACAAAATTAATTTGGACATAAACAACTTAAGGGGACAGGGCTATGATAATGGATCAAATATGCGCGGTAAGAATAATGGTCTGCAAAAAAGATTGCTGGATCTAAATCCCCGCGCTTTCTGTGTACCGTGAGCTAGCCACAGTTTAAATTTGATAATAAACGACGCTGCCAATCTCAACCATCATACAACTGGATTTTATAGTATTGTGCAATAATTATATAAATATTTTTCGTCCTCTACCAAAAGATGGGACTTATTAAAAAAATATGTCATAAATGTAACCATAAAACCATTGTCCGAAACAAGATGGTCAAGCAGAATAGATGCAATCAAACCACTGTTTACAAATTTACCAGAAATTTATGGTGCATTACAAGAAATATCAAATGGTGTATCATATGATCAGAAGGCAAAATATGACGCTAAATGTCTAGCAGAAAAAATATGCTCCTTATTCACTTGTTCACTAAATATATGGCATATAATATTGACAAAAATAAATTTTGTGAGCAAAATTCTGCAGTCCATCGATGTGAATATACAAATTGCTTTAGTTGCTTTAACGGAATTATAAAAGTTTTGATAAAATTAGACCCGACGCAATTTTCAAGAAATTGTAAATGATGCCATGAAAATTGCCGAAAAATTCAGATGTCGAGGCTGAATTTGAAACTTCCAGATCCAGACCCTAAGACGTCGTAAGACTCCAAAGAGTTTTGATTATGAACACGAAGACCACACTATAAATGATGCGAAAATCGCTTTATAATTAATGTATTTTTTATATATTGGATTAAGCTTTATCCTCCGTAGACGAAAGATTAAATTTATTGAATAATCAAAATGACGTGTTTAATTTTTTTTAAACTAAGTGATGACCAAGAACAGTCAATTAAAATTAGCTGTCATTTTATCAGGAAAACTTACAGCAAATGATTGACATTAACACCGATGATTTGTGTGAAGAAATTATGTCATGTCAGTCTTTTTCAAAAATTAAATAATGATGTGGCGAAAATTCTCGAATTTATATATTTAAACAATTTGACAGCTGTATGCCCTAACATCACAATAGCATTACGAATTTCGCTAACTATGCCAGTTACCGTAGCAAGCGCGGAAAGGTCCTTTTCTAAATTAAAACTAATAAAAAATTACCTGCGTTCAACAATGAGTCAAAAAAGATTAACAGATTTAGCAACAATATCCATAGAGGAAGCCATATTAGACCATATAGACATACACGAAACTGTTAAAGATTTCGCAAACAAAAAAGCTAGAAGAGTGGAAATAATATAATTTAAATATGTTTATTACACATTTTAGACTATTATTTAAATAAAGTATGTAAAAAATTAATTCACGTTTTATTTTTCGCAGTAATTGGCAAGCGGAAACGAACTGGTTTTACCTATTTAGGAAAATATTATCTAATTATATAAAACTAGAGAACATTTATTTTGGTCAAAGTTAACAAATAAGTAATAAAAATTAGTTGAAATATTAAGATTCGTGGAAAAATAGGTGCTTCGTAGGTTTCGCACACAGGCGCTGTGGGGGGTCGGCGCGGCCCTGTGAGCGAAGCGCGAAAAGCTAAAGAACACCCGATGATGTCACCAGTGAATATTTTTCTGACCGTAAAGCATGCATGCCCGCCGGTGTCACCAGCCCCGAGGGCCTCCCCCACCGCCCCCTTTTAAGTTGACATTTTACAAATGATCACTTTTAAAATAAAATTGTCGTTTTTATCCCCGTTTTGACGGATTTTAGCCCGAAGCCCGTACGACCGCTAAAAAGAGAACATGGAAAGCAAATTTTATTTTTAAAATGATTTTTGTTGAATGTCAGTCTAAAAGGAGGCGGTGGAGGTGGCCCTTAACCGGCGACGCCCCCGGGCAGACTTTCGTTCCTTAAAAAATGACAAGAGTTTCATGCAAAAATTCATCTCTTATTCAGCCCCGTCGAGGGATACATTTTTCAAAACATCTAATAGCATTATTAGAAATAACACTGTATAGAATGGAATATTTAACAGTATTATTTAATTTATATCCAAAAACATTAAGATCGAATATTATGCGTCTCCAACTCCTAAAATGATCGGACACCTGGCAGAACATCAATACATCTTCCGTATTGTATTTTTTGAGTATTAATAAGGAAAATGCTACGACAGCTAGGTCTTCGCAAAAATTGAAAAACAAACTTAAGAATTTTACACGTAAAAACGACCAGCTTCCTATATAAATTTTTCCTTCCGTCTACTCGAGAACCGAATTTCTAACAATCTATTTTTATTACTCGCCTACCGGATTGAAGGAACGTATGTAACAAATTTCGAGTTTTTCTAAGAACGTTGGTAGTACACGTATTTACCGACGTGTCAATCGGCCTGCTGGTCCAGGCCTTATTTGTATGGGGGTAAGTTGAAAGAGGTAGATCTCTTTCAACTTACTCCCATACAGATTGATGAATATTCTACATCAATTGGACGACGGAATACATCCCTCCGAATTCTTCAATCACAAAGCTTCGCCTCACTGTAACATCAAAACGAAATACATTCACAAAACCGGGAATGTACAACGCACATGGTAATGTACTCACATCGCGATCGTCATCCGAACGGCGGTGGCGGCGGTCGCGAGGATAGCTTCGGGCCAGAAGGCTTGGTGAATTTTCAGATCACTCATTCGGTTCCTCATAGAGCAGAGCACGTCGGTCCCCGCGCTTAGCCGGCGCAACCTTCGATCTAGAAATCATGGAAGGTTTGGCTCTGCTACAGAGTGATATGCGACAGGGACTACATCGTATATATACCTAACGCACGACCGCAATACGAGGAAGTACTTCCCCTGTGACATAACAGTGGTAGCGCGTCGGCCGGAATGACTAATCAGTGTGCATTGTATTGTATTACGTCGGCCCTAACACGAAGGTAGGCATTCATGTGAATTAGGGAATCGTTAGGGCAGCGGTTATTAATGAAAAAAAAGTTGTGTCATACGCGAGTGAGAATCGCGTGGCGAGGGTTCCGTACAATGTTGTCTTCTCGGGGAGAAAATATAAAAGAAAAGCCCTTTCCAAAAAGTTATTTACATGATAAATTGTTATTGGAGTAGGTGCTTTAGTTTTCCCTTGCACAAACTTCGAGTGAAATATGTAGTCGTTTTTTTTTAGGCAAAGAGCAAAGTCGATTTGTTTCAGTGAGAACTTTGAACTTATTTTGTCTCCAGAGTGAGTAAGATATTGTAAAGGTAGTAATGGAATGTTTATATTTGAAGAGAGAATGATTTTGCTTTCCTGCGAAATCGCCTAATTTTCCCCTCTTCGGAAAGGAAAGGTTATGTATTACGTTTACATTTACGTTTCGATGTTTTGAACACTTGCCGACGCACTCGTAACGGTCATTAAATCAACTCTGATGCATAATGAATATGTAACCAATTGTCATCTAATACGTTGATTCACAGTTCCTGTCACCACCGCCTAATTACGCGCCGGCGGCCCGTTTTTAGCTGAATCCGACGTCTAAATATCGGATTTATGGAAATACTCCGAGTGCGGCGGATTGTTCTTTGATTTTAATATTTTACAGCCATGTACACAATAAAGAAGTTATTAACGAATAAAACTGCGTAAAATTAGTTGTAGGATGTACGTTCTATTCGCCTTTTAAAATCGAATAATAATTTCTGTCTAGAAAATATAATACAATTTATAGCGTGATTGTATTATTAATTTCGCTATGCACCGATGTTCAAGCGCCGTAGTGATCCTTCGTAACTGTAAAAAAAAATCTCCACGTATTTTCTAATGTAAATCATAAACTAGCACGACCAAATAAAATAATATATCAATTCTTTACACAAAAAAAAATTGGTTACCTGTAAAGTCGGTTTACAGACGATAATTTTGCGTGATAACATATTAAGAAAACATTGATGAAAAATTGCATTCTTTTATGAATTGAATTGAATTATTATCACTGAGTTATCATTATTTTGCATAATACACAGAAGGAGATAATTGAAAATGACAATGTTTTCGATAAATTAACATTTATTTGCACTCGTTAATTCAAGTATTTTTCTACTTAAATTATACAGTAACGAGATAGATGCGTCACAAGCCGAGCGCTTAGGCTGATCGTGGCTCTCTATTATTCCGCGCTCTCGCTCTCACGCTCGGCTCAGGCGGAACGCGACAAGAGTCATGCTTTTTGGTACGTACAACCGGCGTTCATTGATTTATATGACGTTATCACGTCAAAAAATCTCCACGTATTTTCTAATGTAAATCAAAAACTAGCACGACTAAATAAAATAATATATCCATTCTTTACACAAAACAAAATTCACATTATACAGAAATGTTGAGTTTTTAAGATGCGCTGCATTTAATGCTAACATAATCGGCAGTTGTGGCTCGGTGGACGAGGGCAGTGCCCCGAAATCAAAAGGTAGCGGGTACGATTCCGACCCCGCTCAAATTGACCAATAACATTTTAACTTAAGTCATTCGCTCAGTATTCGGAGTTCGTATTAACATCACTCGAATGATGCGCCATTTCGAGAAGTGACGTGGGAGCGAGACATAGCGAAACACTATCACTGTCTCGCTCTTCCACTCTAAAAACGGCATGCCACCCTCAAGTTATTACTACGACTCCGGAAGAGCGCGTCAATCCCTCGAAATACGACCGTGACCACACCGCGACCAGAGACGGACGGACCGCAAACCGCGAGCGTGCCGTTTCCGCTTTTCGCGTACGCAACCCTAAACGGGCGAGTACAGAAAGCTATCCTGACACGTGAAATATTCACGTGACTTAGCGTCGACGAGGGCGCGGGGCGCCACCGGCCACGTTTATTGGGTCACTACCACTCATACGACTTCAACAAACATCAGGTACAAATGAATAATTGTAAGCTTAATTTTTTTAGCTGAACGGTATATATTTTAGCATAATCGTTGACATCCACCTAAGTCTATAGGTAGATGTCGACGACTATGCTAACGTCTACGACTAACCATAGATCAAAGACGACATCTTGGATTTGCATGGCAAGTGTTTTTTTTTCTTGTTTATTTAGCGTTTTCCCAAATCGGCAGGCTCTTGAAACTCATTAATGTGAAATTTGAACTTGACCTCTGTACTGTGCCCAATGTAAGTAAACACTTATGACGTCACTCGGTCGACAAAGTTACGAAACCACAAACACTATACGAAAGGGAATGTAGTAGTGAGGAGAATTTACTTTCCATAATGTACTTTCTGCTCTTCCATGTATTGATTGCACTTAAAACACATATATATATATAAATCTGAATTTAATACTTATATTACATACGTTTGAATATCTATGTAAACTTATGGACTATCGAAGAAAATAAAGATTTAATCTTAAAAATAATTTCATGCATCACGCAAATCGGACCATAAAAGGGTGTAGTGTTTTATCGGTTTTTTTATCTTTGAAAACCGGTTAAATGACCTTCACCTCAACACTATTTTTAAAAGAGATATATTCCAAACACAGAGTACCTCATATAGTATTCCGTATCTAGTCTAAATTCTAGAATAAAATTTTATCCCCGATTTTAGCCCCGTGGTACATTTCCGACCCTTCATATTTACATTTCGAAGGCAGTAAATTTAGCAATACGAATAATTTTTTTTAAGCGTGTCGCTTCCGAGCCGAAAACAAACCAAAGCGTGTGTAATTGTTTTTGCGTGTGGCGAAAGACGGTGAATAATGCGCGAGATATACCCACTCAGAATTAAGTGTTGTCACTGCAAAACAGAAATATATTTGTCGTTGAATATTTAGTTATCATTTAAAATAAGGAAAAATATATAGCAAACATTTAGGGTCCTCTCTTTAAAGAAAGTTATAGTATATATACATAGCGAAATACCTCTCACTGACTGAATCTCTCATCATGAGATCTCCGAAACTATAGGTCCGATTGATTTGAAATTTGGCATACTTTCTTTTTTTTTTGGACGTGAACGCTCACTAAGACCGGATTTTACGGAAATCTTACATCATTTCATATCTTTCCGGGAGGAGCCGCGGGCAAAAGTTAGCATATGCATATATATTATTGTAGTATACAATATCTAACTTTCAAAATGACGGTGTTCCCATATAAACTTTTATTCCCTATTTCACCCAATTATGGGATGCTTTCTAAAGATATGAAAATTGAATCTCTTGTATTCTACTAATACTTACCAGAAATCTAAATGTTCTATCGAGCTTTTACAGGAATTTTCACCCATATACTGAAATGACACTATTTAATATAGGGGATGCAATTCCAAAAATGATTAACATCAAAAATGTTCCTGTTAGCAATTTCCACGCTAATTTCCATTTTTTCTTCTATTTTTCATTCTTAGCGGTCGCATTTCAAAAAAAAAATAATTCCCTTTTTGCGTGCGTATATCGCAAAAGGAACTCCCTTCCTTGTTTCTAACTTAATTAGGTAGTTTTCGCTCTGAGTTGATGTGTCAGTCAGGAGTAATCTGTTTAATATGTTAGCAATTTCATCTGTAAGTATACCGAGTCAGAAGATTCACTGGAGAAGTTCTGGCGCAATATCGATGCCTATATTTATGCGAAAATTTCAATCATCTACGTTTTCATTGAGTGAATCCGTCAAAAGTCTGATCAATAAAATAATGGCACGTTCCTAAACCAAAAACATAGGCAGGGTCTTCTCACCTCACGCTTATCTAAATGATAATTTATTAAATGTTTAATCCTTTTCATCAAAATGCGATTAACGATTTTTTGTAGGATTACTTTTAATATCCGCATTGTAAATTAACTAATTACAACATTCGCTAATACATTATTTATTACTTAATGTTCCACTGTCACTAGTTCTGAGAAAACAATAATCAAGTTAAAAGATTTGAAACTACTAAGAAATCTATTGTATTATAGGGTCGATATTGATCCTAATATTATAAACATATTTTTTATAATTTACTTCAAACTATTCGAAGATATGTACAACAATAAAAAACAAAAGTGTCTGTTTTGCCATCACCGGTTTTAGGATATCAAAAACATCATTCGCTGTTGCATTTTCCTGTTTGATTAATTCAACCATGCGTGTTCAAATTTCCACGCTGGGCAGGCGAGACGTGATATCACAACGGGACATCCCGCTCATGCATCTGACACGTGTATAACGCAAATCTACAATCCTCCCCCCTTTACGATCCGAATACTTTCATACGAAGGTTTCAACAATTCGTGAGATTTCAGAGTCTGTCCGTCTGTCTGCATTCAGTGACCGAATTACTCAGTGGTAGTTACTGCTGCTATCCATTTCTTTTACAGTTTCAAGATTATTCTCGTCATGAAGCAGATTTTCTAGCCGACTACGTCGAAACAAAATTGTGGTTTATGATTTTAGCTGCGTATGTAAAGGCATGTATGTGGGTTCGTCTATTACTTCGCAGGCTAGACGACCGTGTAATTATAATGGCGGATTTCCCTCAACGGCGACCGGGCGCGTACCCGGGACGACCAGATATTAGGGACGGCTGATGGTGGCGAATACACCGATAGGAACGTGAAACGATACTAAAGGGAGCCGGAAAGGGAACGACTGGTACTACACGGCCTAGGGACGCCAAGACTGCCATTATCTCTCGGCTCGCTTACCAGTTTCGTGCGTGACAGATTGTTGGATCCTTTGAATTTGGTCGCGCATCACACAGGTCGCCGTGGCGGCTGTTAAAGATTTATTTTAAATAGTGCTTTTTCTGTTGATTAGGATACATGAACAGTATTTAATGTGTAGCAACAACATCATGCAAAATAACATTTTTCGATAAATCGTGTGTGATGTAATTTTAGATTATTTCATATGAATATATTAAACTTATACAAATTCTTATACGTCATGTAAGAAATTGAACAAGAGCGGCACCGGGATGTGAACCAGGAAATGACTGGGTTCATAATAACGATTGACAGCGAATTTAATATGGGATTGACAAAGAAAATGAAGGGAATCAATCTGTGTCGACTCGGAACATATAAACAAGTCACACCGAAAAATTTAAAAACAGTCGAAAAGTACCCAATTGCATTTTGTTGCATCAGACGTTTTTTTAATCGTTTCACTGTTTAGGTTATACCCTACCAAAATTTCTACGCTGCTGCGATCCAGGGTCGGTTAAATTTTACGTGAATAAACCTATCTGTCAATTCGATCATGGTCCTATTGCTTCGAAGACAACGCTCCCTTGACCACTGAGCCTCCACCGCTTAATAGTATAGCCAGAGTGGGATCCAGGGGAGAGTCATGGGGGTCACGACCCCTCTGGGATGAGTTTTCGTTTTATTATTATAGCCAAATTGGAGCCAGTCCTGATTGAACCACTACAATATGACCCACTCCTAACTCGAAGGCAGCATCCGCCCTTGAGTATAGTCTTCTACCCACTTTTTCTATGCGAAAATCACAGAGTCTAACCAGTGGCAACACAAAACGACATGGCAAGTAAAAGAATGCTATTCACATTCTAGACTGCTTAATCACTAATTCGGTCGAAATTCTTACAATTTTGGGTGCGTCCGTAATTCTTTGTTATCGGCTCGAAGATAACAGGCGGTTTTTCTTCGTAAGGTGTAACAATGATGTCACCTTATCCGAAAACTTGGCGTGGTCTATATGATTACCTGTAGGGAGCGTTCGGTATGTCTTTTTAGCCCAAGTTTAATCATTAATTAGGTGTAAAAACTTGTTAAGTTGCACTAGATGTACGCGTTTTATAATTTAAGAAATCTTCAACTTGCAACTGTATTACTTTATTAAAGACAGTCCTTTTAACACCCTTTGGTTGAATTTATATAATAGCGATTAGCCGATTATGCGACACAGAGGAGAATAATATTTTTATATACGTATATATCTATATATATAAATTCTGTATACATCAATACGTTATAGCTTGTCAGCATCTATAGTTGTAATGATTTCTCCTGTTTAGATGAATACAACTGAAAAAAGATTAGCTAGTTAAATAGTTGATTTTCAATTAAAACCCTCCCGTACATCCTAATATCGCTTTTGACGTTTCTAACTACATAAATCACGGAATTACCGATTTTCAATTACTTCATCATCTTCGGAGGTGATTCGCATAAGCAGTTTGACACTGGGTATTCGGGTCCCAAACAGGACCTATTATTACAACTCTAACTTAAACCACTATATCACTTGTAACGATACTAACTTTAGCGGTTTAGGGTAAACGATGTTTAAATCTCTCCAGATTTTCCTCCATAAAACAATCAAACTCATATTATTCTTGAAATTTAAAACTTTTTACCTAATACGCCCTGACAATCCCAGGTTTAATGTTGTTTTTTATGTAGATTTTTAGTTAAAATTATATTGTGACCAACAAATATTTATCGATATCCAATTTTGTTTGAATGGGCTGAATCGACTAAAAGTCGAATTTTTTTAATTAAATACAATTTGCTTTATTTACTCTATAATTAGGTTAGGTGTGAATCATGTATGCGGACGAGGTCACCGGCGCCGGCGCTGCCGTCGGGCAAACGAAACGACAGGTTATCAGGATTTTTATCACCTAGTTTCTAAGGTGTAGTCTTAGTATAATCTTTTTTTCCCAGATCGAGAAGTAGAGAGGTGGCAGTCAACAGTCAGCAAACTGCATTGGTGTACTAAAGAGCAGCGTTTTGGTTGAGTCGGCATCGTTATCTGATATAAGTATCTGGAATCGACAAAGTTTGCATGTCACCAATATAAATATGTCGTGATTAGACTTTGGCATGATCCGGCAAGACCTTTATCAGCGTTACGTGATGCCATTATTAATTGTAAATTTACTATCAAAATAATCGATAAGGTCCTATCCGAAATCAATAATGTGTTTTATTGTACGGGCTTTCCGAGGTTTTCCAAGAGCAACATTATCCTATAATTTTTGCTAACATAAATAACAAGTTTTCAGGAATTATAAAGTTTATCGTAAATAGGTACTATTTGATACAAAAAAATTTCAAAGCATGTATACCTTCATTCCGTTGGGGCATTTCTTAATATATCAAAACTGGCTAAACTAGTTTAGGCTTTGTTTGAAAGAAATGCTAAACCGAGGTCTAGACCGAAACCTAAATTATTAGAACTAAATTATGCGATTATCCGAGCATTTAACCAAGTATTGCTAGACATATATGCTATTAAAATTTAAAATATTTAATTACAAACTTAATCGACCGACTGCCCTACGAAAAATTAAGAACACATATGTATTATGCAAACTGTTAAGGCTCGTACAGACAGACGACTGTCATCGCGTGCAGACTTCGTGTGTCGTTCGGTCCAACTACAAAAACCAGGTTCGTCTGCTGAGCCCTAATAAAAAAAACATTTAATGCAATGGTATATTATATTTGTAATATAAAAGCGACTATATTTCATTTCAAGGGGAAAGCAATCCGATAACAGCAAACGTTATCACCACCGGCATATTAATATAACGTCGGGGAAAAGGTTTTTTCGTATTTTAAATGCAAATTTAATATAATTGTGCATCATATTTTATTTATATTTAATTACGATATATATATACATATGTTTATGCCATTTCGTTTAATAACTTGTTGCCATTGTTGACTTGTAGTAATTTAGAAACTTGTGATTAAAAAACTGCGACAAGTAGTTTTGACAGTCCTCTCTTGTTGTTAACCCAACACCACCTAAAGAATTCTGAAGAGACCGAAACAGGTGAAAATCTTAGAGTGCAAGATCAGGGCTGTTTGGTGGATGCATTAACACATCCCAACCAAACTCTCTCAATATTTGCTGAGTGGCTAAAGCTGTGTATGGTCTGGTGTTATCATGGTGAAAAGCACAACCCTTTCTATTGATTAATTTAAGGCGTATTTTTTCTACTTTTGGTTAAGTCTCATCAGCTGTTGACAGTAGAGATCCGAAATGATAGTTTTGCTCGTCGGTAAATGCTCATAATGAATAATGCCCTTCCAATCCCACCATACACACAGCATCAACTTATCGCGAGTTAATCCGGATTTCGCTATAGTCTGTGGAGTTTGCTTCAAAGGTCAAAGGGCTTTGACCTTGATCTTTTTCACACGGTTTTGTCGTAGGTAATCCATTTTTCATTACCAGTGATCAATCTGTTCAAAAACGGTTCGGTTTCATTACGTTTCAATAGAGAATCGCCAATGAGTACATGATTCATTAGATTTCTTTCAATGAGCTCGTGTGAGATCCAAGTATCGATTTTTTTTTGTATCCGACGTTTTTCCAATGGGTCAAAACTATTTTGTGGTCAATCCCCAACTCTTAAGCTATGTCGTAAGAACTAATGCGCTGATCTTGCTCTACTTTTTCCAAAATGGCCTCAACTTTAACCGTGACAGGACGACCACAGCGATGTTCATCTTTACCATAAAATTACCAGACTTGAACCACTTTCTTGCTTATCTTATCGACACTTCATTAGATCCATAAATGTCACAATTTTTTTTGCGGCTTGTGTCGCATTATTCTCTCTTTTATAAGAAATCTTTAAAATGTATCGAATTTCGACCTTAGACTGACTCGTTTTTGTGGACAGAAAAACAATAGAAAAATGGCGAGACGTCGTTTTTAAATTTTATTCTACTTTTTCTAAAAATGTCATCTATTTAATGGTATCAAAGCTAGCCATACACAAACAGCACAATCAAAGAGATTTTATTGCAATTTTTTAGTTATAGAATACAAAAAACCTTTCCCCTGACCTAATATGATATGAATATGACGATTAATATTATTAATATATCGATAAATATTCCATTAAAAACATTCCTGTAAAAAAATATACCAATAGTCATAACCAGCTTTAGATGTAAAATGTTTTAGAATTTCGAGAATTGATAAATCGGCCATTCTATTATGGACTATGAAGTTGTCTTGAAACTACACAAGTAAAGTAATCAATAATTTATGAATAATATTCTGTGACTATTTATGAAAAATTACATGACGCACGATGATATGGTGTGCTGTGAGATTACCTGTGTAGTGAATAGTTCAATAATACTTAAATTAAATCAAATTTTTCTTCACAGCGCATGTGGGTATCATACGAATCCAAAAGGTTTTATTTCGATACAGGTCAAAAAATTGAATACAATGTAACTAACGAATCATTTTCAACTACTCTCATTATACAACCGGAATAGATGTCGTCCGCGTCGACCTTCTAGCAACAAAATAGTATTTCATCGCAGAACGCACCAACAATTATACAGTATAAGAACACGAACAATTCGGCAAGGGCATGCGAAAAGACATGTTATCTCATTAGCAACACGCACATAAATTACTTTATAAGAAGCTACGAAGTAACTACACAAGTTGTGCGCGAGCGCTCATCTTTAAACTTGGGCAACGTAACAGTGGCGGATTTATTTTTTTTATGAGTGTAGGCCACTTTGTTACCGTCGCCCCGTGTAACTTTCTAAAATAATAATTTTCTGAAATCTGCCACCTCTAGGCGCGACCTATACGGCCTATTGACAAATCCAGGTCTGACAATATTAATGCTATGTAGCATAATAAGGCGACAGATACAGAAAAAGCTCTGGCTAGACCCGACAAAAGCACGTGTCGTTCGCGCTTGGCCTAGGTCCGAATAGAACAAGCCATGTTGGACTCATTAAACTAAAACTCCGATATAATATAAAGATGATAATACAAAGGTCGTATCGTAATCGTAAATAATTTGAAAAAGTTCACAATTTTAGACTTTTTACTTTCTCTTCATTCTAAATACTAACTATGTCACAAATTTCAAATTTGTAAGTTTTAAAATTTAGAAATTTGGTGATCATTGAGTATAGTGAGTTTGTGAAACGAAACCTTAATGGCAGATATTTTTAAAATTTAATATCAGAAAGTAATAAATTAAGAATTTAATTAAGTACATCAAGTATTATTTTTAAGCTTTTCCTTACATTTGAAACAGGAAGTATCAAGAGTTGCTTCTGAAAAAGGTTTGACGGTGGAAATAGCAGCCGTTTGTTCGATTACGACAGAACCCTAATAGTTAAACTGGGTACGTTCTCGGAATTAGATCACGTGACCGCTTCATTCAAGTTGATATATACCAAACACACACGCGAGCGCACACGCATACACGCACATACATGTGTAAACACACACACAAACACACACAAAACGCGCGCGCACATGCACAAATATAAGAAAACAATAACGAAATTTAAGTATTATTGAATCTATAACAGCATCAGTGATAAAGACTTAATACCTAATAATTAATAGCATATAATAACGTATGACGTGTGGAACATAGTGAAATTCATCGTTCAATTTTTATTACAATGTTTTTGGATCATAACGACGTAAGTCAAATAAACTCCCACACATGCCAGCAGGAAAAAAAAACAACAACAAATTTGTTATACGTCATAACGTCTATGACGTATGGCAGATAAAGCCAGAGTAAAGTGACGGCCAAAAATAGCATGTGTACGTGCGCGTGGCTGGTCACGTCGCGACGACGTCATCGACTTACTTTTCTCCCATATCAGTCGCAGGTGGTTTAGACGGATATGGTAGAGATATTCGTTTTGAAAAATCTTTAAAAAAAAATAATGGTGAGCATTAACTCGACGCGCGCGACTGATTTGACTCCGCTAGCGTAAATTTGAGAACATATCATCGTTTAAGATCTAGCACCACGTAAGTCAATTTTTGGCGGTTTTGAAATTTTGATGCCATTCACTAGAGCAGTGTTTGCCGACCTTTTTTGGCCATGCCCCACCTTTACATTTCTAAAGTTTTTACGCCCCTCATACATCATATTTAACTTCTAAACGAACCGTCAAACGAAATTATACCTAATAATTATTTACAGCATTTTTTTTAAGAATCCTCCTTTTTTGTTAAATTTGTCAACGATATCTAGCATTGCATTTGAATAACCCAAAGCGAAAGGGTTAAAGTCGTGTCGAGTCCATTTTTTAAATGCCCCCCTTAACTATCAAATTGCCCCCCTGTGGGGCGTGGGCCACACGTTGGGAAACACTGCACTAGAGCATCGGACGACGCATTGTTTCAGCCAATCAGAAACAAGCATTGTCGAATAGAAGCTCGTTAATGAAGCGAGAAGTAACTGCACGGGACCCATCAATCGGTTGTAACCCGGGGACAGTACGTAAGTCAGTTTAGTTCTGTAGTGTTGACCCAGCGGCCACTTGTTGCTGACAATTAACAGAAAAAAGGTGAGAAAAAACGTTATAACCGTAAAAAATTGCATTGTTTTATTTTTTTTTAGATATTTTTACTCTTTAAATTTGATATTTTTGTAATGAAATAAATCTATTTTGGTTGTAGTTGACTTATGTGTTGTTGATTCTGTCACGTGACGGAAGTTACGTTATGTTGTGGAGCATGTAACTTACTGGACTTAGGTACATACTTAGCCACTCGATTGTTATCGATGATCCTTTTAATGGGTATTAAATAGATCGTTGAATGAAAATTTGTCATTGACATATCGTTTTTTTTATTTACAGAAAATAACAAAAATGAGCTACGGAGACGACAATATCATCATTGCATTGTGTAAGGAATTAAAAATTAAAAATCCCCACATTTTTTCCCCCAAAAAAAAACAACCTAAGAAAATAGTATGTCCAATATCAAATAGAGAAAATGTTGATATAATGAATTTACCTCTCCTAATTACACCTAACAATGAAGATAGAGCCCTATCTGACTTAGTTGAACAGTCTTCACTACAAATTTTAGAAGATAATTATTTAAATAATATTACTGAGAAAGTAATAGATATATTAGAGGAACAAGAAAAATCGCCAACAATAACAGAAGAAGAAGACGTAGAAACGTCTACGACACAACAACCACAAATAATATGTGAAAAAGAATGTGAAAAAGGACTGAATGAACACACAGGAATATTTTCGGAACAAGAAGTTGTAGGAATAAGCATTGAGAAAGGACCCGAGGTAACAAACAATACTATTATTAATGAAGTGAACGAAGAAGAACAGATAACACAAAATATGTCTATAGATGCTAAAGAAGATAATGAAAACGAAAAAAAAAAACAGATAACGAAGAATATTCTGGATATCTTAATTCTAAACGAAAATCTGTTTTTAAAGATAGCTGATGCCAAAAAAGAGTGGGCAAAAAATAAATGCAAGAAACTAAGATTAGAGGGAGAGCAATACACGGGATATCGACCAGATAGCAAGAACGAGAAGTTTAAAGTTTTACATGACGTTATGCGGCCGCTCGTGAAATAGGATTTCGATGGTCTTCTGAATCCTGTAAGAAGTCTAAATTTCGAGCATGCAATACCTTATCAAAGGAAGAAAAATGTTATATTTTTTTTTATATTTTGGAAGCAAATGGCCTGGACGCAGAGAAAACAGTATGTTGTATCTAACGTAGAAATTGGAATAGAAAAACAAAGAAGACAGATGTATTAAGACGAAATGTTAGTAAGCAATATTTTTTAACCATTGAGCCTAAAGGTCGTATTCAAGGATGCATGGAAACTTTTTTAAACACTTTAGTTACTACAGAAAATTCTGTGCGTTATAGGACTGAACATTTCAAAAAGGCTATGACAAAAAAGCAAGAAGTGACAGGACCAGCCAAGAAGGGAATAAGAAAATAAAAAGTGAGTTTTTCAAAACAGTTTTTTGATGATATGCCTCAAAGGCCATCCCACTACTGTCGGGCATGAATTACAATACTTTATTTAGGACCAGTTGTACACAACAAATCGAAACTATAAAAGTTGTTATGTGAAAAAATATAACCAACAGCAAGATTAGTTTGTGTCTCGATGGTTACTCGATCAAATATTCATAGAAAAAAAATTTTGGCATATTTTCACCCAGGAAAGACCAATGCGACGTGTGCCGCTCTCACAATATTGAAAACGTCGGCGAAGATGTCAGAAATTAGTAATGAACACTTATTAAAGACGAATGGAGCTAGAGAGGAAAAAACTCGAGATGAATTAAGGGCTATAAATAAAGAAGCGCATGTGTTTACACATGACGTACAATCGGCACAGCTGGGTCCTAAACTTCAAATTAGTGCAATATATTATAAGACAAAACTATGTGTTCACATTTCCCCAAGTACAATTTAGAAAATAAGGATGTCCACTGTTATTGGTTCGATGAGTGCACTGCGGATTTGGTGACTTCAATGTATACTTCCTGTATAGTAGACTGCTTGAAAAAAACTCTAGCCAGAGTTATTACCTATAATTTTATACTCTGACTGCTGCACAGAACAAAAAAAAATCGCAATGTAGTTTTATCCAATGCATTGCTGGAGTTGGCAATGGACTGCAACATCCAGATGATCCAAAAAATTTAAAAATGGGCCATACTCAAGATGGAGGTAGATTCTTCTCCTAATGCAATAGAGTGTCAGATAAAAAACGAAGACATCTACTCGCCATCACAGTGTGGGTCTCTTTCAAAACAAGTTCGTCCTCAGCAGCCCTATATCGTTACTATATCTATATTACCTATGGTTTTTTTCATAACTTTTCTAAATCTCTTATGTATGATTCGATTCGACCCGGCCGAGTAACTAATGACCCAGTAGTCACGGATATAAGAATACTACTTTATTAATCCGAAGGTCTAATAAAATATAAACTGAATTATGACGACTACGCATTATTGCCCAGGGGAGCGAAACTAAGAAGTGTTTTGCCGCAACCAAATCTGTATCAAAGCAGACTGCCGATATCACAATTAAAGTGGACTCATTTACAAGAATTAAAACACGTAATTCCCGATGTTTGTCATAGTTTTTACAACGGTTTACCACGTAAATAGATTCTCGAATTTTTATTTTTCTTCAAATGTTATCGTTGTTAAGTTACATTGAGTTTATTTCTTTCGGCTTTTGTTTATTTAATATGCCAATATTTTATACTTAATATTTTAAATAATACTATTACTACGATATTGTGATTATCTAACCTATGCTCAATTAGTATGGATCTCATTAAAAACAATAAGTTTGATTATAAATAAAAAAGTGCAATTAATTACTATTAAGGATAATAGTTTATTAGCTATGATTAGTTGAGGAAGGAAGGAAAAGTCATTTAATAAATAAATTATTAAAAATTGTTTTATTTTCAATTTTGCATGCACAAAACACGTAAGTCATGCCCACATGGATATTAAAATAAGACAACACATGTCAAAAAAATCGGATATACATATTTCCCTATTTTTTTAACTAATGACTTTTTATTTCACAAATCTATTATCAAGTGTATACAAAATAGTATTGTAATAGTATCTTCAAAACTATTCAGTTTTTTTACTCTCCTGAAAAGAGACTATTTTTGACATACGTGATGTAAGAACTTAGCGACGATATTTGTCCTTTGTTGGTATGTAAATATAATAAGTAGTATGACAACTTCAAAATTTTAGAGTTTATTGTTTAGTTTATATTATTTATAGTTTATTGCTTCCAGTCGAGAGACCTAGAGCTTGGCAGTGTTGCCGCTTTTGTGTATCGCATACCTAGTACTGGACAACGCACGAAATTCTGCCGCTCTGAATTGCATGCGAACGATACAATGCGCAGATATAACGCTCCCCGATCCTTCCTCCTTCGCCCCCGTTTTCCTATTTAACGCCATTGTGACGCTTTCGTAACTAACTTCACAGCGGCAGAGTTTCGTGCGTTGTAGGTATTGTAGGTCAGAACTCGAGACTTATAAAAATATAATTAAAAGATATTTCAAAATCTTAAGGTCATAGCTAACGACTGTAAATTAAACTATTGGTAACAATAACAACAACACTTATACATCGAAAGCTTAACATAACTGTGTTAAAATATCATAAATCAGCAATGGATGAAAAATATACACGTTTAGTAAAGATATGCGAAGTTTCGCGGAAGGGCAACGTGACAACTACTTCACTTTTTGTCAACACTCGATTTCAACCATATGTAATTTTCGTACCATGGGATATAATATGAAAATAATTTCTTAAAAAGTCAACATTAAAAATAAAACTTACATTTTAAAGTAAGTACACTACCTAAATGAAGAATTTCATAATTAAAACAGGTAAATTGATAGTCCTTTTTAGTTTAAGTTTAATATTTTTTAATTGAGAATTGTTTTAAATAACGTTTGGAATTCGTTACTTCATGGATCAAAAGTAAAATATTGATTGTTATCTATATAATGCATACGCGAAATACCACTGACTGATTCATCACGAGATCTCCGAAACTATTGGTCCGATTGACTTGAACTTTGTCATAGTTATTCTATTCGGGACATGAACGCTCACTAAAAATGGATTTTACGCATATCGAATTCAAAAAAAAAATCATCATATTATATCTACGCAGCCGGCGCCGCGGGCAAAAACTGGTATATAATACAACAAAATTATGAACAATTTTCAAATGTCAGTTCTATTTAAAAATAAATTCATTTGAAATATCATTTGGTTCTAAATCACAAACAAGAAAATCTTATTATCAACATACTTGTCTTTCTAGGACCGATGACGACAATATTAAAATCCAACTACAATACGTTTTTTCTTTCTACTACGAACGATAATTAGCGTACAGAACACAGCAATGGATTCGACGCGGAGCACGTCCGATCGCTTTATCACTTCCGATAGCAAACGTTTTTATCGTCGTCGCCATAAGCGATACCGAGAACAAATTTGTTTACCTGTTTACTATGCGCCTACGTTTTCGCCGAAGTCGTCGCGGACATAACATTCGCCGAATGCTTTAACGAGCAGGTATTTCCGTGCGTATACGGGCGCTTCCGTGCGTATACGGGCGCTTTTAACCGGGTTTTCCCGAAATTTTTGGGATTTTAGAGACACATTGTATCAAAATGCCGCATTTCGGATGGACCGATGCTTAAAGTCGGTTGTCATTTTTCCTTTTAATTTTGGAGTATGTTACAATATTTATGAATCAAACTCAGCCGCAGCTCATTTCCGATAGCAGAATGAAACTATTCGCAGACGTGCGCATTGATAAGCGTAAACACCAATAGTTTTCATTTCCTTAATATTTTATTCGATTGATGCAATATCTACATATAATCCAGTTCTATATATAAATTCCGATACAATTATATTTCTTTAATTTTTACGGTGTTCACCGGTCAAACGGTACGTCACGGTTGAACGGTAAATCGGCATCTGCATAAATAATATTTTGTTTCTGATCAATAGACTACTAAAATATAACTTATCCATCAATCAAGTAGAACCGGTTACATCACGATGCGGAATACTCGGTAGGTAAGATTTCGTGAGCGACAAAAACCACAAGGTCATTTCGCTTTTTTTTTATAGATTCTACCCGCCTATTGTTTGTGACTCGGCATAGAGCTCTGAAGACCCCATGATTACAAAAACAGATTTCAAAAAAATATAAACCGCTTTCAAAAACCTAAAAATAATTAAATGATTCCTCAGTTCGTTTTGAAAATCGGTGCCAGATAAAAATTCATATAAAACTGCATCTGGAATGACGGTTTTACATGAATTTTCACAATTTGCAAGTTTTAGTTATTATATAATTTAATTTGTGGCTTAAGACAGTTGTAGATGTATGTACAGATGGATCAAGTTGTATGCGGAGTATTACAATTAGAATCTCGTGGCAATTTCAATAAGCATAAACACAACAAGGATACATTATTACGGATTTATCCTATAGTCTAGATCCTATGCCCTATATTTTGAAATCAGTTCCATGGTACCACTTTCATCACAATCGTTTTTTTAAATTGACTGTTGTTATAGTCATTTAACTACCTTAATCGAGATATCTAATCGTCACCCGCGAAATACTTATCGTTGAGTTCCAGTGGCCATCTGCAGTCATCTTCATTAGTTCCACATCAGTAAACATGCTTTTTACATGCAAATGCTTGACTTATGGCTGAAAACAAAATTGCTATATGTATACTTATAATATTTGAGGATTTGCCTCAATTCCTCATGGCTTTCATCATCAGAACTGGAATTCAAAAAACTGGAGAAAAAAAAAACCCGATCCTGAAAGTAGATCCTTTCACATAAAAAAAAAATTGTTCAATCCGGTTTGCAAATAATGGAATTCTAAGAAAGCAAACATTTATAAAATACAACTGAAACCTACTCCTATTTTAGACAGTTAAAAAAAAAAAGAGAAAAGTCATAAAAGTTAGATTTTGTGGACTCATAAATGGATGAATAAATTAAAATTGAAATTTTTCTATTTCTGTAGTTAAGTGACATTCTCGGTATCCTAATACGAAAGTAAAAAATCAGTGTTGAAACTTGTAGAATTATGTCTATTGCAATTCCAATATGAATTTGGCAAACTGCTTTCAATTTTATTATTCAGTACAACATACAATGTGCTGCTACGTCATTAAATAGACACCATTGAACTATGACGAAAGCAGTAGCTGATATTATTTCACACACTTCGATAGCGTAGCCTTCATTGCCATAGACTATTTTTTTTCCAATCCTACTAATTACCTAGTTCCTTAGAGATTGAATGGTGATGATGAAAATTAAATTAGCACAAACACAAGAAAAGCTATCAAACATGAGAGTATTTTATCACAGATATAAAGCATTTTCGATTAAACTGACAGGATGACATCTGGCCGAGGCAGGTTTTTAGTAGCTAGCCAGCTACTAAAGCCCTACTTCGGCCAAGTAAGTGCTGGAAAAGCAGTAGATTGCCTATTGACTGATGTAAAATCTGCATTAAAAAAAGTCTCCGAGACTGAAAGTAATGTCTGGGGTATATGATCAGGATTTAGAAAAGAGATGTCATATAATGAAGATGAAGTTTTTTCTCTAAGAAACATTACAATTAAATTGTTATTCGAGTAATAGAAAATTACAAAAATCAGTATATATGCAAATTTTTTTCATTTATTTGCATCAACGACAAAAAAAGTAAATTTTTACAAAAAATTGTTAAAAACACTACATTTGCTAAATACTTAAACATGAACTCGATGAATACATTCCTCGTTCCCAGTGGACATTCCAGAAAAATTGAGACATAAAATTCATGTACATTTCAAAGCTTCATGCTTCTAAAATTTAAAAGTTATAAAAATTATAGTTATATCACTGTGAAGATCCATGCAGCATCAACACAAAAATATATTTGACCCTCCCTTCATTCCATGCGGTCGTAGACCACGGAAGTGAACACGGCTCATCAGTACAACTCGCGATAGCATTAAAACTACTGATTGGCTTTGAATGACATAAACTGTATTTGATAAACTAAAGTCGAAACTACATTTTGAGATAAATAAAATATAGTTTGATGTATTTAAAACATATTAGCATTAGCACGCAGAAATATCAAGACTGAAATTCAGAAGTACAAAAATAGTTAGAACTAAAAGGCTAAGACCCATTTGCAATCAACAAAAATTGACTACTAATGTCGAAAGGTGTTGTGCTCAATGAATTAAAAAAAAAGAAATGCAGAAAAGTGACACCGACTCGAACCAGGTCAGTATAGATGCCGAAGGGGAACACGAAAATTGAGTGTTTGGACTTCGCAGCCATCTACATCAACCGGACCACTTTCAAATCATCAAATTAACACAAAATAAAACTAAGGTAGTGGCCTGACTTCAGCCCACCTTGATTTTGAGCATTCTCATTATTTTTTATATGAAACTTCAGATACTTGTTCTTTGTACCCTACTTTCTTTTCCAGACATGTGGTAAAATTAGATAAATGGAATCTTGGAACAGCAGCAGGTGTCAGCTATGTAGTTGGTTCTTTCAATTTTTGTTAATCCAATATTTTTATAAATGAAAAGGGATCAATTATTTACTATGAAAAATATTTGGTAACAGATAAATTATTATGTGTACATAAAATCCATTATGGACTAGGATTAATATTCAAACGGTCACTAAGTGGTGTGCCTGAATCAAGGTTACTACTGCCACTACACAAACAAACTTATGAAAAGCACTGCAAAACAAAGTCATCTTTAAAATAAAGAGAAATTGTAAACATCAGAAATCTACCTTTTAATTGGCTCTTCTGGACCAGTTTGAAAAGAGGGTCTAGGAAGAAATACCTTTCTTCCTAGGTCCTCTTTTCGAATTGGCCAACATTCATCATCCCCTATGTTATCAACTTTTAAATTTCCATGCAAACACATAGAAAACTTTAAGAGAACCGTAGAAGCAGACCAAAACCTATGATTTTATATGATTTTGACAGTTTATTAGATCAATGACACAATGGCACTGATTAGTGGCAAACAAACGCATTAGACCACATTTAACCAAAGTAATTATTGAATTTATTAAGTTTATTCTAATTGAAATTGATTGCTTTTTATGACTCTACTTCTGAATTAAGTTCCTTTTAGATGAGGTGTTAAAGGTGAAAAGAAATGTGTAGGAGAAATAATTGAACCATTGTCTTTAATCTATTTATGCTGTATGTATCACAAGAGATAATTATTTTTATTTTCAAAGACACAACTGAAATAATGCATGGCTTCTAATATTGCAAAGTACACATGGCACACATTATTTTGTCATTATAATGGTACTAACAAAACCGAAAGAAGCCTAAATATAAATATTGTTTTATTTACATTATAACATCTAACATTTGTATGTGACTATGTATACTTCAATTTCACAATGTAACTGGGATAATTTACTTTTTTAGCACAGGTCATTATGGAAAAAAATTAATAAAGAATTGGTAGAATAAATAAGGATATAGATATAAATTCCTACATTTATAAAAATTACTATGAAAAAAATGATAAACTAGATTTTAAATACCGAACTTGCAACAAGTAAGGCATTTTTCTATAAAATAAAGTAGAATTGATCAGTAATTCCAAATTATCTATTATAATGTAAGTTGTTTGAAGAAAATAACAGCATCAATATATTAAAAAGTGTTTAAATAGATAGGTGTATATTCTTTTAAACAAAGAATAAATTCATTTAAATTACCAGCACCCGGTTTCTTAGAATTGGCAAAATAACAAATTCTTTGAGATTTTGAAGGTAAATAAACATGTTTATGCTTAAAACGATTCACCCAATTTATTCATACTTATTTATTGCAAGTGGGCATTGTTATCATGAGAGAATAGATGATCTCATCAATTGTTCTATGGATGATAGTAGAGATACAAATTTTGTACAGGATTCTACAACTCACACTTAATGCCATAATTATCATCCACATCATTTTTATTGTGTAAAATTAAAAATATTTTCTTTGAAAACAACAATTATTTATTTCTAAAATGTAATAAGGACAAAATTAACTTATTTGAGTATGACAAAAATGTACATAAATAACAATGTTTTATTGTAACTAAGCAGATCATAGCTTGTAAAACAAATTAAAAACAACAAAGTGAACATGGTCACGCTCAGTCAAGTAGGCGCCAGACGCGCCCGCGCGTCCTCGGCAATTGCCTCTCTGCTCACCCTACCTAATATCTCCTTTAATTACCCTATCCAAGCCTGTGGCTCTGTGTATCTCACATCCATGGAATAATATACCTTTGGACATACCACTTATTTATAATAATTATTAGTTCCTTTCGGTTTTATATAGTCTAAAATATCATGTAAATTGAATGAATAGTGAAATGAGAAAATGCATAAATATCTGTCAACTCATTAACTTCTTATTTTCTTGCAATATGATCTTATACTTATTCTATCTTGCAAGTACATAAGTAAAACAAGGCATGTTAATACGTATAGATAAGTAAAGATGAGATAATTTGATGAACTGTATGTTGAAGACTACAGATTTTTCTTTATAATGAATTGTAACTATATGTATAAGTTGTATCTATTTATTTTGATGTATTAAAATGAATATAATATAAAACGATGCTGAGGTGCATTACTGAGGTATCTTATTTCTTAATAATATTGGAACAATTTACAAAAATTAATTCAGTAAATAAAGTAATATTAGTAGGAACATTTTATAACTTATAATGCTTGGTCCCAAATAGCTAAGAACTGAAGTCTTGCCAATGTTACAACCCATAATATTTTATTTTACCATATATGTTATTCATGTACCGTCCAAAGGTATATTAGAACGGAATAAAAATGTGGTTTGGGAAATTGTTTCACTAATATTTACAACTATTTTCACTTTATTGTGTCCTTTTAAGTCACATGCAGTAACTTTTTAAATTATTGTAAGTATCATTAAAATATTTTAATGAATTAGTCTCATCCAAAAATTTAAATTTTCTGTATAATTTTAGTTCATAGTAAAAATATCAAGAATAAGCCATAGTTAAAATTATATGATTATCTAATAATAAATTAATAATGAACTTTTACATTGTTTAATAAAACCATTTAAAAAATCAGTTCAGAGATTAGAACACTGCAATCTAATTTATTGCAATCTAGTTTTTTCTACCGAAACAGAACTCTTGTTTTGAAACAGATCCAATTTTCAATGACTTGGTAAAAGGGTACAATTATATTATAACATCCTCAATTCCCAAAACAATAATACTTCAAACATCTTTAAGTAGGCATAAATTATATGCCACAGAACCATAATAGCAATGGTATCGTTAAGTGTTGACAACATACCGAGCTGTCTCATCTCATGCATTCTTTGTAATCTCTCTACCTCAACATCTCACTGGTGTGAAGTGTATTTATTACATTTTCAGAATCATAATTCTTGTGTAAGGAATTTTACAAATTTTCAGTCGAGCATACAACTTAAATACATTTATAATCATATCAGACCTAAGCCTATTATACTTACATCATTATTCAGACATAACAGTTCAATTCGACACAGCTTATAGCTCAAAAATTGACACAAACATTAAAAACAACGAACCACAGAAGAAAGTACTGAACCGAACATGAAAAAAATTAATGCACTACACTCATGCACAAAACTTAAAGCTGGAGTGGCAGACGAGTGCTCCGGGTGCGTCAGAACTTGAGTTTGGGCTTGAGCTCGTGCGCCCGACCCCCCCATTCGAGACGGTAGCTACGCGTTCGCCACTCGATCTCGGGCCGTAAAAGAGCCGTCGCCAAAACTAGAGGCGCACACGCTTCGCTCCACACCCAACCTACTAGGAATTGCACCTTGGTAAACGGCAGCGAGCCGTTCTGGACCGTGCGCAACAATAGCCAGTCTAAGAGGAACCACGCTAACACATGCACCAGAAAGAAGGGCAACGGTTCTGCGCTGAGAAGTACGCCCGCCGCCCAGGCCGCTCCTGCGCCCAATGGCAGGCATTCGCTCAACGGTTCCAATAAAGCTGTCGCAGGTAGCATAGCTATGCGCAGCCTTGCCCATCGAGCCAGACGGGCTTGCATTCCACCGACAGACCGCGTGCCGCAGTTTTGCAGTGCCGGCAACGACGCTACGCGTAATCGCCAGCCACGTTCCACCAGTGCTTTCGCCATAAAATAATCTTCAGCCAGGTATTCGCCAAAGGCCGCTATCCCGCCCACTTCGTCTAGTGCAACGCGTCGCACTAGCGATGACATTCCCACGTGACAATTGATTCCCAAGAAGTCGGCACTCAAGTATAAACGTGCCTGTGTCGTACCAAAGTACACTTTCTCGTATAGCGCTGCAAAGCCTTCCGCGTCACAAGCGAACGGCATCTGATGCACTATGCCGACGTCCTCGCGGCTCTGCATCTGTTGCACCATGTCGAGTAGAGCGTCTTCACGCATGCGAATTCCTGAATCGCTGACGAGTACGAGCGGATGACGTGCTGATAAATATGCGGGCTGCATATTGTTGATTTTAGGGTTGACGCCGACCCGCGACCCACCGACGAACAAACGCGCTTCGACCTCCGGATACTTGTGTAACAGTCCGTTCACCACCTTCACAGCCTCGTCGCGTTCGTCTTCTACACAGAACAGCAGCTCATACGTTGGATAATCCAGAGTAAAAAAGGTTTCGAGGTTCGATTCAAGGTTTGGGTCGACGCCGGTGAGCGGTTTCAGGATCGACACACCGGGATAGGGCAACTCGGGCGGTGAGCGATCAACGGTGCGATACAACTTCCACTTGGAGTACGAAAGGGCCATGATATGGATCAGCCACAGACACACCCACGCGACTAGAAAGAACACCGCGAAACCGTACACCGTATACACCATAGGTATCATAATTGCAGAGTTATAATATCGGATGCTCGTTCGGGCTTCATAATATCGACTACAGAGTTGTGCCGAAAATCGTGTGCAAAAATACACTCATAACACTGGAGTGGCAGAGAACAGACGACGCGGTGACAAGCCTGCCGCCTTTTTATTGACTAGGAGGCATTACGAGACCGTTATCACTTTTATCACGACATAAAAACGTATAAATAGACTGAACCGCACAGACATCAATGAAACCGAAAAATCGGCCACCAACTGAACGACAGACTTCTTATATTCGTACGATATCGCTCCGTGACGATAGTCACGTCCACAGATTAAGTAAATTTCATTTATATAGACTATTCGTATCTGACAATAAACTCATCGCTAGTCTACAACAAGTGTTAATTTGAACAAGTTGTATTACGTCTGTACAACTATGATAAAAGAAAAGGACGTTTATCACGTATCGACTTACGAGAGCTTTCAACGTAACTTTTAATCTTTTATAATATGGGGACATAAAAAAAACTCGCTCTGACACGAATAACCATTTTTTTTTTCATACATAACACAGATTACGAAATTATAATTAATGCCATCTGTTGATTTCTCTCACATTATGCTTTTATGAAAGCGTTTTTTATTTAATTTCTTTTATGAATGGCAATACTGAAACAATTTATAGCTACGGAAGAATATTGGTTGATATTGTTATTTGACGTAGAAAAATACCGAAGGATAAGATTTTATTTATCTAAATGACATCACTTACTTTGTCGGCACTGAAAATTGTAATACTTATTTTATTTCATTTGGTTATTTTAATGTTTTGGCATTTCGTGCTTTCTTATAGATATATTACGCCTTTCCGAAACATGGTAAAATGCAAATGCAACATTTTATTGTAAATATTGATGGCAGCGTGATTGATCTATTAAGCCATATGTAGGCAACAACCGGCCCGCTGTAAGATTTGATCAAACCCGGGAGAAATTTTGAAAAACTCAATAAAAATATATATATATATATTACACGACTTACTCATACTCACGGAATCAAGTGAGCGAGCGACGCGAGTGGCAACGATCATCAAAAACTGAGGCGGCAAAAATCAAAGTCTTTGATGTTTGCCGCTTCACGGGCGGTGTAACAATAGTATATTGTGTGGCAAGAGGTGAGAGAAGACGATTTGTGACGAGGGCGAGAGTTGACTGGCCGAGCGAAGCGAGGGCTATCATCGCCTTGGTCTGAAATGGTCTTTGTTTCATCCCGCGCCACACACTGTATTTTTCATATCACATGCAATGAAACAACGAGTTTTGATATTTGTTGTCAGTCGAAGTAATACTATTTCAGACAAACAGCGCAGTAATATCTTTTACTATTTGGGGTACTCATTTTTTTAATTGATTAAAATCTCTGACAACGATTTGACGACAGCTGTCAGACGATTATGATTTCATTCATCTTTGTTTAAAATAAACAAATGCGATTCTGACAGACTTGAAATAAAACATAAATAATAATAAATGAACGTGCCGGGTAGAAACAACATTATTTCTGCCCGGCAGAGTCGCATTGGTCTGAAATTGTCTTATTTCGACTGGCAAAATAGAGATCAAAACTCGATGTTTCAATGGATGTGATATGAAAAAAATATTCCTTCTCTATTATTCTACACTAGACAATTCTAAATAATTACTTCATTTTGTCTATATAAGCGAATGGATGACCCGAACTTTAGTTCAGTTCTATTCGAGTTACCGAGGCGATAACTTTGACAAGCGATATTCTAACGAACTACTAGTGCCGTCAATTTGCTTTGTGACTTTGTGTGCATCTTAGTTGCTTATTAATTATATTTTGTTATTAAATTTATCGAAAGTAAACGAAAATGACGTCTGGTGGAAAGAAACGAGAAGTAGATGCAGAGGGTCGCCAGTTTCAACAGAAATGAACTGAAGAATTCTTTTTTTATCTTGCACAATGGCAAGCCTATTCGTTTTCTGTGTAGTGAATCCATTTCAGTGACGAAATAGTTCAATATAAAGAGGCATTACCCAACTAAGCATCCTATGCTGCACTCATTGCCGACATGACAAATAAGAAAAGACAAAATCCAGAACCCTTTAACAAATTTCGAAAAACAGCAGCAAATGTTTTATATTCAGGGAACACAACTTGATAATATTATAAAAGTTAGTTTTATAGTTAGTTCTACATTGGCAAAGTCATAAAACTATTTGCCGAAGGATAGTTTATCAAGGAGTGTATGTCAAAGGCTTGCAGTGACTTATGTCCTGAAAAAGAAAATTAATTTGAAAAAAAATAATTTGTCAAGACGAACTGTTATGCGACAAATAGAAATGATGCCAAATTATATAAAAACAACATTGACTGACCGTATGGCTGGTTTCGAATCATTTTCCGTAGCATTAGATGAGAGCACCAACTTATCTGACAAAGCTCAACTGGCTATATTTATTCGAGGTGTTGATAAAGAGTTCACTGTTACTGAGGAATTGCTCGCTTTACAGCCGCTAAAAGGAACCATTTCAGGAGAGGACATTTTTAACGATGTTCAAAAAGTATTCAAAGTTTTGGCTTGTCATGATCAAAATTAGTTGGAGTATGCACATATGGTGTACCTTCTATGGTCGGCTTACGTAAAGGTATCATCGGAATTTTGAATGAAAAAGCAACTGAACAAATGTGCAAAAACATGATTTGATAGTCCTTCATTGCATTATTCACCATCAGAACTTGTGATCTAAGTGCATTCGACTCCAGAATATTATGAATGTGGTAGTAAAACTATCAATTTTATTCGATCCCAAGGGCTTAACCATTGTCAGTTCAAGGCGTTTTTGGACGAAATATCAGCCAAATATGACGATATTACTTGTTATTGTAAAGTCAGATGGCTAAGCAAAGGGAAAATACTGAAAGGAATTAAGATAGCAGATTTTATGCAAATAAAGGATAAACCACTATTTGAATTTAGTGACCCAAAATGGATTTGTAACACTATTTTTGGTCGACCTTACAGGCTATTTGAATGATTTAAATTTGGAACCTAAAAAACAAGGACAATTAGTAAATGATTTGTAGAAACATTTGAAAACGTTTCAGAAAAAAAGCCTCTTGTGGGAGGCACGGATGCTGTCTGGTAACAGTTATCATTTCACCACACTCTCTGCGTATAAATATATTGCTTATGCTCAATACGCTGAAGAACTCAAGTCATTGTTAGGTCAATTTTCGAACAGATTTAGCGATTTCAAAAACATGGAAGATAATTTCAATTTATTTGATGCTCTAAAAAAAAGTAATGTTCAAAATACTCAATTACACTTGCAAATAGAGTTGATCGAGATTCAAGAAAATTCAATACTAAAATCATAATTTCAAGACGTGGAGTTGTGCGATTTCTATAAAAAATAACTCAAAGAAAACCATTTTTAGCAGCTTAGAAAATTCGTAAGAAGATTAATTTATGCGTTGAGCAGTACTTACACAAGCGAACAGTTCTTTTCAATGATGAAAGCTAATAAATCAAAACATCGTATAAGACTGACTGGCGATAATTTGGAAAATTCTTTACGTCTTTGTATCAATGGAATTCATTCAAACATCGATGGATTAGTTTCCCAAATTCAAGCTCAAGTGTCTCATTGACTTCAGTGGTGCTATTTAACTTTCGTAGTTTGTAGTAATTCCAAATTTTACAATTTAATTATAATGTAGTACTTATTTTTTTTCATTTCATTTTGTTATTTTATTAAATTGTATTATATTAACATTGTCGTATTCTTTCGTGTCGGATATATATATCGCTAAAAATTATAAACACTACTTTAAAATGCACAACTTTTGAACGTCGCCCGCGAACGTATTTGCACACTAAAGTTTGGCCCACAACATGTCAAAGGTTACAAAGATACCTGCATTAAGCCTTACAACAAATCTGAAATATTTGGAATTTAAGCACTGCAATAAATGGAACATGATGATCTTGAAACATTTATTTAATACTTTAAACCCAGGGCCGGGTCTACTATATGGCTTTTGGGCTTCAACCCAGGGCCGTGGATTTAAAGGGCCCCCGGCTAAGTCAAGTCAGTCAAAAATAGAGGATATGCAAAAAAATAGGTGAGCCCCTAAGTAGTATTAGCCCAGGGCCCTTTTAAATCACGGTCCGGCCGTGTTCAAACCTGAAAACAATGAGTAATATTATAAAATAAAAACCATTCTTTGACTTTGTCCTAGTCGGGTAATAAAAACTAGGTATTAGATCTAAGTTTTCATTTTATGATTTTAACCCGAGTATAATTCTAATCTAAATAAAGAGTTATATATGTTAACTAGTATGTTTTGCATATGTAAATGTATGAGTGAGTAAAATTATCTTGTATAGACAATGTTAAACTAATGGTTTAAAAAAAAACTATAGATATTCGAAACAAAACTTTTGTTTTACTTTCCATTAATTAAATACCAGGAAACACAAACTTTGGTTTAAGTTTGACACAAGTTTTTTTGGCTATAAATTATTTAAAGAAATCTGAAAAACGGATAACATTTGGCGTACATTTTTAAGTAAAAAAAAGAATTGATTTAAGTATTAATCATTCATTCAATAAAAACTTTTGCAAAATGTTTTATAACAAAGGTTTTTATGTGAATTTCGTTAACGATATCTTTCGCACACGATTTAGATTTTAATATGGTTTGTGTCAATCAACATTGTTTTTTAAGAAGGACACTGATTAGATTCTAAAATCTACTGGTAATAAAAAAATATACAAATTACACTTTTTGAAAAATTTTCTTTCAACGACATTTTTTTTATATCAAATGGTTTTAATGTGGTTCACAGCAATCGATGCAATTAAAAAAAAAACTGTGTAAAATTTGGTATTTATCGGTATAGTACTCTAAAAGTTGTTTTTAAAAAAACAATTTTCTAAATCAATTTTTCAAAATCAATCGAGCTAGGCGATTCAAACTTTCTAAAAATCTATATTGAGTATTTCGAACACTGTAAACCGCATTTCGATCCGATAATAGTTTAAGAGATTTGAAAGGATTACATACGTAAACATACACACGCGCCTGCGAAAGCGCACGCACAAAGTCATAAAGAAGACATTATTTAGAAAAAGGTCAAAATGGATTCCTAGGATCTTAAAACCTCAACATATGAAACGTCAGAATTTCGTAAAACGGATTGAAAATAGTAATTTCCGAATTTATGAAAATTTTACAGATTCATAGCAAAACTTAAAGGTCACAAAGCCAAATTGCACCGCAATGAACACATATAAGAATAGGAGAAACATATTGTATGAAGAGCACGATTCTTATTTTCCCATGTGAAATTTTAGTAAAGTTAAAAATATATGCTAAGCAACGATTAGCGTCCTCTAAAAAAGTGTACCATTTTTTGACAATTATATTTTACTAATAACTGAGGTACAACTTAACATTAGCTCTGTTCCTACTATTTTTTGTTTATTAACGTGAATAATTACGTATGCATTTATTGTTTTTTCGGTATTTAGGTTTTCAAGTTTTATAAGAGAATGTGTCTAGTAAGTAAATGCAACTTAAGTTGTTTTACTGGTTTCAGCGCCGGCATTCAAAATGTTTTTAACTTTTTCTCTACAAGCTAAACATTTTTGTTGTCTCGTTGATATTTAATGTACAAATTTGTTTTTTTCTGTGTTAATTAAGGTATAGATTAAATTCTTAAATCTGATGTTATTGATCTAAATTAATAAAGATTTTAGCGATATTCAAAAATTTTGGTTTATAGATAAAATTTGGTAGTTTTTCATACTTCTCTATGGTTAACAATTCAGCTCAGTGGCATAGGTTTAATAGGCCTTTTCATCTCAAAATTTTTTTGTGCTCATGCGTTAGCATCAGCCGTCTTTTTCGTACAGTTTTTGATAAGCAACCACGATAAAGTACCCGTATATAAAAAATAAAAATAAAACAATTTTCGTTGAAGCATTTTCAGTTTAAAAAATTGAAAGAAAAGAAAGTAATAAATCATATAATTGAAAAAAAAAATACATTGCATTATTCCTAATTGCATTTTTGACTTTGTAAATTTAATATTTTTTTTATAATCTCTTGTCATTAAGATTTTATTTATAATAAAAAATACAAAAAATATTCAATATCTTATTTACATTTTTCTTATCAATAATGCCATATGTAATCTCAAAATATTAATGACTTATTTTAATAATTATATTCTTATGAGCCACATTCATGTTAAAAAAAAAACTGCTTTTTTCAGTACTACAAATGACTTATAATTATTGATAAAGATAAAATTGTTAATATTACTTTTTTTTATATATAAATAGTAAGCAAATATTGATACCTAATCTCTCTATCAGCTCATTTTTTTTCCCTTTTTGTGGACGTCCATGACATTTAAGCCATCTTTTTAATTGCTCACAATTATGAGCTTCAATTGAATCATAAATAAGTGAAGCACCATCGATGGTATCTTCCAATAATTTTTGATTGTGGTGATAGTATTCCTTTTCCAGCCATTGTTCATTAAAACTGTACGAATCTTTTGAATTCCCACCATTTCTGCATGGCGACTACGCATGCGCTAGTCTTCTGATGAAAAGGCCTATTGGCTATGACAAATAGCCAAAGCATAGACTGTAGATTTAAATGTAAAATTTTGCTTTCCGCGGGAAAATTATGGCGAATTTATTAACTAAATAATTAACCTTTTAAAAATGAATGTAACTAAACTATTTGATAACACAATTTCGTTCGAAGGTTACCTATCACTTAGTCGTCGCATTTTAAATAGCCCTCAGTACACTATCAAAAATCTTCAGTTCAATGCATTGACTTTACGTTCCCTTAGAAATCTTATTCCTTATGAAATCGAGGTAAATATCATGATTTATATGCCGATTTATCTTCCATAAAAATCAAGTGAAACTGTCATTTGTAGACACCTGTTTACAATTGTTTATTTTTAACAGTCAATTTAAAATTTGTGCCCAGTTTGACTATGTACTTTTTTGTTGTAATGAAATTCGTTGTTGCTCGTTGGTCGCAACCATGTATTATTATCCATACCATATATTAATACCTACTAAAAAATTGTTTGTGGTGATTTCATTTGTCGTTCGTCAATAGTATTTGTAAAGATTTGTTTATTAGATATACTTCTAAATCTTTCTTCACGAGAAACATTCTTTGTTCTAAATTTGCAGTATTTCAACAAATACAATGAAGTCGGTGCCGTGTCCGCTGTGTTTAGTCAAATGTTGCAGATTCCATCAATAATATGTATTTTCTCAACTGAAGATGTAACGTCTGTATTCTACACTTTGTTAGATGCAGTTACTAAAAACTGTATTAGCCAAACAGGAAGATGGATGTTTTTGGATAAAATTATAACAAATATTAAGGTAAACACCATGCATTTAAAAAAAAAACATTTTATAATTTTAGTTGTTTTATAAATAATGACATACTATACTAAAATAATCGTAACTTAGCTAGAATAAATAAAAATTGGCAAGCTTCAAAATCTGAATATCAATGTGTATATTGAGTAATTGAAGGAAAATTTTAGTGGAATAGAATTATAAACAGTTAAAGTTTAACCAGTTGTGGAAGTTAATGAAATGTGTTTAATGAACTAAGTAAAAAAGGTATGTGGAATGAATAAGTCCAGATTCTAATAAGAAAACATAATGATTGGTGGATTGATGAAGTGACTCATAAGAAGAAAAAATAGTTGTGATAATGTAAAAAGAGACGAAAAAAATGATTAGACTTACTACCTATCTATATAGATTAATCACAGAGTCCAATTAATTAGTGGTTTAAAAGATAAGCTAAAAGAATCTAAATTAAATGTCAAAGCTTAAAAAATTAAAACTAAAGAATGTCTAAAAGGAAGAAAAAGGGGGGTAAAAGATAGATATGGCAAAAGATTCTTAGAAATTATTTTACAATTTTTTATAGTTCTAGATGAAATTTAAACCTTTCTAAAATATTATGAAACAGACCGAATATTCCCGAGACAATGTTTTCTGGATATTGTCAATATAGATGTAAATGAGATAAAAGGTGATAAGTGTGTGAGAATACAGTTGTGGATAACAACGTAAATGTAATTAAATATTAAAATCGAAGTATAAAAAATATTAACATACCTATAAGAAATTATAAAAAAAATAGAGTATGAAACCTGACGGATACGACTGGAGGTACCCATAGTGGAGTTATAGTAGCAAGCCTGCTGTATCAGTTATTTATTCAGTGCTGAAAAAATTTGAAAAACGTAATAGCATGACAATGCAATAATTCTTTTATGTATAAGTTGAAGAGTCGAACTAGTGAAAGAGTTTGTTTATTTAAATTCTTTCTTTACATTCCCACCTGATATTCAAAATTTATTAAATTGATATTAACATATTTCATGTTTAATTCAAAAATATAGATCTTTTTGGTTTAAATTCATTTGTATATTTTTAAATCCATTTGAGATGTTATTAAAACTTTAACAATGCTAATGTAGCAATTCATAATTTATATAACCATATGTGTCAAAATAAAATTCTTTTACTTGATAATCATATGGTTAACAAATTAGTAATTATTTAAAAACCTTTAACTGTTGAGAGAATAATTTTTTTTTCTAATAATTGAATAATTGCTAGTGTATTTTTAAACCATACAATTATTACTTTTAACAACATTGTTTCACAGATATTATGCAGAAACAACCAAGTCATGTCCTCGGCTTTAGTTATGAACATTTCAGAGCATTTGCTCACAATGGCTATCGACAACAGTTACACTTACTCTCAAAAGATTCAAATATTGTCATATTTCAATTATTGCTGCTTTATTTGCAGCAAAGAAGTAAGATTACTGAAATTTGAAAAACTCAACACTTATTTGTAAGTCTACAATATTATAAAATTACAAGCCTTATATCACCCAATTTTATTAATCAATATATATATTCAATATACATTATAAATCTGTATCTAAACATACAGTTGTAAAGATAAATGTATTCTGTATATTTCATGATGTTTTTTTTTTGTATATTTATGTATTGATCTTTGTTTATTTTGTATATTCGTTTAATGTATATTTCATTCTGTATACTTCATCACGATGACCTTGTATAAATTTTTTCAGCTATCATTTATCCCTTTATACATTTTTACAGCATACAATTAGCGCATCACATAGTTGAATGTGAAGATTTCTTTGGCCAAATGACCATAATGAAGACACTAATGAAATGGTGCATATATAGAAAAGATCCTATAAAGAAAGCTGAAATCGCTAAGGATTGGTTTCCATGTCACATTTTCGGCGAGGCGGCAATAAAGTTTTTCATTAATTGTACATTTGAAAACTTCTTGGAGGTATATTGTTTTCCTTTTTTGATTAAACTGTGTATATGCGAGAGTAAACCGACTGACTGATATATCAACTCATAGCCCAAACTACCCAGTCTAGAGACTTGGAGTTTTCTACAGAGGTTTTTGTCATAAAGTAGGCGAGCACTAGAAAATAATTTTTGGAAATTCAACCTCGACGGAGGTAAAGTAAGAGATGAAAAGTATGGAAAACCGTTGCTGAAAAAAACTGCTGAAGTTATTCTTGTCATAATTTATATTTTAGCTAATTATTACTAATAAAAATTAATGGCATCCATAATTTTTTTAAAAGTAAACGGGGTTGAAAATGTTATTATAAAAAATGAAACTGGTTAAACATTGACACCGAAATTTATGTTATGTGAAAAACCGAAATAGCTGAAGCTATTGATGTGAAAATTTAGAAATTGAAACTTTTATCCAAATTAACATTTTTGGTTTTTGTTACTCATGTCTACTACTATATAAATTTGTAGTGTCTCTCTGTATATGCAATTTTTTGTGTGAATTTTAAATTTTTCTACTGTTTTTCTATATATGCTTTTATAACTTAAGAAAAGTTCGATCGATTTTAGTAAATTTTGGATTACAATCGGAACATATGGTTACACAAATGTTGAGCTATATATGATTTCGATAAAGGGTCTGTCTGTTTGTTTGTCCATGCTAATATCTGAAGCAGCTTAACAGAATAGAAGTAAGTTAACCTCTTGAAATGAAAAATAGATTCTTTTTATTTATGTATCTATACTATTCTATGAAACCATACAAATAATATTTTTGTAAAAATTGTTGTAACCTAATAATCTTTATTTTTCTTTTAAAATTTTTATTTTAATTATCTTACGACCCCTTATAGTTAAAGAATGACTTCTTGATCCTGATGAAATGTCTAGTACATTAAGAACATGCAGTTGCACAACTGACAATCTGTAATATCATGTCGATAAAATGTCTGTTTATATGTTTGTCTGGGCTGTTTTACAAAAAGGTCGAGTGGATTGTAATCAAATTTTGTTTATTCTCAATGATGATCTTCCATGAATGTGTATTTTGTTTATTTTCTTTGCGTGACTAAACCATTCATATAGATTACTACGTACTGGTGATATGGAGTACACGTGAAAGGGAAGATATCTGAATAAAAATAAAACTTTGTCTGTATAAATGTTTGTACGATTGAATAGATCTACTGCACAGATTTTTTAAATTCCTTCACCTTCTATCTCTAATAAGAAGCTCCCTGAGCCAGATTGATTTTATTAACATTACCCCTTGGATTCATTTTCATGTTTGTGCTACTACATGTTCCAAATATTCTTGCACTGTTAAAAAGCTCCACTGTCCTCGAGTACTATGGCCCAAATTTTATTTTGATACTGTAATTTACCGCGGTTTCGTTCAAATCGGAACCGTGACAAATAGCGGAATCGAAACAGCAGGCGGGCAGAATAGAAAAGTCGAGATTAGTATCAAAATCAAGAACAATATCGAAGTCTGAGTCGAGTGTGTGATCAGAATTAGAATCAGGAGCTTGATCGAAATCTTGATGAGAAGCAGTTCCAAGACTAGAATTCACAGCGGGACCGGAATTGATAATGGAACCAGAATTTGAATCTATGGAAATTGAAACTGGGTTCGAGACAAAAGCGAGACCGCCATAGGAATCAAGAATGAATGAACTTGGCTTCAAAAGCAGCAGCGGGATTGAAATCGACAAAGAGAAAGTGATCCGGTTGTTGTACCTACAAGGTGAAGAAATTCCTTATACTAAAAACTATAGTATATTAGATTTCTGACCTTAAAGATCACAACGCAACCTTTACAGCCAGCATTTGTTTGTGTGTGGATCTTATGTTTTTTGTCTCACATCAATTTGTCTCATAAAATTTCTGCTATGAAAAATGAAATATTTTTATAAATTGGGAAGTTGTTTTTAGTTTAATTTTCGAAAGTTGAATTTTTTTCTGATCTTGACGTTTCAGGGCCCTCGAAGTCTATTCTAAGCATTTCCCGATTGATATCTGTACGTCTGTGCGTGCGTGCGTGCCTACGTCTATGTGTGCACATCTCTCATAACTTTAGGACGGATTAACCGATCGAAACGCAGTTTGTGACATTCGAAAATGGTTCATTCGACTATACACCCTGCAAATTTGATTTAATTCCGCTAGATAGATTTTGAAAAATCTCGAAAGCTATATTTTCGGAATTTTTCGTAGAAATAACTATTAGACTACTCCACCGATTGACACCAAAACCTGAACAGTATTTTCCCTAAACAGTTGCATTGATTGCCGTAAATTGCATAACAGTTGATTAACTTATTCAAGAGATGATATATAGTAGGAGATACATTTTTCAATAGGTCTGTTTTTAGACTGTTAATTCTAATATCTAACCAACTCTTCTCCTTAAAAACAACGCTGCTCTTTGATCTAAATAATTTGGTTTGTTCGAGAAATATTGTAAACGGATAATTCGAAAAAATGTTATTTTCAGAAACACTTATAAATTTTTGATGGATTGATGTTTATTAGATGTCGTTCGAAAGATATCGTAGGTCAAAAATTAAAAACTAACCTTTTTTTTTAAATTCAATTATATTTTCAACTGAAGAGCTCAAAATTTAAAGTACATTTTTAAGCTCTGAGAGCTCGAAAAAACGCTCAAGTCGATCTTTTGAGTTAGAAGAACTCAATAATTCACTTCTATTTATTTATTTAAATTTTAGTCTAACGATATATTTATCTAACAATAATGATTTCACAGGACGTGCGAGAATTCCTGAATATTCAAAATGGAATCACAAAGTTGATTGCGTCAGTTAAGTGCAGAAAATTAAGAGTGGGCAACAAGCTGTTAGTTTCGGTATGTGAACTTATGCAGATTATTATATATGCTTTTGTGTGTGTATATATATACATAAATTTGGTAAAACCAAATGTGCATGCCTCAAGCGCTCGTGCCATACGTACGAGGGGCGGCTGATAAGTCGGCGGCCTAAGGCATTAAATGAAAGAAAAGTACGAGTATTTTATTTTTATTTTTCAATATAGTCTCCCTCAAGCGAAATACATTTTTCACATCTGGTGTATAACGCCTTCAAACCGCCCAAAAACTATTCCTTTTCTTTGCAGTCAAAATGGCTTTCTACAGCCATCTTCATTTGATTGTCATCAACAAATCTACGACCACGTAACTCCTTTTTTAAATTGGAAAAAAGGAAATAGTCGCTGGGAGCTAGATCTGGGCTGTAGGGTGGGTGGTCAATTTCTGAGAAGCCCGTGTCCTTCGGGGCCTGCCTCGAAACCCGCGCCGTGTGGACAGATGCATTGTCTTGTAAAAACAGCATTCCGCGCGATAACTTCCCACGTCGCTTCTGTACGACTGCCTCTCGTGCCTGAGCCAATAAATTCGCGTAATATTGGCCATTCATAGTAGTCCCCTTTGGCAGGTAATCAATTAGTAAAACACCTTCACTATCCCAAAAAATTGTCGCCATAAGCTTCGATGCCGACTTTTGAACCTTGAATTTCTTCGGCAGCCTTTCTCCTTTTTTCGTCCATTGCATGGACTCCTGTTTAGATTCCGGATCGTATTGACGAACCCAGGTTTCATCCACGGTTACAATTCGGTCGCAAATTTCGTCTATATTATCCCCGACTAACTCCAAAAATCCTTACTTGTCTGAAGTCGCCGCTGCTTGTCAAACGGCGTTAGCATTTTGGTACCCAACGCGCACTGATTTTCTCATATTCATATGCTCGTGTATAATTTCTCCAACTCGTTCGTTACTAATCTGCAACTCTTCAGCTATCTGCCATAATTTTATTCTTCGGTCGGCCAGTACTAATTTTTCGATTTTTCGAACATTTTCCTCCGTCACTACCGTCACAGGACGCCCTGGGCGAGGATCATCTTCACAGCTCTCTCGTCCTTGTTAAAATAAGCAAGCCCATTTTTTGACCATCGTATACGAAGGCGCAGATTCCTGAAGAACTGATACCATGTCTTCAAAAATTTCTTTGGGCGTTTTTCCTTTCTTTACGAAGTACTTTATTACGGCGCGATGTTCAATATTACTGAGATTTGACGATTCGGCTGACATGATGACGTTTGTGCTTCAACAGATAATTTGTTAATGACTTTAATAACGAAAGGAAGCTATATTTATACTAACAAGAAGTGTCGCAATTAGTGGTAATAGTTGTGAAATAATGAGTCATCGCTAAGTACCTTGGGCCGCGGACTTATCAGCCGTCCCTCGTACATTATTTAAATTAGAGGTTTATGATAGCATATGAGCGTTTCACCAAAAATCTTCTTTTTTATTTTTGATTTTCAAATAGTTTTATAGTATACTTGAATCGAAAAAAGGATAGGGATTGTTTCGTATTTATTATACATCATAATGCAATATTATATGTGTAGTTTAATGCATGATTTTTTTTCGCTTTTAACGAGAATGTTTTATATTACTACCGCCATCTGTTGGCGAAAATAAACAACTTCACGCTCAATTTATCTTTGTGATTGCCAACAGATGGCAGTAATTATATAAAACATTCATCTCGACCTCTATTTTAGATATTTAAGCGAAATGGCGAATCAAAACATGAATAACTGCCAGTTAAAAAATTCAATTATAGCTAATCGGTGCTATATCAAGCTGCGATTTTCAATACAGTTCTTCCAATCGATTAGTGATGAGATTGAAAAAGAAATTCAGTTTAAAAGTTAAATAGTTTTTTAGTTATCGTGGTCACATCCACTGTAAAGGGATTTTCAGGCGACAGTAGAAGCATACCTGCGCTCGCGCTTAAGGCATGCAATGTGTATGTATGTATATATGTAATGAAATTGTGGCGGCGTTCTGTCAATTATTTTATTTAACGAACAGTTAAAGTGTCTCTCCTTCTGAGTCACATAGTCGTTAGAATAAATTGTCGGCGTATCAAGTAATTTCGGCTGTCCAAAGCATAAAGTAACTGAAAATATTTTTTTTTGGAAATTACTTTTTTTCTAAATTTGGATTCCATACACAGTAACTAACACTACTTTGTTTTTGAGATGTTACTTATTCGTTACAAACTTATTGAAATGGCCAAATACAGCAACTGCATGTTAAACTACAATGTTCAAATAAAAAAAAAAAACAAAGCAAAAGAATGAATGAGTGAATAAATGTTGATAGTAATTGATTTTTTTTTATTTGTGCAGCCGATTTAGGTATAAGGTGTCTTAAGGTCAAAGACAAATAACGTATGTTTTTATAGTCAATTGTACCTAAAACTTTTTGTTGTTTAATTTTAATTAGTCTTAACGTTCAAATCACAATACGTTATCGACCAACAAAAACCTTTCTTTTTTTACAAACAGCACCTTTAATTACAGAATAAATTTTGATTCATCTTAAAGAGGGAACATTTACATGCAGGCCAATGTTACCGCATCTCTTTGATCCCAGATCCCAGGCACCATTCCCAAAAACTATTAAAAGCCGACAAAAATTCCAGTAATAAACTATACTTACTCAAACTAATAAATTATTATTTACTGTTGATTGAAAAAGATAAAATGAGCTTAGATTTATATTTAAAAGTATTATGTACTGTGATATTTTTTAAGGAATTTCTAGGTTACCTATCTAGATCTCTTTCTTTAATAACAAATATAAACTTTCATATTGATCGAATTGGTTTAATATTTACTTGAAAAATGTGTAGTAGGTAAATATCAATATGAAATTAAAAGTATGAAATGAGGTTTGATGAAGTTTTTCATTTCATTAAGTGTCCAAAAGGTATACGACCATAATTAATATAAGTAATCTTTAAGCTTTTAAAAAAAAATAATAGCGCTTATCAATTTCGGGAATATAAGGCCACTCTCGTAGAGACATTTTTTTAATTTCTCTAGTTACCATTGTAAAGATGATGTAAACGATATCATAATTCTTGACAAACTACTAATGTGACGTGGCGTTATATTTCATAACCCGCGCACACCGCGATATTTTATACTAAACACGCACGCGTTTGCTTATTTTTAAAGGTCCTATGCGACAAAATAGTTTATTTTGTTTAAAATAGAAACTAGGATTCATTCCGAAAAATCCAACTGCCGATTGAAATGTATGTATGGTTTGATCTACGTAGAAAAATTGGAGATTTAAATCGTTCCTATTTGCATGCAAAATGTATATGGGATCGATTCTAGTGTCTCTGTTTCAAAAGAGGTCTCTTTGATATCTTATATCTGTTATAAAAGTTAATAAACCGTGTAACGGCAACTGATTAATTAAAATAACAGAAAGTATCGGGTCACTAAAGGTCACTTTTGCATGTTTTGTATTTTTCGAGAAAAATCGACATCCCCCCACAAAAATTTCCAATCATCACCTTTAAAACTACTTTCATACTCGGAAAGGCCACACACAACGTCGCAGAAATCATAAAAGATTAGGATCGACGCCTTCGCTTTTACCTCTCAGGAGTTCCGCGACGTTGTTTCATCCCAAAGAGGTACTAGTATCGATGTATGGACGAGACTTCACTTTTAATATCGACACATCGTGATGAAACTAGTCGTCCACAATTCTGAGATATCTAACAATAAACTCAAATTGAATGCCACATCACTCCATTCCTCTCTTTTTACGTAACAAAAAGAGATAAACATATAACAATATGAAGCATGGCAGCCATTATTAATTAAACAACTTGATTCGATTAAACAATTGAAAAACCAAAAAAAAAACAAAAACAATGCGCACACGCATCATATTCTTTATTTTTTTTGCAGGGAGAAGAAAGTTTTAGCTCATGGATAGACGTGAACGTGATGGTCAAACGGCTGACAGTTCTTTTCGATTTGAAAAGTGTAATGCAGTCAAATGAAATAAACCAGCACCTGGACTCGCTGATGATACAGCGCGAAAACATCGATATAGCCAAACTGGACAGGTGAGTGCTTTTATATTGTTTTCGGGGGTCCGTACGTCACAATGAAAAATATGCGAAATTCGCATGTTAATTCACTTTATTCATTTGTACTCGAGGTCTTTTTCTCCGAAACAATTTCAAGTAAGTAATAAGTTAAAAAATAGCATCCAACGGCTTATCGGTTCATACTGCCGTAAATAAATGAAGTTTCTTGTTTAATGCAGTCTTGTTTAATGTTTAATGCAATGGGCATAAGCGGCTCGACCTCTTACCGGGCTGTCATTCCTAATGATTCCGTATTTGTTTTGGTTATGTATGTGCAAATAGAAAAGAGCTACCCTTAAGTTTCTTGTTCTTCTTGAGGGAAAACTGCCTTCCGAACGAGCAGTGAAGTGTAAATTCACAAAAAATGATGACGTATTTCAAGTGTTATTTTGTAACCTATGAAATAAAGATATTTTGAATTTGAATTAATTTGAATTTGTTGCCTGTAGGCAAAGATATCTCAATTTTAGTATTGTACTAGAGCGGACAATGCACACAAAATCGCAATCGGCAACTTGTCGCCTATAGGCAAAGATATCTCAATTTTAGTATTGTACTAGAGCGGACAATGCACACAAAATCGCAATCGGCAACTTGTCGCCTATAGGTAAAGATATCTTAATTTTGATATTGTATTAAAGCGGACAAATTCGTAATATACAGCTTATTAGCTAGACAAAGAGATTTTGTTTCAAATCCGGCTTATATATTATACACTTCTGTAGATTTCTTCTTAATATCATGTATTTTTTTTTATATTGAAAGAAAATGTAAATAACGGCAGAGAAATATTAAAATTGGCTTTTATGTGGTAATCTTTTTTTTTGTAACAATATTTTGTTCATAGGACAAATGGATGACGAGTGCCTCACTACGAGTTTGTTCCGAAACTCAATGCGAATTATTGGTTAACTAACTGCGAAACGCAAACGAAATTGAACAAACGGAATAACTAGGATTGACAGATTGACAAGCGGAAAATATCAAATGATATGTCATTGACGTCATCTTTATTCTTTAGATTATAAATTCCCTTTAATGTACGTGTTCAATGATTTTGTGCAAAGGAATTGAGCTAAAATACGCCAAAATTATAGTCAAAACATTTTAGGTAACTAACTACATGTTTGAATTACAAGTGTACAAGGTGCAGGCCGGGCTTCCGTAATGAATTAATTGGACACGGGGCATAAATACTTCTTTTTAATTTTAGATTAAAAATTGACTTAAGGTGACGTAAGTTCAGAACTCGGCCGATTTTGAGGGGGTGAAGTGCGGGGCTAGAGGGGAGCAGGCGCGGGGCGCTGCACCGTTTGCGAGCTCGCCAAATACATAGTTACTATCGCGCACTCGCGCGCTCGCTGCTAGATGCCACAGTATAGCGATTACCAGTACCTACAACACCCGTCAGCACAATATATTTCTGATTTCGGAAATTATACCTACACATACTGAAAAAATTATACAATTTTATTTTCAAATTTGTTTCTAGTTTATATGTTTATACTAGGTATGAGAAAATAAATGAACCACACATAAAAATAAATTTTCTGCACCATGTCACTTGGAAACAATGTATTAACAATGTTAGCAGTTTCGGCCGCATGCATCACTAATATTCAGTGTTAATAATAATTAATACGATTATATAACCTCATGCATATTTATCAGAAGGGTGGGCAGAGACTAGATTTTCACATGATACGGTATTTGCTTATCTCTTGCTTTACTGATATCCGTCAATCTTTTGACGCAAGCTCGTCGGTTTCCGGTGCTAAAAATGTGGCCCTTTCTTAAAGTGCCACTAACTTGCTGCAAAGGTGGGAACGTTTTTCATCACACATAATCACTTTATAGATTTGTCAGTCTACTTTCATTCATCCTTCCGAATGGCCAAACCAGCGTAACACACATTTTTCTACTCTATATACAATGCTCTGTAGGTTTATTACATTTCTTTATCATTATCATTTCTACGTTCTTCCCGTTTTCCTGTGCATATATATTGAAATATATATCTAAGTATAAAAACTACAATTCTAAGAGCCATGCATTTGGAGATTTTGAATCATACTCACTTTTTATCTGTAACAATTACCCCATTTGTGTTTTTAAAATATCACTCCGCATAATAATAGAGGCTTGCCTGTATAATAAAGTTATTGTGATGTAATATGACATAAACTCTATCTGGAATTGTTAGGTATTAAACGAAGCCAAATAATGCATTTTGCATGATTGAATTATTTTAAATCAAAGCAATAAATCCTCAATACATATTATACCTTGCACCTTCCTATTGAAAAGTAGGATGGGATAGTAGGTAGGTCTTGAACAATCCACAACAAGCAAATAAACAAAATAGGTTAGTGTACATTTTTTTTATATGTTTTACTGTATTTGAAGCTTTTTTATTTAATTAAGAGTGTGCTTACGAATTTCTTGCGAATGATGTAATGCGCAGGTTTAACACTCCTCAACCTTTCTGTTCTCTCCTCCGCGTGCCAATTTTACGCCATTGCGACGCTTTCATGACTAATTTCACAGCGGCAGAGTTTCGTGCGTTGTACCATAGAGATAGCGTTTCCTTTTTTGATAACTAAAAAAATACACTAGCAATATCTTTAAAATTGTTAATTAGACAGAGAAAGCACCACTATCCAGTGACGTCTTTGTGTACTAGCGCTATGTAGAATAACGTTAAAGTCCGTTTTGCAAAAAGAGATAGCATAAGATTTTTGATGGCACATAGTTCATTATTATTTTAAACGATTTTAATTTAACTTTTAGTCATCATAATCAAGTCAGCTTACTTAAATCATCAACAAATATAATACTTATTCCAAATATCAATGAACTGCCTTATTATACGTAACCATCATGAAATTGTTAGAGCTAAATGTAAAATACATACCCATCTTTATATAAATGATATTTAATAGGTGCGACTACTGCGCCATCTCTTTGTTAGTTTATGGTGTCACGTGGGTACAGTCAGGTGCATAAACTAAAAATTACTTACTAAACAAAATTTGAATTGAGTGTCTTATGGAGTTTGCTGCGTCTAGACGACGCGTATACTTAGACGCGCTTGTCGGATTTCCCTCGAAGCGTGATAACTTACTTCCTCAATAATAATGTGAGTCACGTTTGCGTCAAATTGCATATCTGTCGTGGCTGTATTTTTTCGATTGCTGATAAAAAGCGTCTGATAGCGTTGTATTGCATCACAAATTGTGAGTTTGTCTGCATATTTATTTTAAACGTCAGATGAGCAATTGACTTCAGATACGTCGATTTTCTGTGACAACTCGCTATACATTATTATGTGGCCATACTTAATTTGTACTCGGGGAATGGATATTGTATGTAGGCTATAATAATTGATTTGCAAAAAATAAAGAAAAAATAGCATCTTAGTTTGTCAAATAGTTTCGAATGCTACTTGATTTGAAACTGAGTGTTGTAACTTGGAAACATTCAGCAAAATAACACTCTATTTTGAAAAACGAAAAAGTATACATAAAAATTAGGTACATGAGGTATAGGAGGTATCTATATATACTCACACACACATACGCACGCACGCACGCGAACACATACATACATACATGCATCTATGTATAAGCAAAATACCACTGACGACTAACTGACTTATCACGAGATCTCCAAAATTATATGTCCCATTGATTTGAAATTTAGCAGTCACTCTTTTCGGGACGTTCACTAAGAATCGATTTTACGCAAATCCTATCCAAAAAAAAAAAAATTGACGTTTTATGTCTGAGCGAACGAAGCTCGATAAATAGTAAAGAAACTTTAGGTCAAACGCATCACATGATGTATCAAATCATGTATAAAACTCGTTATGATGAACGAAATATTTTTATTTATCATTTTAAAATGAATACTTTAATAACTATACAGGAATATATATAAATTATGTTCGAAACTATTTAGCTTAAAATTAGAACCAAAAGAAATAAGCGTGCTCATTTTGCACATGCTCAAAAGGAGCATGCTTATTTCTAGCAAAGTGATCAACTCAACCATTGTTCGATTTTCGCGCATGCTATCGGCAGCGCGGGAGGAAGGGGGTGTGCTCAGAGCGCATCTGAACAGGTTTGGTTATGAGCATGCCTTCAATGTCTCCTCTCATTTCTACTTGCAATCGAAAATTCGCTCCGAAATTTTCTCTTCTAGTTATACAATCACGCACCCAAATGGTCGTTTCTATTCCTTCTTCTTTTCTTTCTTGATGGTTGAAGCGTTTGTGGCTGTGCAACGGTGACACCAAATAAAATGTCTTCGTTAAAAGCAAGTTAAAGCGATATCGTTTTCTAGTGACACTGCAATACCAAATAAAGGCCTTATATATAACTTCTACTTTGGCTTCCATATCGATGTCGCTTGTTACGAAACGAAATTGAGCAGAACGGCTGTGGATGAGACAGATTACCGCAGCCGAATGTAAAGGCAGGACGGGGTTAGCGCGGGGCTTAGATCAGGGCCGTCACCCGATTGGCTGTCCTTTAGGCGCGGGAGGATTGTGAGGTATGTCCGGTTTGTCCGTATACAAAAAGGATATTGGTTTAAGTTCAGTATTTTCTCTTTTTCAAAAGACCGCTTTAAGAGATCAACGCTCAAAATATATCGATTTAAAAATCTACCAACGCGTGCGACCTGCGTCTGCGCCCGCCATTTCGTGCGTTTCAATTACAGACTTGCTATATAAACGCTAGCGTCCGCACGTCACTCGTCTATGTTCCGGCAGAGATGTGACTCATTTTTATTTGACAGAAAACATAAAGCGTCGACGCAGTCTCACTCCTTTGTCCGATAACACGAGATAAGGCGCCATCTGTCAAGTGTCCGCTGCATTACTCATGCATTCACTTGAATGTGTCTAAGCTTATCGTCTAAACGATGAAAGATGAGATGTGACGAAATATCGATAACATTTATTATTTCACGTCCGTGGAAATTGCCATGAGTAATATTACGTATATACTAGCGGACCCGACAGAAGTTCTCCAGTCCGACCGTTGGCTTGCCCGCTATTAGCGGGTTCCGCAAATGTTTTTTCCAATACTTTGTATAATAAGTGACATTTAACATTGAATTTGACATTTCACTCTTTTTGTTCCGTCACCGTGTCATCTGCTGCTGCCCAAAGACAAAATTAAAAATTGAGTGACATTTGTCGACGGTCGTTGGGAAATATTCTACTTTATAACTGTCGAAACACAACAAACAGAGACTGAAATGTCAAAACGAAGAAGTTACTGCTCAAATAGCTTGCGCATGCATTGATGTCTGCATCAAATACCACAGAATTTGATATTAGCGCCACTTATGGTACAAAAAACATAATCAAAATAAAATCAAATCAAAAATATAATTTATTTCGTAAATAATAGAATCACTACTTTGTACAATTACATATTATTACAAAAGCGCACACATTGCCCCTTAATTGATTTAATAATTTTGCTTAGACGGATTTTATAAGCAGCAAGATCGTTCTTTTGACTAGTGTAAGCGTTAAAGATGTAACTATTTTTTTAGAAATGTTTATTTGTATTGACATGTACCAGGTTTTCGTATATATATATATATATATATATTGTGACGTTATTATTAAAATGTTAATTTCCTTATATATTTCACTGACAGACGCTTTTAGTCTCAAATTATAAATGGCACGAACAGCCCGCTTTTGCAGTCCAAAAATAGTTTTTATAGGCTGTATGACCCCACAATAAAATTCCGTAGGTCATGAGACCGAAAGAAACTCAAATAACCTAGTCTCGCGGTGCTTTCATCAGTAAGTCGCCGAATTTATTTTGCAGAACTAAACCTTTTCGCCTATCTCGTTATATGAGAACTCCAAGGAAATTTAGCATCTAAAGTGACTCCAAGAAATTAGTCATGTTCACAATATCCCAATATCTCGTTCTTGACCATTACGTTTGCGTCGATCAGTTTAGCACTAATCAAGGAAAATTTAACAAGTTTTTTTTTTCCTTTCATTGAGAAGAAGATCATTAATATTAAGCCTCTCAACTATTTCAGAGATGGTACTGTTTACTTAGTCAAAAAGTGGTTGTTGCCTGTTAATCTTAAAACGTATAGAAGTATAATCAGCAAACAGTATAATCCCATGCCCATCTTTGACAAGATGTGGTAGATCATTAATATAACCTAAGAATAGAAATGGTCCAAGAACTGAACCCTATGACACACCCATATTGACTGTAGATCGTGATGACCTCTCACCATTAACATCTACAATCTACAAAAGACAGCATCATCCTTTTGAATTCTACCACTTAAATAAGACTCCAGAAGTCAAGTGATCGACCCTTTAAACTCTAATAATGTAGTACCTTCCTAGATGTATAAAAACCAGAAGATGTACAGTCGTGTAATATGTTGACGGCGAAAAATGGCTCAAAGTGTATTTGATATCTCTATCCACACATTTTACGCCACCATTTTTCAGTGCCAAAGAAAAGAAGGGGAAGGAACATTATTTATCATCTGACATTTCATTCGAAATGTCATAAGGTTCATTTTTAAATGCAAAGAGAACAAGTAACGATCATTTTGTTATTGGAAGACAATAAGTCCTATTTTTTTAAGTATAAGTATTAAGTATAAAACAAATAATAAATAGAAAAATAAAGAACGCTACTCCATTAGTATAAAAACAGAGTTTCTATTGTTAAGCGACCGAATAATGTGACAACGCAAAAAATACGAGATCAGTGTTGTTTAGGTCGATTTATATCCCGGTTTTTGATGCTACTTTAAATGAAGAAATATAAAATACTGATTGAATACTATATCGATAGATCGAATATAATACGTGATTGAGCGCCTATAATAAACAAACTAAATTTTGCTTATTGAAAATAAGAAATATTATCCTTTTTCATAGCTTTTTACGTGTTATTTTTGCATTTTTGAACATAACACTTCGACGTGGTAATGGAAGATGCGACGAAACTACACTGAATGCAATGAGTGCTAAACTGTCTGTTTTAGCACTCATTTATCGCGGCCGTTTTTGAGCGCGGGACAATGCATCTTTTCTTTTTTATAGATCAATGACTTTCCTAATCAATGTGTCATGATGAACGCAGTCAAATGCTTTGGATAGATAACAGAAAACACCAATTGCGTCCTTGTGATTCCTCCCAGGCGTCAAAAATCTGCTGAATAAGCTCAACACCGGCTTCGGTTGTTAAGCGATCCTTTGTGAATCCAAATGTTTAATGTTCATCAAATTATTATTATAAAGAACCGCAATAATCGATTTAAGATAGGGTTTTCAAAAATTGTACTAAGTTTTGCTAGTATTAGTATTGGTCTAAAGTTAGTTAGGGTCAGATATACTACCGGATTTAAGTAATGGTATTACTTTACTTCATCAAATCCGGAAACACACCACAACGTAAGGCTTAAAAATCACTACTAAACATGGAGCATTGCAATCTATTATTAAATCTCTTATTTTTACAGAAAGGCCATCAAGATCGGCAGTTTTTTTCATTTTTATACAATATATTTGAATATTTTAATAACCTCATTGTTGTTGGCATGAGTATATTCAAACATAATAAGAAAAGCATCAACGTTTCACTTCATTATTGATTCAGCTAGAGTGGGCGATGAATTTATTGATTGTGTAGGTGAAACTGGAATACTAGCCAAGAATTTTTCAAAAGCATGGGCAATTTCTATGTTTTTGTTTAGAATTTTGTCATCGATTTTAATTGAAATTCTGTATGACGATATGTTAGTTTTTCAGTATCACTACTGATTATATTCCAAATAGTTTTTCATCATATCTGTGCTCTTTTTTATTTTATTACTGATAAACATTGATTTTGCAGCAACACATACACGCTTAAATACCTTGAAATAAATTCTTGCATAATTGACAAAAATAACCGAGTTGTTATACAGTACGTAAAAGTACGTAAAATATACGCCTGCTAATATAAATGCCCACTGTCGCCTAATCAATAAATGATAAGGTACTACTAACATTAATATTTTTTGGCCTAAAGACATTCTTACATCTAGAACTGGTTATAGTCAACAGTGAATCATACAATTAATTAGGGTCCTTACAATATGACAAATAAGACAACTTTTTTTTAGTACATTATTTCTAAACTGCTCAAGATAATAATTGTTTATATAGGCACAAATTTTATCTTACGTTTTATATATTTTTTTAGCATTATTTTCAAACGTAACTAGCTGCCCACGATGGTTAGAAAATAATTTATTTATAACCGACTTAAATTCTGGTTTAATATTCGTGAGTATATAATAACGAGACAAGATGACGAAGTAGCTGTGAATCTAGTCGGTTCCGAATATAATTTCTCTAAATTATAACATTAGAATAATGATTTAATTCTAGTGTATAGACAAGTTTAAAAATTTATATTAAAATCTCCATAAACATCAATAAATTTATTAGACGTTTGCCTGCAACATGCATCAAAATCTGGTATGCAGCCCACCGCTGACCCTCGAACCTGTTCTTCCACTACGAATCCTCATCCAACAAATCGAATATTGGTTCGAGAGAATTTACAGATGTCGAACATCTAAGCAAGTATTAATAGTTTATCAATCTTAGTCCGCTAAATAGTTATATTATTATTTGTACGAACGTGTCATGCCAACTAGGCATATCCTCAGCAAAATGCCGACAGTCACATCCACCAAGACGTAAGGAGTATTAAAACAGCCGACAGATGTGCTCCCAACCACCTCATGTGACATACAGTCATGCATTAGGCAATACGTCAAAGGATGACAGTGACCTGTTTATCAGCAGTCACAGACCATCACCAATAGACATGCCTGTCAATCGTCACAGACTAACGTTCACCAACCATTACCCAAACAGTTACAAGCAAGCGTCCAAAAATGTCGATTTATAAATATTGTTTTTGGTCATTGAGCATATTATTATTATTTTTATGTTTTGAAATTTCAAAAGATTCCAAAACATTTAAACGTAATAACCCCTTCTCATACACATGTAAAATATCGAACTAGTGATCGTTATTGAGTTTATGACCGGTTTCTATCAAATGTTTGGTTTAATGAAACCTGTCAGCATTATGAATGCTCAGTTACAAACATACTTCACCAAAGAGGCTTTAACTCGAGTTGACGTAAATCAAGGTCTCCGTTCTTTGGATAACGATTTAAGTCATCCGTTCCTGGCGTGTGACAGTAATCGTGACTTTTCAACGGTCTTCGGGCTTCGGGTGCGATCCCCACGATGTGAAGTAAAATGATTGTGAGAATGTATGTCTGAGCGGTGGAGCGATAAACATTTAATGTGACACATTTACATCTTCATCTCTTATTATTGATCAAAGACAATTAATATTTTTTTTCTCTTAAACAAATAATTACTTTAATATCAATCTAATATCATTCCTGCACTGATTGTATTCATCAAATTAATTCACTGAGTTTTCTGAATAATAACAGTTACTTTACAAAATTATCCTACCTTTGTAATTTCTAGATTTTTCGGAACGAATTTCGTTATCGCACGACACGCCGTAAGGAGATAGGCAGCAAAAAATAACGTTATGTAAGTGTCAACATAGCATAGGATATTTGAAATATAGCACAACTATTTTCTATCGGAAATCAGTCGTACGACTTAGTTCAGCTATTTAGCATTACGTCGCACGCACGGCGTGTCTGGATTCGAATCTGTCCTAGGATTTGGTTTATTTTTTATTTATTTAATTACTTTCAAACGTTTTAGTTATTTTGTTATTTTTAATACAATTAGTAATACTCTTATGTTAATAGCAATTCATGTACAATAATTTTTACACGTAACTTCGAAAAGAACGGAATAGTTTTAAAGAACAAAAAATATTTGCTGTAATTTCAATCATTTGCAAATATAAATAAAGAAATATCTATACAAAAACGTATGATTAACTATTTCAAAATTTCTGTTATGAAAATATTGCTAGGAATTTAAATATCATTATATTTTCTCAACATTTATTTTTTTAATAAGAAACAATGTTTGAATATTTCATATTTTTTATGCATGCAAATTATACTACTTTTTATTTATTACTAAAACAATAAGAAATTGTACTTTGATAAATTTGGAAAAAACGCCATCTACTACTTATATATTCAACTATTCAACTATAGAAAAAAAAATGACATCATTATTTTTGTAGCTGTGCAAATTATATTAATTTAATTTAATTATAATAATTTATTTATTTATTTACTGTCAAACGTTTTAATGAGTTTTATTGTTATTATTCAATTCATTGAATATTTTTTACGTAACGTCGAAGTCGTAACGATATCGACTGAGTCCTTTCAAGCCTGCGTAATTGATCTGAAGCTCTCGAGTACGACAAGAAGGTGAAGAAGGCGAAAGTGAGTTCGCACGCATCGCATCTGACGCGCGGCGGGTGAGAGAGTGATCTATTGATCCTGATGCGAACTAAATCCTCCTTTAGCGACTCACATGATTTACCTAACGCGTAGTTCAGATCGTATTACCCTATACTTTATACCAGAGTCATATTATTGTTGCGAACTACATTTCTAAACTGAATAATTCGATTACAGAGTAACTCCCCTAATAAAATATATTAAACCACAGTATCTTATAATTTTTCTCAAAATGCATGGACGTTTAATCACATTCTTACTCATTTTATTTGGTTAGCATGTTCCAGATTATGATAAATCTTGTTTGTTGCATCGGACGTGACATGTTCACATCTTTGTTTTTATAAATGATTTATGACTTTGTTTGTAATTAGAGAATAGAATGTTCGAGACCACTCACTGAAAGGTTTATATATATATATATATATATATATATATATATATATATATATATATATACTGTGTACGTAGGTTGCCAGTTGCAGAAATTTATTGTGTGATCCACGTACATTTATTTTTCAGGAGTTCGGAATACATCTTGTCGATGCGTCTGCACAAACGGCCCGATTTCCTTTTCACCGTCCCGGAGAAGATCCTGCCCGACGCCGGCACCGTCGTCACCGTGGCCGTGGCGCCGACCGTCGACATCGGCAGATTCGAAGACGCGCTGAGGGACGTACTACGCGAGAAACTGATAGTACGTGCCGCTTATGGTCTATCGTTACAGCGTACGTCCAATAGAAAGATGGTGTGCTGAAGGATATGCATGTGAATTAAGTATTGTGTATACGCTTTTGCAACCATAGCCTTTAATCCCTTTTCGAACTTTCGTTTATTTTCTAATTGAATGGTACTCGTTAAATGTAACCTTATATTTTCGGTTTCATATACGCTTGACTGCTTTTTATTGAAAAGAAAAAGGCAAATTGTTTTAACCCCCACTCTTCAAGTAAGTAACGTTTATGTATAATTACGTTTCGGAACAGTTTTTCCCATAGGGTCTCTGATATGGTCCTTGATATTTTGATTAGTAAAAAAAGTACAAACAAACATTATATACTTAGATATAATAAGTATATTACGCGATTCTGAATCGCGCTTAGCTGGCTTGTATATTACTATTTTCATAGAAATGAAGGCAGAGGTCTCAAGTATTAATAGTAAAAATCTATTATATTAAACTAGTTAGAAGTATATGACAAAATATTTAAAACTAAAATATAATCTTAAAATACTAGAAACTTACAAATATCAATTCTCGTATCATCTGTATGCAGCGATTCCTAATATTACTTTTCAAAAATTGCGGGTAGTTGCAATTTTTTTCCAATATCTGTCATCTTCTTGTTTACAAATAAACGATGGCCATGTTCCGGTGATAATTATATATCATTGTTTTAACAAAATTATAATGATTATAAGAACCCTTTATTTTTTTGGTTTTAGTTGCAAAGTGTTCCACATCAGCTAGTACCACCACAATCGGCCGCTTCTAGGACTAAATTAAAAAATTATGGTGAGATTATAATTCTATTTAGCTATGTCTTGAATGTAATGTGTTTTAATGTTTATGATTATACTTTTTATTCCAGATCATACTAGTTTCACAGTATATTTTTAACCATACTAAGTTTCTTAAACTGCTAACACACCTCACTTAGAGATGAAGTTTCACTAATGCACTAAATCGGCACTCCTATTTGTTCTAGGAAACGTCAGTAGAAAAGGACCTGCATTTTTTATCGCATTTTTATAAACTCTATACAATAACTTGTATAATGCGTAATAGCTAGCAATGTAAACGAGATTGACTGTAAGGAGAGTAGGGAATGGCTGAGGTTGACAAAAAACAACGATTAATATCACTAATAGTACAATCAAATTGATAGTTCAATTATTCATCCATAAATTGTTATATATTCCATACGTCCTACATTTCTCATTTTAAATCTTGTAAATATTTTCATAGGTATTAAAAATTCACAAGCACATATTTTCGGGACGGTGTGTAAGAGTTTAGATATCTGTATGGGGTTTTAAGTTTTCACGAGATTCAGAGAAATTGTTTCATACTTTTTTAATCCGTTTCAGTAAAGTTTATTATTTTTTTAATTTAAATGTTTATTTTTATATAAGCTTATTTCAGAAAAATCACTAGAGACGATTACACTGATGAATTAATAAGCTTACTGTGGTTGTAGCACATTATAATTGTACAAGCTTTTGATCGCGGCTCCACCCGCGTAGACATAAAATGATGAAACATTTTTGGATAGGATTTGCGTAAAAACCCTTCTTGGTGAGCGTCTCCGTCTCGAAAAGAGTAAGTATAATAGAGTTCAAGTCAACGGGACCTAGAGGTTCGGTGATCTTGTGATGAGTCAGTCAGTCAGTCAGTGGTATTTCGCTATATCTTTGTTTCTTTTTCTGTTTCCCTCTCTTTCTGTACAGATACGTTTCGTTTTTTTTTTATTGTTATATTTTTCTAATATAGCCATATGGTTAGCACTTATAATTTAGCTTTTGTCTTTTAACCTTTTCTTATTTTTATATACTTTAAAATTTATTAATAAAATAATATTGTGGAGACGTTTCTTTTTTTAATATTCAAGATTTAAAAGTAGAAAATTACTGATGTGAATATAGTTTAATTTATACTCATTTATCTTTGACAGGTGTAATGCGAGAGCCCAGGACATTAAAATCTTCTTCTAGTGTTTCTACTACTTCCCTAAGACAGGTATTTTTTTATTTTCTTTGCTTGTTTAAGAGGTCATTGATTTGCTTTAGAACGTAAATACATTTCGGCGAGAAGATTAACAGGTATTTAATTACATTCACCATTGAATAAATAAATTGAAATGGATACTCTGTATAAAATAGTGACATATGTAATAATAAAAAAGTATATTCATACGATATCCATGCTTCATTCTTTTTTTGGTTAATATTGCGCTTTCGTGGGACAAATATCACTATTAATTTATTAAATGAATAATGGTTTTTTTTGTTTACTGGCTTTTTTTTTGCAGCTATGTAGTAAAATAGCGGCAGCTCCGAACATGTTCTCGGAAAGGAAGTGCGCGCCTGTCGCTATTTCACCTCAACTTTCCATTATCTATGAGACGACCGACCGCAGCGCTTCTACAAGGAGTACCGACGTTAGATGCGATAATCAAATCCATTTCAAGACAACAGCCATCGTACATTCACCGAAACCGAATTCCTCAAGTAAACGGGACATAGAAAGAGACGAAAGGGTTCTGAAAGTTTACGAATTGAACGACTTGGATACAATTGCGGAAGACGCTTCTAAAACACGATACGATGACTTGGACGAAGACATCTTGAATCAGCTGTGGAAAGAAGCTTTCGTTGATATAACAGATAAGGTTCAGAACGTGAGTAATGATGCAGCCGGCGACGAAAAAACGAATGGGAATGCAATCGGTGATCGACGAAAATCGTCTGATGTAAATAGAACGGATTCCAAGAATAAAATTAACGGTTTGCATGCGGTCCCAGAAACTAATTCCGATTCCATCATCAACGATACGCCAATGTGTTATGTTAGTACTAGAACGAAAAAAAGGCGTGGTGACATAGAAGAGAAACCGGATTTAGCCGCAAATGGGGTGAACGTACATGCCATAGAGGAGTTTTTCTCCCAGCACATCAGGGAAAGGGAAAACGGCGAGGTCGTCATCAGCCCCAGTGTAGCTAGACGTATGAACAAGTCGTCCAGCAGTTCGGGGATCAGTGAATCGTTTGTTGGTATACAAGAGCTTCTTCAAATCAACGATTCAACTTACGTAAATGCGGAGGAAGTATTGAAGGTGCCGACTGTTTTTGAAAATATTGCAGTCATAACGAATGAAATGGACAAACATATGGATAAGGCAAATAAAAACGGAACCGATAAGCACGTTGAGAAATATAAAGATGATGAGCGGAATCCTCCAAGTCGAAAAGCTATAACACGGAACACCAAAATTGACAAGTCTAAATTCGACACTACCTTAGTATTCAATTCTGATGATATTAAAAAAACTGGGTCTACACAAGCTGAAAAAGGGGAAATCACTGCTAAGGTTAAAAAAAGAAGCAAAAAGGCTACAATAATAACACCTCTTCAGGTAAATCAAAAAATATCAACTGAAGATAAGACTGTAACTGTTGGCCCAAACAAAGACATGAAAGAAAAGTCAATACCGTCCAGAATTCAATGTCAAAAAGAAGACACTTCGAAAGGATTGCGAAAGAGAAGAACCTTGTATTATCCAAACTTGGATCAAATAGCAGAACAACAACACGATGATTGTGATTCCCAAAACAAAAATATAAATAAGTCAAATGCGTTATCGAAAAGCCCGGGCAAAATATGTTCTTCGGTTCTTGAGGAAATAAAAAAGGAGAAACCTAGACGAGAGATACGAACTACCAGACCGAGGAGACAGAAATCAAGTAAGGCAATTGCAATCGATTCATCTCCTCGAACAAAGAAGATGAACGATATGTTCGAAACGGTTAAAAATAGCGCGGACCTTAATACGGTGCGGATGAACACTGCTAAGCTTAGTAGTTGTAGTGCAAACGATATGGCGGTCTACAATTTTACAAGCGACAGCGAAGAAAACTTTGTAACGAACACATCTGCAAAGTCTGTACTCCCGAAGTCGAACAAGGTTTTGGTTGATAAAAAAACTCGTCCTAGAAGCAAGAGGCGGCTCTTCACGGATGATACTAAGAAAACTAAGGGTAGGAAATCTAGATTATCAAAAAAGGACAATACGAAAACAAAAGGGAAATCTAATAACAGACGTTCAAAGAAAAGTCTAATAGATGAACGAATGCGAGACGCCGCTACCGGTGATCTCGTGCCGACTAACACGTCTATTATTTTCGCAAATAATATAGACAGTGAGATTGCTGAAGAAGTTTTGCCTCTGAAAATAAACACACCGCCGGCGATAGAGCCTATTCCAGCTAGTGTTGAGAAATCAAAACGCAACGACGAGTCCAATATGAAAAAGAGAAAGAAGGGTGATCAAGTACAAGATATTGCCGAGGTAGCTCGAAAAGAAGAAAACAACGCAAAAAACGGCAAGGTGGTAAGTGTAGAGGAAAGAAGAGAAAAAGAGACAAGTCCTTTACCCGGACTCGTAATAGAAGCGGTACCCAGTCACGAAAATGTCAAAGATTCTACCATATCGAGCAATGTGTTCACGAGAATCAAACAGTTTTATCAAAATCCCAACGATATGCGTGAAAATATTACTGACACTACAGCTAATATTACTGATGTTGAACATTTAGATAATGAAATACCGCCTGAACCGGTAGCCATTGATGTAGCTATTTCGAAGAAAACAGTTTCAGAATCTGCTCATATTGAAACAGCAGAAGATATTGTGGTGATTTGTAGTGATGAAGGAGTTAAAAGCGAAAAAACAATAGATACTCTGAAGACCAGCTCTCCAATAGACGGGCATGGGGACTCTAAAGAATCACCGCCTGATCCTCGTATTTTTAAGAAGCCAGAAACACCGAGAGATAAAGAAACAGAAGATTTAAATTCTGAAATGAAAAAATATTATTCGGAATTTTATGACAAACTCAATGCTTTGTATGAAAAAGATTCCAGCGTAGTGTCGAAAAACAGCTTTCAACAATTAGACTATGAATTACTAAACCCAAAGGTTGTCATAGAGAAATTGCCAATAAATGAGGAATCAATGGAGGGAATTAAAAATCGGAAAATGCAAATCAAAGATACCGGAACATTACCAGTAAACGAAAATAAATACCCGGAGCTCGAAAAGGAGGAGGTAAATTTATGTTACTGGAAGAAAACGACATGTAACGAAGCCAAGGAATCGCAATTATTGCCTTTAAGAAAAACCATGCCCACTAGACTGGACGCAGATCTGGCTACGGATGGGGCGCTCGAGATGACGAATTTGGAGAATTCGTATCGGGATACGTCTACCGCACTCAAAACGAGTTCCCCCAAAAGGACAAACAACAATTTAATGTTCGACATACGCCGTCTGGAAGTAAGAATATCTCCGATCAAAAACGTAGATTTCGGGAATCCTGATTCGGCGGAAACGCTAGTTAGTGACGTGAGCAGTGAAAAAGGAAAGTTTTTAAGGAAAAATGTATCCAGCAAGCGGAACGTGTCATATAGAGAACTCATGAATGTGTCAAGAAAAGAAAGGCAGTCCAAATTACCTATTTCTGGTGAGGAATCGATTTTTAAAAAGTCTTTTCATTTGAGAAGTACCAGTGCGACCTCGGAGAATTCCGAAGAAGATGATAAAGACACGCACAGAAAGGACAATAAATTTGTTAAAAACCTTTTCAATCGATCGAAAGATGATAAAACTGAAAGCACCTCTGAAAACCGACAACAGACTCTTTGTAATAACTCAGAAGAAGTAGAAGAACCCACTCCTGAACTGATCTTTGAAAATGCTTTCAATAGTCTTTTCGGGAAACTAGAAGAACGTAACACTAAGGTAACCGCATTTAAAAAGGATTCACATTATGTTTTTGGAAAATTAGAAAAACCTGACACTACTGACGCTACGATTTCGACAGACCGGGCTAATATTTCTAATACACCAAACAGAACCGCCGCCACCAATTTACCATCTAGAAAGAATAGATACAATTATAACATATCTCAAAGAGAATTAAGGGATTTAACCAATGGCATTGAATTAAAGAATGAAACACGGAACTCTAAAACCATACCGTGTCAAAAGTACTATTTAAGAAGCAGCGATTCGCATTCTTGTCGTTCAGTAAATAAAGAAACTCCCGGTGGAAACACGGTCAAATTGGAAGAATTGAGGAAGAGGACTTCGATAAACCAATTGAATCTCGTAAGCAGTAAAAAACGGAAACTAGCCAGGGAAGGACAGCAACCGGAGTCTGAAATTGGTAGTGTCGCAATGGGGACTTCCAGCAGCGTCGTTCATTGGCTGGAGGATGCAATGCGGTCGACCACTAGCGATAGTAAGCGTGTTCACTTGTTCTATGAACCATCGGAATGCGTATGTAGAAGTAGTATTTAAAACATTTGAATTAATTTCTTTTTGGTTCACTTAATTAATATAATTGGCGTCAGTGTACCGCTAGCGATAGGCCATACTTCATGTTGTCTATTGCGTATCTCTTTTTTTGTTACACAAGTGATTGCCCTAAAGTTGATAGAATTACCTTCTAAAAGTATTTGTTGAACTCACAATACTTATCATGTTATTTTTCGTATTTAAATAATCATTACTTATTTCCAAAAATCAATAGATTATTGTATGAAAAATTTAATAACTTTGATATATTTAGAGTATCTATAATACAACAGATGGTGCTTGAAAATAAACACCATCTGTTGCTTCATTATTAGATATAGTTATCATAAAGATAACTATATCTAATAATTATCTTTGCAATAAAAGCATGAAAGGTTTTAAGATTATTTACCATATGCTCCTTTTCAAATTTATATGTTAATGTAATTTCACTATTTAATACAAACTGGTTAATCGACAAAACGGCATATTTTAAACAATAGCAAAAATGCGTTTTATTTTCGACAAAAAACACTTTAGTGTAAATTTAAAAAGGCGGCGGTGAGGGGCAACAGACCCAAAAACAACAATTTGGTTGATACGGCTTTTTGTCTATGAAGACATCTCACCGCTAGTAATGGACATGTCGACTATGAATAAATGTATCTATCTTTTAGAACTCATATCACATTTCGCACTATTTAGATTGAAGATTGAATTTTTTCAAGGAACTTTTATTCCTTGCAGGAGAGAGCATTATTCAAAAATCTGATGAGAATATTTCGCACATTCTGGAACGTTTGGACACCACATTGAAAGAAATCAACAGAGAGACTTCAATCGGGTATGTTTGGTTCTTTGTTTACGCACAACAATTAAAACGATAAAAATTTGATTTGCATGATAACACATGAACATTCCAAAATGAAGTATTTACAATTTGTTTGTTGTCCATTATCCATTAATAATTCCAAATTAATGAAGTATTGAGAATTATCAATCCCTAGACCAAGAGAATAAAATATGTGTCTCATGACAAATGATTTCGTAGACGTAAGCACTTTTCAAAATATTTCGGCAAAACATATCATCCTAGAATAAATACCTGATGACTTTATTATTTATAGTTTAAAATAATATACATAGTAAGTTTATGAAAAGTCGCTCACATCGTTTTGTATTTTACAAAAATGTGCATTAACCTTGACATATGCTCGACACCAGCCATGCCATTTAATTAGTCCCGCTCTCGATTTCGTTTCCCCGCGCAGTCTCGAGCTCTGACATTCCGATCTGTTTTCGCTTTAGTTACTGATCCGGCCTCGATCTAGATGCCAATTCCAGTCCCGCTCTCGATCCCTGTTCTGCCTTCAATTTAATTTCGATAAAAATATCTCAAAGAAACGTCTTACATCGAAACCATTACTGCTAAATTATTTTACTATGTGAAACAATCTCGCTTCTACTCTTGGTCTTGATGTCGGTCCTGCTCCCGATTCCTGTTTCGGACCTATATTGATTTGGATACTACCTTGCCATTATCATAACCAATCGGTTTAAAAAAGTAATTAAGGATTTTTTTATGTTCACACAAGCGAAGTTTAGAACAGGGAATGTATAATAAAATCTACCTAGATAACATATTTGCATATTAAAAAAGGAATCATGTGTATGGGGCTAGTGGTTCTCGAGTTATAAGCATATAAACGAATGGACAGACAATCCGACAATGTCATTATTACACGCTTGCCTGCGATGTGCAGTAACATGCAGCATGCAACTCACCGCTGACCCTCAAATCTGTTTTCACTACGAATCCTCATCCATCGAATTGAGTATTGATTCAAGAGGATTATTAGCAGATATCAAACACTTAACCAAGTAAGTGTTAATTTTCTATTTATCTTAACAGCCAATTAATTAGATACAATTTCTATATGTTTCATACTAATTAAGCACATCTTCAGGAAAGTACAGACAGTCGAATCCACCGGGATGTCAGGAGTGTTAAAACTACCAACAGTGGCGCCTCCCAACCACATCGCAAAAAAATGGAAATACACAAATTAACTTGCGACGAATGCAAGTCTATATATACGCTAAACTGAACATTGTTTCGGAAGCAGAGACAAAGACCATATATCGGTTTATAGGAACAGTGAAAGACAGATCCAATTTAGCCAAACATTTGGTAGAGATTAGTCATAAACTTAGCAAAAACCATAAATTTTAAATTTTGTGTGTATGTGAGAAAGGCTTAAAATTAAATATCCTGGAATCGTACAAAATTTCAAAACATTACGATAAGGATAATATATTTAATGACCAAATTAATATTTAGAATTCAGCGTTATTGGACGCTCGTCTGAAAATTTGGACAATGATTTGGCGATGGCTATTCTGTGACAACCGACAAGCACATCTATTAGTGACTGTCTGTGACGGCTGGTGCAGGGCCTTCCGTTATCTTTGACGTACGCTCACTGCATGATTATACATCAAGCGATATGGTTGGGATGCGCCACTGTTGGTAGTTTTAACATTCCTGACATATTGGTGGATTCCACAGCCTGTATTTTCCTGAAGATGCGCTGAATTGGCGTGAAACGTATATAGAAATTGTACTTCATTAATTGGCTGTTAAGATAAAATAGAAAATTAACACCTAAGAGTTCGATATCTGCCAATTCTCTTGAATCAATACTCAATTCGATGGATGAGGATTCGTAGTGAAAAAACAGATTTGAGGGTCAGCGTTGAGTTGCATGTTGCATTTTACTGCACATTGCAAGCAAGCGTGTAATAATGAATTTCCGCAAAAAAAAAACGCTATATACAATAGAAAAGTGTCATGGTATTTTATATGTAAGGATTATGTTTGAATTATAAAATGGTTTAATTATGAAATTTTCAAACAGCTATCTAAAAGCATCCGCTGACGTCCTTAACGGGCTGACGGAAATGAGAAAGCAGATGTTGGGAGTCGTGAAGGAAATGATAGAAAGGTAAGCCAGGCAATTTTTGTAGTTATTATTCTTTAGGAGTGTGGAGAGTCAAATAATTTTATATTTGTAACAGAAGCCCGTTCGTGCATTATTCACGTATCTTTTCACCATGAAGAAAAGTCAGATATTTCTTTATATATGTAATAAGAGGCAAACGAACATACGGGCCACCTGGGGTTAGAGGTTCATCGCCGCCCATCGATATCCGCAACTCCGAAGGAGTTACTAGTGCGTTGCCGACTTTCTAACAAGGAATACGGTCTTTTTCGAAAATTCCCTTGTCGTAGTTCGTTTGGAATACCATTGATGGGAAATCACGTAAAGTTTTACTGTTCCTACGTGACAGAAACTTACGCATGAAGCGTTTTGTTGTAAAATGCTAGCCATCAAGATGACGATGATGTATTTGGTATTTTCGGCGAGCGGAACAATGACAGGATTCAGCGGCAGGAGTAAAGTCGAATAGTGCTTCAAACCGCTCCCTTCACACAATAATATTAATTATGCGTAGGTAGATCTGAAAGTTTTTAGAAAATCAAAAACTGAGCATACTAGCGCAAGTTATTATTACAATTATTATTTTCGAGAATAGTGTCGTTGAAATCAATACATTGCTGTATTCGATGGAACCACCAAGAGAAACACTTTGCCAACTCGCACTCAGGGGTCGTTTTGACGGCCTTTTCATTCGCAGCCACCTGTTCCTCGGCGTCCGTAAACCGCTATCCTCGAATTTTTTTTTCTTTTAGAAAATAAAAGTATGGTCCGAGGTCGAGGCTGTAAGGTGAGTGAGCCAGTATTTCTATATCTAACGTCCCCAAATAGTTAGTTGTTTGTCTGGCGATAAGTGGTGAGGCGTTATTATGATGGAGCATCCTACATACTGAGCAAACTGGTACACTAACAATTAATTGTCAGTGTACCAGTTTGCAGTGACTGTTTTTTACCTTTTAAAATAGTTGTCGCATAATGACCTATCATTCCGAAGAAAGAGGCCACCATTTTATTTACGACGTTTCGACCTCCTTTTACTCTAGTAGGCAACTCCTCGAAAGGAAACACTCGCTGAAAAGACTGTCTTTTGATTTCGGGATCGTAACAGTACATCAAATTTTCTTCATCTGTAATCGTGTGTTACACAGCATTTGAATCACCAATACCAATGCCTCAGCTTGTCCGAATCTGCTGGTAGGTCGCTCTTTTGTCGGTCCCTGTTATGACCTCAATGCAGCGATGTTGTCTTCGGTCGTCGTCGTAGAAGGACGTCGCTCACGCAGATCGTCAGTCGGATTAGTGCGACCACGCTTGAACTAGTGAAACCGGTTATAAACAGTGGCAAGAGATGGACCTTCATCAAGAAAGGCCAATCGAAGTCTGTTATAACTTACTTGTTGGCTTAAACGGCAACGTAAAGTCATTGTACGAAAATTTTCTTGCGTTAAATTCATGTTGACGTTAGACAAGTAATTTTCTTTTTGCCCTCTATTCATAAAAACAAATGACAGGTGAATGCAATGTACACAATAGGTTGGCAAAGAGTTACATTCTTAAAATTATAAATATCCTCTATTATTTTACAGTTTCTAAGTGGACTATTCTAAAAAAATTGTTTAACTTACGTAATTCAATGCTATAATGCCGTGGTCAGGCGCTGCAAGCACAAGCGCAAAGATTATCATTGATAGATAAGTAAAATCAGCAGAGACCTTTACAATCAAGAGTAAAATAATGCATTAAAGTGTTTGAACTCAATCATAACGTTGTTAATGTGAAACTGCTAGAAGACTTCAATTTAAGTAAATAAACAGGAATATCTAATACATCAAAAGACTCTTTTTTACTTTTAATTTATTTATTTACACCCAATTGGGTAAAAGATATTAAAACTTTTTTTGTTTAATTACAATAAACTTTTTTTTTCCGTAGTCTGGTTACAGTTTTTTAAATTTTTTGCTTATTTTTTATATTGAATGCAAATTTATTGCTTCATACCTATGAGTAGGATTTTTTTTTGTTCTAAAACAAAAGGTTTATTTTAAATACACATAGGCACATATGGCATGTCCAATTCTTTAAATTATAGTGCAAGTTAGACATGATGATTTAAGATTTAATGAACATATAATTTTCGTTATAATGCGTAACATTAACCATAATTTATGAACTTGAATTTCAATTGAAATTGTATACATATGTTGTAAACATCTCTCAAGGTAATTTTCTAAAATCTATTGAACATTTCAATTGTTTCTAAAAAATTAATTTGTATTTAAAACAGGCTGTTTAAATCATAAAGCAATTGCATTCACCATTATTTATTCATTAATTCATTTGCTTGTTTTGTATTTTTATTGGAAATCGAAGTCACATGCAGTTACTTTATTTAGCCATGTCAATATCTCTATCCAATGACAAACATCTCAACAACAGAATAATGTTTGTTACTGCGTATGCGGCCCAATTATAGATATTACGTAATTTCGTAAAAAAAATTCAGTTACTTTCTTTATGCTTTGGGCAGCGGATTTGGTAAAATAGTAGGTAATCCTTTGTTCTCTGCGAAACCATAAAGTTTAAACTTCTAAATTTTAGAACTAAGTGACTAAAAAGGTAGCATGGACCACCGTATGTTTTTCAAATACGCGATGCTTTATATACACTTAGTGAAGTGGCGCAAAAAGCTTTCGCAACTAACGTCAATCCGATAAATAAAATGTGTTTCATGTAACGTGGGATATTTAAAAATGCGCAGATGGGACAACAGGAGCAGCGATCTGATGGCAGATTTCAAAAAGCGCGTCGACGATATCATAACCAAGGACGCCGAGAAGAAAAACCGAATGATGGTCGTGCTGAAGCAGGACTTGCTGGCGACAAAGGCTTTCTTGTCGAGCGCTTGGGTTAGATCAAGATTGACTTTTTGCTAGAAACTTATAATCGTTTTAAAATTCAAAGATGTGACAGTACAAAAACTACGTACTGAAATAATCTACTGTTTGTATTGAGCAAATTATAGTTATTCAATGCGAAATTTTACAATGTGGTATAGAAGTTGAGTGTAAGCTGTTGTTTTTTTAGGGTTTTGAGTTAAAAGCCAAAAACGGAACCCTTATAGTTTCGTCATATCCGTCCATCCGTTCATCTGTATGTCACAAGCATTTAAAAACTACGAAACGTATATTGATGAAATTTATAGTGTGTCTTGTATTAACCACTACTTAGTTTAGTAGTTAAATACCAAAAATAATTATTTCTAAGGGGGCACTCCATACATGTAACAGAAACTGAATTTTTTTTTAGTGAATATCAAGGAGTGATACATATTTGACAGTTCTTTTAAAAACACTAAAGTTCCTAAGCAATTTTTCTGATTACGTGAATAATTTTGGAAATATCGCTCCGAAAATTGCAAAAATTACCTCCCCCCCACTATTTTCTAAACCGTATGTCCAAAAAATATGAAAAAAATAACGAAGATAACGCTTAATAAATACTTTTAACGAAAATTATTTTGAACATGATCAGATGTACTGTTTATGAATTATTGCTGAAAAACTGCACTTCTCAACAAAAGGACGTAAGTGCCACGAAGATACACTTTTTTAACCAATACTCTTTAGTTTACACTAGTTTAATAGTAATAATCGACATACTTACTTGTTTTTATATTTATAGGCGACTAAAGTGCTTATAACTATTCCATATGGGAAACATGGAAAAAGTGTAACATATTTTTTCATTTGTAAGTGCATTTCTTTGTTACAATGGCTTTGTAACCCTATAATGACTATGGTCCGACATGCTCTTGGCCAGTTTTATATTTAATAGATTTGTTCCAATACTCAATGCTCAAGCAATATAATACTTGATTTTTACCATGAAACCATATATGCTTGATAGAAAAATGTTTTTATTTTTTAATATAATGGGGGGTATAAGTCTCGCCTTTGTTTTACATAAACTTTGACATCAGACAGTCGCTGTTTATCATCCAGTATATCACATAAATGCAATGTCTTTGTTAATCCTAAACTCTGTAAATATTAATAACAGTGCTGTGAAAATCGCTCGTTACACATTTTATGTACAATTCTTTGTCATCATTCATTTTGCTGCTACATACAGTCCCACCAATAGGTGTCGCTTTCCTGGCAATGAGAATAGGAAAATTTTTTTTTATGGTATTCCAAAAAAAAGTTTCAGCAATTTCCAGTATCACTTATTGTTTTCTTTCATGGTAGATGGCTACTCCTACTTTTTATTGTGGATGAAACATACGATCGGTGGTTTGACATATTTCGTTTTTTTTTTTCAGATTGACAAGAAGTGTTAAAGGGCAGAGATACATTTTGATAAGTGATAATATTTTATTGTTTGTTCTGTCCTATCTAGTTGTTTGTTATATAATACTAATGCAAGTGAAGTTTTATTTATAAGTTATTATTTAGTGTTATTAAAAATGAGTGTTTTCAATAATACTTGATCTCAAATATGTCGATATAAAATGCAGGTCAGTTGTGCAGTGTGTGTAGTCGAATTTGTATAAATTTTAAAAATAGTTGTTTACATTTTCCTTTTAAATTCTACCTACGTAAATAAAGGGTTGCATTCAGTTTAAAACTAGTATAATCTGTAGCTGTTATATTAACAAATAGTTGTCATATAATATTTTTTAAAACACTAAATAAAATTTTTATTTAATGTTTTAAAAAAGTTGTCTTGAACGTCTCTTGTAAAAGATGGCATTAATTGGTAGAATTGTATGAAAGTATTTCAAATTGAACACTTTTTCAAGCCACACTGACGAAAATTTCTGTAATAGTTAATAAAATATATTTCGTAAATAAACCATTTTTTTTTGAATAATGAATATTTATTTTTTATATTTACAATTGTTTTCTTTTCTTACCTACTTATTAAAATAGTGACAATCAATCGATTTTATTACAAGAATGAATGAATCACAAAATTCGTTTAAAAATATGTTTTGGTACAACTTAAGGAGGTATAGGACATACAAAAAAAATCAGAAGTTCTGTCGCATTTACATGTCAGAAGTATGTGTACTTACCCATAGAGAATGAACTTCTCTCACGACTGTACTTCTAAAAATCAAAAATTTCAGCTAATACCCGCCTTTTAGCATGTTAAAGTGAATACTTTATAAATCTTAGGATTAAATTAGAACATAAAATTTCGTTAGTTAACAGGAAATTTAAGTAAAATAATAAAATAATTTGATATCCTTGTAAAATTAATAAGAACTCCGGCAACGTAGCAAATCGAACCGCGTTTTTGCGCATGCGTCCGTTGCGCATATTTCCTTTAACCTATTTCATTGAAACTTTAAATTTCCCGCGTGACCCACCATTAGCGACGTTGCTGTCAGCATAAACCACTTTAGCTATTGCTAATTTTTTTTTTTTAATTTCATTTTCCAAACTTAATCATTTTTATAACTAGGTATCTTAAACGTGATTTTATTTTCTCAATAGTTAGCAATTTTTTTCTGTACACACTTGAGTTTTTCAAACCTTTGTCATTATTTTTTTATTATGATATTTATCAAAACATAAGTAGGTGTGAGACCTAAAAATAAAAAACTATGAACCATAGATCCCTGAAATTTTGACACAACACATATTAAATACATTTTTGTTGATAGTAAAATTTTTCAATTGATTTCATTATTTCAACCTAAATCCTAGACCTCCTTAAGCTATCACTCTTTAACAAGATACAATATATAAAACAGTCCAACCACATAAATACTTCGCTTTATTTATACACTCAGTAAAAAGATTATTTTGTATTGATCACATACATGCTTTACCTGTGATAACACACCTGGTACCTACCTGATATTTACGTATACAATTAATTACAAGAAATAGATGGTTTTACAATGCCAAAACAAATTTTGAAAAAGTGAAATACATGAATTTAACTTGTACTTAAAGAGACAAAGGTAATCGGTCAGTACCTGCTTCGTTTGCATACTACCAACTTATTAGGTGAATTACTCCTCTATTTTATAATTGACTGAAAACTAGACGAAGACCCTGTCGCAGGTAACACAGATAATTTTTAATTATACACAAGGCATATCTTAAGCACTGGGGTTTGTATTTTGCAAACATAGTACTAGACTGAAATATTAATTTTAATGTAGATAATAAAAGTTTGTAGGTTTATAGAAATACTCAGCCTCCTAATATCATACACTCGCACGCCAGTTACTAATAGATCTATACGGATTGGATTTATGGTGAACTGGATGTAGAATATAGTAACCTGCACTTGTGACTTGTCTGAGGCGGCAATAGTTTTGCTATTGTTTTTATGGTTAACAAAGAATGTATGGTGTATTATGATCTATCAATTAAGGAAAATAATGGCAAGCGGTTAACCATCGGATGGTTAATTTAAATTATGAATAGTTATTTAAAACAATTTATTGTAGTTCTCAAGTTTACTCTTTTCTATTTAGTAAACGCACGCAATGCAAGAAGTATGTAGATCATTTTTGTCACGATCTATCATAAACTAGCTCGGAATAGAATTAATCGAAAATATTATTTCACCTTTCATATTTGGTAATCAATTTTGCTGTCACTTCCAATACGATGCTTATGATCCCGATTGAGGTTATGGGTTTGTTTTGGTTATGCTTCTGGTTGTATCCCAGTCACGACCCCGGTCCCGTTCTTAATTTGAATCCAGGTTTTGGTTCTCGATTCTATTTCCAGTCGCGCTTTCAATTTTGATACCGCTACCGGTCGCGCTTCCAATTTGGACGAAGCTGAGGCAAATGTTATTATCAAAATAAAATATACTTAAGTTATATTACTCAGGAGTAGTGGAATTTTCGACTAGTGATAATTTTTTTAGAATCATTTATACAAAACACGGACTATATCGGTAAGTGTTAGTAGGTATAATAAAAACACACGCATATTTTAGTACAACATTTTGTCAAAATTTCAAGTCAATCGATTTCACTACTTTTCGAGTTTCGCGACCACAAACATACGGAAGCTGAATTTTTACATGTATGATATAGTGTAATTATTTAATTAAATAGTGTCAATCTTCAGGTTTAAAATAATTGATATCATTACTAAAATGTCATAACATATTATCCCATCGCGTTGAACTCGGATCGACTGTTATTCTGCCATAAGGGCCATATATACAAATCAGAGCGAGAAGTATTTAGCAAAACTATTTCTGTCTCGGAATCGTAAGAAGTCATGCCGGCTACTATAAGAAAACTTTATGATCTGTAAATAAATTATTTGCTATATTCATAACGATGCGCGTTTGTACAAAAAACCAAAAAAATCCATATTTAACTGTCCGATTTGATATTGACACAAGTACGGTACGGTAGTAACATGAACACTACGATTCAGTATCCTGCGGCGTGGCCACTTGCGCTATGAACACCTGTTGCTGGGGTTGCTGTTGCGTCTGAGACGAAACCTGTACGAGAATGGTGACTGTTAGTGATGAAATGTGTCAAGCACGCGTGCATGGAAAAAGACAAAAAATGTGACATGTTATAAATATATCAGTCAACAAGTTCTTTTAATAAATGTTTTTTTAAATATGATAAATTATGGTTATCACATTTTTGTTCTATCTCTATTTCTTAACATTACAACCACAAAATATTAAGATAGACATATCTTTTTTATATGACAGCCTATGAATATAATCAGGTATTTAAATCTTTGTCATTTCAAAATTTACCTTTTTTGCCAAACAAATTTTCCATGACAATCAAATTTTCCTTTATGAAAACTGTGTATTCAAACTATAAAATTGAGGACATTATAATTTTATGCTGCTTTTATTAACTCGTTTATTTGCCTATTTGTATGTTCAAATGGAATTTTTTCAATCTATATCAAATTAGGTATACATTTGAAACCTTAAACATAACTCAGAACCAGATGACATTGCAACATCAACCCTTTTTCTCATCTGATTGTTTTCTGTTTGTCTATTTGGTTATCTATTTGGATTAGTTTTTACGAGTATTAAATTGTGATTACAAGTGATTAAATGATTTGATTGTTAATTTCATTGCTAGTGTGTACTATTTATGCAACAATTATCTGCAAGTATTGCCATCAATGCCTCCCACATTTTTCATTTTAAATATAAAAATATTTTCATATTCATTAGAAATTCACAATCATGAAATAGAATTTATTTGATATTTTTTGTGTGTTTAAAAATGTTTTTATTATTATTTACTATAAGGTATAAAATAAACTTCTGTATGGCTTGTTTTTTTTTTTCATAATATACTACATGATTTGATATGATAATGATACTATAGAGATGCCATTCAATTTAAAGATAAAATAAATTTGTACGTTTTCCTGATAACAAACCCTTTCAATCAGCCACATTTAAAATATTAACAAAATCAGTTATGATTGATCCACTTCTAATGTTTTCATTTTTAAGTATTAAAAATCTGCAAGTTAACATAATTATACTAAATAAATTCAATCATTCAAAAAAATTGTTGAGATTGACATAAGTGAATTTTTAACAGCTATTTTGTTTCTTTTAGAATCATAGGAGCTTAAAATTGAAGTAGCATGACAAATTGTGAATTCTATAATTTGTATTTACTAATATAAACATATTTTTGTATAAAAGTGATTTTTTTTTTGTATTTCAATTGATAATATTAGAATATAGCTATTTCAATTAATAATATTAAAGTACAATATAAATTACAACCTTGAAATATTATCACACAGTTCTCACTGCAAAGTACATTTTACATATCTTTTGGTAATTTTCAAACATCTGCATAACTCCGCATTACTGGACTGTATTCCACCAGAGGACATACTCCATGAACTCACCTGTATTATCTGTGGCTGGGGCTGGGGTTGGGTCTGTATCACGATAGGCTGGTTTGGATTGTTCTGCATCTGCATTCGAATCATATTGAGCTGCGCTTGACTCAGCTGGATCTGTGAAAATATAATAGACTGATAAAGTTTCAAATTCAGATGACGAAAAGGGTGTCATAAATCTGCATTCATACATATAAAAAAACATGTAAAATTCATTATGGTCTTAACTATGGAGAATTTAATCTATATAGAAATAAATTCTTTTATAATTGGTGTCAATTTCATGTACTTAGACAATAATAAATATATGTAGTATGCAATCCCATTCAGTACTTTTAAAAATTTATAGCTTTTGTAAAATTAACACACAAATTGAACGAAATGCAATATGCAGGTGTACGGCAATGCAGAGCCGAGAAATTTAATTACCGATAAACATGTCTGTGATAGACATGCATGTCGAGTGCTTTCATAAGTGTTCCATTTCTTCAATACGAGTATGAAATACTAAATAGCAGAAAGCAAAAAAAGGAATATTCGCATTGTCGAAAAATGTATGTACCATATTTTTAAAATAGAATAAATTGTAATAAATAACTTCTCTATGCCTCATGAAATAAAACCACATGTACATTTCATATATTTCTAACCTCTTTCATTCATTTACGAAAATGTATTTATTATATGTTTAAAAAACTATGTAATAAATACATTTATTATATGGTTTACCCCTATATAAATTTAAGATTGTTATTAAACAATCACTCAGTAAAAAAGAGTATTATACAATTTCTGAATATTTAGAAGACAAATATCCATGGGCATAAGCCGCTCGACTTCTTACCGGGCTGTTTCGTCCTTAAAGGTTTTGTATTTGTTTTGGCTAAGTATGAGCAAATTAGAAAAGAGCTTCCCTTAAGTTCTTTGCTCATTCTTCTTGAGGGAAAACTGTCTTACGAACGAGCAGTAAAGTGTAAATTCGCAAAAAATTATGACGTATTTCAAGTGTTATTTTGTAACCTATGAAATAAAGATATTTTGAATTAGAAATTTGAAAAAAATTTAAACTTACAATTGTCCTGAAAATTTCATGGCAAACTTTCAATACGTTTTAAAATATTTGTAGAATTTGAAACGAAGAATGTGGACATGTAACAAATCAGTGGACAGATCTGATATCTCTATTAGTCAAATGTAAACAAATAAATAGGGATTGTATTCCAAGCTCTGATGCCGCTTTGTACGTAGTAAAGGATAATGCTAGCGTGCCGTTTTGTTCAACATTTACGATCTGTATAAAGGCCAAAGCGGCAACGGCAGGTAAAATGACGCGGTAGCTGTTGTGATTGCGAATGTCTCTTTCACACCTATATAACTATTACACTGTCATATCAGTCATTTCTTTCACTCTTTGTTAGTACATGTCTCGAATGAATATATGCTTTATGTTGATGATAAATAAATAATAATATAGTTGCATATTGTATATATGTCTGCAAACAATAAATTCATTTCCGTGTACACAAATGTGTAAATACTGCTAGTTTTACCTGGATTTTAAAATTAAATATAAAAATAACTAAACTATCTTATTTATTTAAAACCATATAATGAAATTCAAATGTTTTGAACATTTTTTAATTTTAATTGTGGATTTATTTCTATTAGGTATAAAAACGGACAACGAAATGAATTTGTATGAAATCGCCGCGTTTCATCTACCGTTAAATATGGAGTGTAAGCTACAGTTTAAATATACTCATATAAGATAAAGTACTCACGGGTAGTTGTTGGACGTCGCCCGTCGGCGTCACTATCTGTTGCACTAGCAGGGGCTGCGCTTGCGCGCTTACGGTGGCCGCCCCCGCGCTGTTGGACACGCTGGCCGCCGGAGCCGCCGCCGCCGCCGACCCCGCCGCCGACGTCGACGCCGTCTGGTGGCAAATCTCACTGTCATTCTCAACCTACCGAAAATATATACCAAGATGACAACGTGTCAGGTATAAATCACTTATATAAATTGGAATTGCCTTGGAATACACTTTAACCGTGATTGGTTTCCAGGGTCTGATGATGGAACCGGAAGGTAGACGCTAATACTCCATAATGAAACAACGCAATCTAGCCGTGTTTGGACTTGTTGATATTCTCGTGAAAATACACTTTGACCATGACTGGCTTTCAGGGTCTGATAACGGAGCTGGAAGTTTGGAAGCTCCATCGTCAGACCCTGAAAGTCAATCGTGGTCAAAATCCATTTCAGGGCAATTACAACAAGCCCAAATATGGTTAGGATATAAACATATCATATTCCGTTATGATATGTTAATTCCGGTGCCAACCGTCGGGCTCCATCATCAGACCCTGAAAGCCAATTATGGCCAAAGTCCACTTAAAAAATTCTATTAAGAATACGACTAGGTTACGTTGTTCTATTATTGAGTGCTAGTGCTTACCTTCCGTCTCCATCATCAGACCCTGAAAATCACTCATGGTGAGAGTACATCTCAAGACAACTCTGATAAGCTCAAACACAACTAGGATATGTTATTCCATTATGGAATTCCTATGCCTACCTTCTGGCTCCATCATCAGATTAGTCCAATTATACCATATTATTGTAATGTCTTAGGTCCTCGATAAATGTGCAAAGATTTTATTTAATCTAACGATTTACATAAAAAAAAAAATAATTATTTACTTTATACGAAATACGAATGACGGAAAATCAATTGTAAATCGCTATAGACCAGTCTTCGGTTTGAGAGCGTAATTTTCGAATAACTGCGAAATCGCGATCCCTAAGGGTTTTTGAATTTAAATAAGCGATTAAATTTCATTATTAAAATTTAGTGATTTCATTGTAGAGGCAACACTGTTAATAGAAAGACAATTAGCATTTTGAAATATCAACTTGAGAATTACTAAAATAATTTTAAAATCATGCGAAATCAGAAATCGATTTCTTTTAGGTAATAAGGCCGCCGGATATTTGATCACCTACCGTAACGTCGTTATGGTCAAGTAATTGTCGTAATCGAATATGATGATCAATAATACTCCTTAATCTCTTACAGTAAGGATTCGGTCTATGAGCAGCACGTTTAGTAGGTCTAGCCATATTCAGACAAATTAGTTAGTGTACTTCAGATTCACTAAAAATCAAAACATAAACAAAAATTTTTACAAAAAGAAACCGACTTCAAAACAAAACCTATTCCAAAACAAATTAATATGCACTAAAAAGTAAAAAAAATAATTGCGTATTCTTCTACAACTTAATAATCAACTTACTTTTTCTACTCATCAATATGTAGGTACGATCTATGTGTTTACCATATACGAAGGTAGGTAGGTACCTACCCACTTCAAATTTAACTCAACACATACCTATATATGAATAACAAACAATGATAAAAATATTTTTTAGAGTTCTCCTAAGTAAAATGAAAAGAAAAATACTGGACTACTTAAAATTCAATCTAATTATTACGATAATATAATGTAGTTACAATTATTGTTACTACATTACATTATATTTTGGAGTCGGTGTCAGCCAAGGAAACACTACAATATAAACTTAGCAATAAACACCAATAGCAATATATGTTATGCCAAAAAAAACTAGATATTCAAAAATTATAACATTTATTATTTTTTATTAATAATTATTTTTTAAAGTATTCACTGTGAGCCTGTATACACTTTTTCATGCGTTTGAACCACTAAAAAAATACCTCTGACAATTCGTTTTTAGATACCTCAGAAAATTTCGAAATTATCGACAGCCCGCGCACTTTCCTTGTTTTTAAATCTCTTGCATTTCAATTTTTCTTTGATTTTGAGAAACAAGAAAGTGTCACAAAGAATTCAAAAATCAAGCGTTCTGGCGGAAATGTGCGGGGCGGCGCTGTTGTAGTACCAAAGAAGGGGTTGTATTCGTGAATTCCGTCGCTTGTTACACCAAGCAGATAATACCTACTCCTGAGACTGCTTTTACAAAAAAAAAAAATTGTGGCTACTATTTGTTTTTGTGTGCTTCATGCTTCGCGACATTTTGTTGTTATAGGTTCATTTACCAAACACCACATGATGGACTGTCGCTTTGTTTCGCGGTGACAGTTGTACAGCCGTGTTTCTTCACAGGTAAGTATAGGTAATGTATATATTTTGTTTCTCCCCTACTTCAAATTTCTTTATCATAAATCGGCACTAATCTACCGTTTCTCTGAAAGGTCAGTTTGTATGGCACCCATCTCACACAACGCTTGAGAGAGAGATGATACTAAATAATGGTTTGCGTCACTTATGCAATACCTAGTTCTCGCTCAAGCTCCACAAATGTAATTCTTCAATTCTCTCAGATCGGTTTTTCAACTGGTTGAACATTTACTTGCGTGACTGCGGTTGGTGGCTGACCTGTCCTCGTTTCATTTTCAAAGTTATCCCATCAAATTTTATACTCAGCAAATTAATTAAAACTGTTTCAAGCAGACACCAAAAGTAGTAACGAAAAGTTCAAAACATTCTTGGGGATTGAAATCATTTTTTAATCAAAATAAATCATAACCCGAAAATAATGTTGACTGAGTTACTCTGCTGTAAGCAAATTCCTGCCAGATTCTCATTACTTATTTCACATTTTAAAGAAAAATATTTTAAATTCAAATGTGTTCCATTTTTAAATTCATCACTAATAACCAGTATTTATGATAGTGTATAACTTGCCAGTATCAAATTATTAAAGAGTATCTAATTACTTTTGGCATACCACTTGTATTTTCACTATGTATAAAAAGACCTATTATATTGCAAAATATATGTTTAAAACTGTCGCGATTATCACTAACTATATGACTAATACAAACGGCATGTTCATGCCAACTGATGTAAAAATATTCCGTCGTAAACAGAAATCTTGGAAGGCGTCTTATAACTCACCTGTACGAGTTGAGTGCAGGGCTGCAGTACGATTTGCGGCTGCTGGGGCGATGCTAGCGCCGCCTGGTGTTGCTGCGCCAGATGGAGATAGTACTGTATTACGTACGAAACACAGATATTAATGCCTCATCAAAATTAACTGCTTCTGCTATAAGAATAGTATAAATTCTTATGATCAGGAAGGTAAATTGAAAAAAGAGATGATCCATGTAACCTCTATTAAACATACTCTATAACATCAATGAAAATGTTGTGGTAACAATGAGTTATTATTTGAAGATGGTTGAATGTCAAGATACAAACGGGGGAGTGAGAACAGGTTTGTATTTACAAATTAGTAGTAAAGTATTATTTGTATAAATCTATTACGAATTATCATCTCCCTTTTTACCAAAATATCCAAGTTACGTTCAATAACAGTGTAATATTTCAAAGATATCGACTTTAAGATGGTCTAAATATTGTGGAAGGCTGACCTATAGGGTGGTTATTTCGCCTGCTGCAGCTTCATTGCATACCATCTTATGGATGTCTACTAATTTTATGCCTACAACTGTGTTATTTATTTACCGTGAACTACATGTTGCTATTCTGTCATCTTTGGAATGCATTTCTGTCTTAAAAAGTTTGTGATTGATCAACATTTGTCTATGATATGTTGTTAACAACAGAAGACTTGTTACAGGTAGTTAAAAACTAGTGCTCCAACCATCTTTATTGTCCATGAAAATTAAGGTATTATGTATATTAGTTAGAATGACTTGAGATTATGCTAAATTCAGAATCCGAATTTCGACTGCAGTAATTGAGGGCATTAGGAATGTGCTCTTTACATTGTCGTTATTAGTCAATCTAAATCAGTATTAGATAGAGTATCGATTGCAAGAGCAACATAAGGATATTGTGGAGCTCCTGTAAAGCCGGCAAAATCAACTTTCTATATTATAACATTTGTGTTTTACACCCCAATGGAATGGCATGCCCTTATATAATTCGAATTTGTAAGACAGAATACTTTTCTTATGACATTGTGTAAGCTGCATGACACATCAAGTGAGCATCTACATTGCGCGTTGACTGGCTAGGGACTAGCGAAGATTTAGCACACGAAGAATAAATTACGTGGTCAACATTTTTCGAGCCATGAAGAGGTCGTTAATGTGTTCAAAATACACATTTCGGAGATACCCTTATCAGAATGGAAAAAGTGCTATAAAAATTGCTTTCAGCATATGCAAAAGTGCTTCGATCATCATGGTGAATATTTTGAAAAGCAATAAAACTATATTAATTGCTAGATGTTTGTTTCTTTTTGATATTCCAGACACATAGTAGCCCTCGTAAATCAATTTTCTCATAAATCACTGTTAAATTGGAATTATATGTAAAAGAATAATCATCACATACTACAAGAATAATTGGCATACCCATATGTGAGTACTGTATTACCAAAAAGTTTCTTTGTTAACAACTACTCTCATTAAATGATGGTGAGAATTAAATGTAGCATTGTCATGTCATAGAGAGGCGAGTCTGCAATACAACAAAATATGCAAAAAATACTGGCAATTTTTTTTTATTTAAGTATTGAACATAAATTAACTACACAATCAATATTTAGCTATTGATAGAATTTTCATAAAACTTTTAGTATTTACTTGAGCTCGAGCCTTCACTAGAAAGTAATTATTAAATTTTATATGAAGTTCTATAAAATTTTCTAATTTATTTGAATTTATTAGAAAAGAAAAGAATAATTTTGAATTTATACCATTCCAGCTTTTATGCTACAGAATCTTGCTGTATTACTACATGCAATACTTTCATTTCATTTGAATATACCGACTCACCCATATGTCATTTTGTCAAAATACTGGTGTGATATTATTAAAATTTTGACACAAATGTGTTCACATTCAAAATTGGGATTTATTTTCAGTAGAATTTGGATGAATAGCAAGAAGCATGCAACCTGGTCAGCGGGTTGATGGACTCGTGTCGGTTCTTCATTCCTCTTCGTGGGTTTCACCTCATGCCGTGGCACTATGTCTATTAAGAAGTCGAACTGATCTGATTTTGTTATCGCCATCGCTATATCATTGCGCTGTGGAAAAAGAGGGTATGTCCATAAATCAATGCCCCTTATATCAACTGTTGAAAAGAAGTTATTTTTTGCATCTTTTTCTAAATATATATATATAAAACATTCAGATGGTAATAACCTTCACCTTTTCCCCAATTTTATGTTGTGTATTTCTTTTCTGAAGAAATGCATATTATCATCTTTTTGAGATAAAAATGTGTATATTTAAAATATGATATACAAAAAATGTTTATTTTTAATTTTCATGACATGTATCGTTTTTCATTTTTTAGAAGTTAAAATCCATTTCATAAATTACTATCCCGAAAACATCTTTCAAAACATTTGGGAAATAAAAAAATTAACAACAACTAATGACAGTTAAAAATTTCATTAATGCTATACAGCTTAAATAGTAGATTTCAGGAATAGAAATTGATACAAAGCCAACATGTTTATACGAAAAAAAGAAGAAAAAATTACCTGCAATGTTCGCCTTTTATTATCTTCAGTATGCGCCCAAGCTCTCAATGTTAACTCGTGTATGAAAATCTCAGCAGCTTTTGCAAACAGCACAGGTGCTTCAGCAGATATCATTTTTACTTCCTCATCGAGTTTCATTATCTTTTTTATTCGAGCTAATGGCAACACTTGCGTTTTGAAGTCTTCCTGAAAGATTTGAATGTCTACACTCTGATTACTGTAACCACTGGGAAAATACTTTCTAATAAATCATAGACTATACAGTGCATATGTTTAAATGGAATGTTATTATTTTACATAATTAGTCACAAAATTCACATTTACCACACTGATCGTAACTAAGATGACACAGTCTATGGTATTGTATAAGGGCTTCATCACAGCATCAAGTTGGACATCAAAATCTTAGAGAGAAACAAAGAGGGAGAAGAGTATTTTCTTATTGTATTCTTCTAAAGCAATCTTATTTCAATTATATTCATGTTAGGTTTTTCTTGGTGACTTTGCTTGTCAAAGTTTCCATTCTTGATAATCTATGACTGATTTTGTGTATACACACTTTCGAAATTGCCTACCTTTGTTAAGTAGCTCACCATATACATTTTATACTTTTGACAATGAAAATATAATACTCTTGTGAATAGTTCAATTTTCATCACATTAATGCATTGAAACATCAAATTGTGGAAAATTAGGTGAATTCAATTTTTTTACTCGAAAACAAAAATAAGTGATATTTACAAATATGAAAAATATAGAAAATATTTAGTGAATTTCTAATAAAACTGATGAAATGATTTTTCTTTATTTTCAGTATGTCAATTTTTAGAACATATAAGACCAAAATAGTCTTTATTTAATTTTTAGAAAGGGTTTTTTTATATTGTATATTTAAAAATATTATATAAATCATTTTGTACAATTTAATAATAATTGAAAAAAAGTAGAAAGTGACAAAATAGTTTAAATTCAATGAAGAAACAAAGTCCTCTAATGATCCGTTCTTTATCTTACCGCTGTAACTTTTTTTATGTCATCCATGACTTTGTTCCAAAAATGGTGTAAGGCTTGTTGTGTTGTATCTCCAGTTATTTGATCTTCAGTAACAACTTCAGCTTCTGTTATTTCATCAGAAGCGTTAGAAGCACCCCCCCCTGGTCTCTGTTATGTGACAAATCGGATTAATTATTAGAACAAAATACAAAGTACTACAATAAAAATATATTTTAAAATTGTACTTATATTGCCTTATTTACAAATATAAAATAAAATAAAAAATAAGCGAAACATAGTAAACATAAAATATTTAAATAACTATCGAAAGGAAATAAATAACCGGAAACTAACGCTGGCACAAAAAAGCAAACGGACATCTTGATGTACAAGAACACGAACTGCACCAAGTGGCCTCGGAGTTTTGATAACTTTCGCACTTGTAAAATTTTGGAAAACGAAAAGAAATAACAGCAAGTATCCGCGGTCAAAGTTGTTAAAGTACAGTAACCAATAATCAGAGAAACATTCGAAGATCTCCAATCACCAATTACTGAGAATCCGCCAGAAATACGATTCGTCCACCGATGACCAGTCACGAGCTTGACGTTCTGTGAAGTGTTGCCATGCATGAAGACTTATTAAAAAAAATATTAGTGAGCAAAGGATACTACCTAACTCCATAACATTTGCATAATTGAAATGCAAAAGTTCTCAGTTGTTGAGTTTTAACCATAAGATGTTTTCATGCTCCTCTCGTCATATATATGTTTAGTAAATGTCAATAAAAAGTAATGAAAAGTCGATATTCGGACTATATTTAAGTTGTTCTTGCGATATTTTATCTATGGTCCTTGCTCTTTCAAGATAACTATGGCAATCAATTTAGATTCAGATTATACATTTATTTTTACTGATAAACTACACATGTTACATGTTATATCACTAATACAACGAAAATAATACCTTGCAATTACTTGATTAAATAATGTATTTAAACAAAACTGTAACATTTTCTTTCAGAACATGTTTATCAAATTTGCATATTTTTGAATTTTGAGATTTCTTTAGAAACAAAATAAATTGAGCTTTTACGATTATAAGATTTCGAGAAAAACGAATTTCTGTGAATAATATTGTTACAATTAATAAATTGTTTTTGTCTAAATGCACATACATTACATAATTATTTAACAATAGATATTTAATTAGATGTATTTTGTTCTACGTGATTAACGAATCAATGTTATTAATATGAATACACAAACACACAAACAAATATGAACTGCTTTTTAATGAAATTTTTAAAATCGCTCATGGAGTTTGGGATTCACATAGACAGTTTAACACATGGCGATGTGCAATATTATAATTACATAAGTTGAGTATTAAATTAAACGTTATGCTTGCAATGTATTACTTCCTTGTTATTAGACTATAACGAAAATAATTCAAGATCCTGTTATCCATACTGTTTTATAACAACAAATGTGTTGCCTGATCTTATTTCTCTAGAAACAAAATCAACGGCTTGTCCAAAACAGTACTGTATGTGTAATATACTTTTACAACAGTGATGGCGTGATGTAGTTTGGTTTATTTCCTTTTAATTCAAGAATGGCATATTTTTTTCCTGTGAAGGTAAGGCTACGAAAATGATATATTGATACATCAGTGCACTATTGAGCGTGGGTAATTATAGGCGGAACCTTCCAAAATCCCTAAAAATATAAGTGGTGTCTTTTTTAGCCCAACACTTTTATAGATTTGTTGACTGAGTTTGGTAACATGAAGATACAGTCCGTAGATGCCTGCTTTATAGATTTTTTTTTTTTCAAAATGTAGCATACGCGATATGTAATAGATATAACGCAGTATGCCTATGTTGCAACGCAATGCTAACACATGATGTGATTGAATACAATAGTCATTATTACAAAACAACCAGAGTATGAGAATCTGATAGCAACAACAAGGTGTCATACACTAGCAAGCATCTTTACAACATCTGAACGAAACCTTCTTGCAAAATAGTACCTAAGGAACTTAAAAACTTACGGTGGATAAAATAAGTCATTCTCCAAAAAAATTCCTTATATGAGGTCATAAGAGGAACCGTCCACATGATAGGCTCGTTAGTCCATGACTTGGGTTGAATCGGCAATGTCGTTGGAACCGACGAGCTATAGTTGGGCATTTCTATTCTACGTCATCCTATTAACTCGATAGAACTGTGATCCCTATAAAAACAACCAGAGTATGAGAATCTGATAGTATCTGGGCATGAGGCAATAAGTAAGCACTCTGGCAGATATTCACAGCCAATAAGCGTTTGTCAAAAATAATCACAACACGACATGATTCGGAGCATAAAGTAGAGCGTATACGTATTATAGAGTCATGACATTACTTTGAGAAGCGACGACGGAGGCGCATAAAGTACCCCAAGAGAGAAGTTTCCTCAATTAAGCATACCGTATATCTAAATTAATAAAAAGGGCAAAGTGACTATTTCTTATTGCACTTAAGAATTATTTAAAGAAATAGTACATAGTTACCACTAACTATTTATTGTTGCAAGTAGTCAATTACGATTGTTATTATAATTAACTGATTACTAAAAAGAACAAAAAAATAGCCAGCTAACAGAGAAACCTACGAAATCTTGACATCCTTTTATAATGCCATAAAAAAAGCGGTTAAACTTCGGATTGCGAGAAGTAGAAGGCAAAAATCTTCGATGCGTACAATTAGTAGTTCGATTTTTAACCGTTTTGTAGTTTATTTCTCTTTTTGTTATTATATTTATGACCTTTATATGCTTTACCAACAAATGTATTTTCAGTATCCGTTTCTAACAACATTTTCAGAGAAATGAAATCTTCTATCTTTACTGTATCATACGTTAGATATAACAATGTCAAATTAACCTTTATGATGCCATATTGTCAATACGTTGTATTTATTCAATCATCACCCAACAGAATTCTGAAGCGCTATCTCAAGCGTCTGCAAAATGGCGGCTTCAGACATTCAAATAGCTAATCCCACAAATTTAGCTAAAATAGAAAGGTATTACTTTAAAAAATATCATTGCAATAATGATTTTGTTTCGCAAAAATGTATCGGAATAATCCTTAGTACCATTTGCAGATGTATACAGTTTCATACGACATATAATTGTGCAAACATTTCTTGTTTTTCAGTTTTCTAAATGATCCTAGTTATAAAGAAGTTATTGAAAATTCATCCACGTTTAATTCGAGATTATGTGTCGAAAGAAGGATGCGAATGCCGTTCATCGACACTCAAACCGGTGAGGTTCATCATTTGTTTCTGTATTGATTTTCCCATATTGATAAGCGTCTAGCGTTGCTGATAAGGTGGTGTAAGATTTTCATCCTATTACCTGAACGTTTGTTTATCAATTTTGCCGCTCTACTAACCGTAAATAACAAGATTATTAATTAATCGAATTTAACGTTGAACGTTTTTTATTAGGAGTGGCGCAGAGTCATTGTAATTTATTCATGACGAAAAAGCAAAGGATGCCCGGTGCAAGAGAAGGACAAGTATATACATATCCCTCACAAAGGTAATTTAATATTTATTTTCTATAGATTCCAGCTGTCTGTGTTTTTGGGATCACCTGAATATCTGGTCATGTTTCTGCACATTTCATTTGACAGATTTGGGATTGGTATTAGAATATCCAATTCTTTTTCAGATTTTTAAATTTTATCCAGTGCCTAGATGATATTTTTTGGGTGCATTTCAAATGATGTAAAATTGATTTTGTTAGTACAATAAAATTTACATAAATATTTGATCATGTTGATTAATCTCTAATTAACTGAATCGTATGGTTTTCATTATTAATTCTTTGCTCTTAAATTTAGCATAATCATAGTCATTGATTACGCGCATATGCAGAGTACATTGAATTTGTATAAAACACTATTTATTTCATCCATAACAAAACTTCTAAGTTTTTTGCACTTCATGAAAAAATGGTAACTGTTGTGGGATCACTTTGTCTCGATCAGTCTGTCTGTTAAGATATTTGTTACATCTTATTTTTTCTAAATCTACTAAACAAAAAAAGTTGAAATTTGGTTAACACAAAGTTAGGTAACCCAATTTTGGACGTATAGGTTAAATAAATTAATTTAATTTTTTGGAGCCAATTACAAAATTTAAAAACTTCTTATAAATTCAAAAATTCCATTTATAGAATATTCATAAACACATGTAAAAATCAAGCATTCCGTCTCTTCTCATTTGTAAAATTACTTAGTTTAAACTTTTGGAATAGCTTACAGTTTGTGTTGTTTTTCTAGATGGAGAAAAGCTCGTAGACAATATTTAACTGTGTCGTCGACTCGATGGGGTTGGAGCTCGGGATTGGAGAATGCAGAAGCTGCAACAGGCGAAGACAGTTCTGGTGCACCTGGTGACGCTTTAGTTGGAGAAGACAGCCGTGATGGATCACAGACTGCAGTAAATAAAGATGATCCTAAGGTATCGTGTTATAATATAGCATTTACATAATTCATTATAGTAAATTTTGTTTGTGCCTTGTTAAAAAGTATCTTAAGTTTGAACTACAATCACTTCAAACAATTAACAATGTAAACAAGAGTTTAATGTTTAAAATTTGTGACTATTGTATAAATTACTCTTTTCAATTATTAAGTTATTCAAATGCACTACAAAGTCAAGTATATATTTCTTTTGTTTATTGCCTGACCATAGTTCCTACTACCTTTTGACCGCTTACAGAAAAATGCAAGTACAGTGGAATCTCAATGACTGAAACCTCGTTAAGTTGAAATCCTCAGTAAGTCGAAAAAAATTCCCATTCCCTTCTGATGAACTCCTAAATACACGGTATCTCGAATTATTTAGACTTTAACTCGAACAAAATGTTAATTCCCTACGAAGTATTGATAATACATATTTATATTCTATAACTCGAATTTCAAAAAGGAGACTCCATAAGTCATACTTGGTAAAATATAATGACGTCTTACTTGGAATTCCCCGAAATAATAGCAATAAATTTCAAAATGAATGTTTTCTTCTTCTAATCTATTGTTTTTGTCTTGTACACCTGCAATGAATGAATACATTCATGAAACTTTCTAAGTACCACAGCTGTGAACGTTATGTTTGTTCCTTGTCGACACAGTCATACGTATCTCGAAGTTCTTGTTAAGTTGAAAACTCGTTGAGCATGGGTTTTCTTGTTAGAGAGGGTATTAAGAAATTTTGTTATGGACATCAATCGGTCTGGCTGTGTTGATGTATATTCACGATAACTCCAAAAAAAATTTCTTGATTGAATTGATTTTTCATGTAATTTGAGATTTTGACATTGGTCCCAGTCTCGAATCTTGATTCTATCCCCATATTATAATATAGATTCTACTACCGGTCACCACAGAGTACTAAGTAGTGTGCTGGTCATGGTTTCGATTTGGATGAACCTGGGGCAAATCCTAGCATAAAAATAAAATTTAGGCTTAATTATAGCTACCAATTAGTAAGAGTGAAGTTAGTTATTTTGATCATAAAATTTTATATAAATACATTAACCTTTCTCGGTTCTTTGGGTCATTTTGGCCTGAAACTGAAAATAAAATCAGCATATAAGTTATGATTGTTAACTAAATTAATTAAGATTTTGTGACAATTATTAATTACTTATTTACTTGATATTCTTAAAAGTGAAATAAATATTACCTCTCACTGTAATACAGTAGTAAGGTTTTTTTATTGTAGGGTCCTTGGGTCAATAATACCTGTGTATGCAAACAACAATATTTTGTTACATATTACTAAGAATACACTAGCAATTTGTATTTGCGACTCATAAATAAAAACACGACGTGCTACTGATGAAAGTTTTAGAAATATTGTTTACATTTATTATATTATGTGGGTAGAATTACATTTTTTGTGTGTGATAGCAAGTATATTTTGCTTTATTAGTTACTTGAAGTTTGTAGTGTTCTGTTGGTGTTTGAAATGGCTAATAATTTGTCTGATTTTTTGGTTTCTCAAATTGTACACTATGTTGTAAGTTCCGACGATGAAATAGTAAGCGAAGTTGAGGATAATTTGGACAAGATTGCTACCGACAACATTTAACCTAATTTGGACAATGAAAGTAATAGTGATGATGAACATTTTTCAAAATATGTTATTGGTAACAATGCTATCAAAAACCAAATGTGCTCAAAAAATGGTAAATTTATCTAGTTTAGAACTCCATTTGAACAAAGAAATCATCCGGACAGTGTAAATGTAATAAGACTTACACCAGGCACTACCAGATATGCTTCTAATCGTTTAGGCACATTTAGAAAATCATTTAATTTATTTGTAAATAAATGTATGAAAACAATTATTTTGAAACAAACATAGAAGAAACTTCGCGGTTTGGAAATGAATGGGATCCGCTAGATGAAATTAAGTTGGATTTATATTTAAGTATTTTAATCTTTACTGGGGTTTTCGAATATAATGATGAAAATTTAGAAAACTTATGGTCTAAAGTGTATGGAAGTCCTAAATTTCGAGTATTGAAGTGGTTCAAGAAAATTTCAGATATTTGGGGATTCGATAAACATTCTGATTGCAGACAAGAAGACAGGGTGATAAATTAACAGCTGTGAGAGATATATGGGATTAATGACTCTTATTTTGCCTATGTTTATAACGCAAATACAAATATTACGATCGATGAACAACTACTATTCAAAGCCATGTTCTTTTTGACAGTTTTATTTATTTTTGGACAAAATTGGCATGGAATTGATAAATGACCACATAGAGTGTAGGAAAACTCTTCCTCAGACAAATGTATATACATACATCTTGGAAAGATGTAAAAACTTTAAGAATATATTAAAATGTAAAAATGTTATGTTCAAAACATTATGAAATTTTGTGTTTGTTGTGTTGCCAAGAAAATATGTAATATTCGTTTCTTTTATTATTTCTGTATTTCTATTAAATAAATAAGTATTATAAATAATTGGTTTTGGCACATAAATAAATAAAAGCATTTATCGAATATAAATAGAATCGGGTTAATTTGACCCGAAGGCTTTTAAGTATATGTAGCATTTAAGGAACCGAGAAAGGTTAAAACAAATGCAAATTATGTGTAAAGTTTCTTTCTGTCTAATGATCTAATCTATACATAATAACAATATATTTGCGAAGTCAATAAAAATTAAAACTTACCAACTTAATAATCCTCTACTTATAGCTCCTCTTATGTAAGAATGCAGTACTTATTATAAACACAGGATTTAGTCAAATGCAATAAAACCAACAAAAGTGATGAGAAGACTTTTTTAAACTTTAATAATTTATCTCAAGAAAAATGGTAGTATTAAAAGCTTCAGAATTTAAATTTGAATAATATTGGATGTTTCGTCATTTTAGTAAGACTTCCACAGCAACTATAATGAGTAAATTTTATATTTATTTATAATACATTATTTTGTGAACTTAATATGGATTAATTTATAAATGTAAATTGTTGTTTTTAACTTATAAATTCCACAGTCCAAATTTCATAGTTCCTATTAAATTTAAACAACTGATATGAGTATTATCTTTGGCATAGCTTAATATTTATTTTTTTGATTTTTTTTAAAATAATAGTCATTAATGTATTCCACTATAAATCGGCAGGAATAATAATATAAACTCACTTTTATTTCCCAGAATGGTAGGCAAAGACAATAGATTTTCACATGGTATGATATTTGCATATCTCTCTTGCTTCACTCACATCCATCAATCTTAACATGCAAGCCTGTCAGTTTCAGGTGCCTAAAATTGGACCCTTTTTTTAATATGCCACCAATATGGTCTACATAGGATTTTTTAGTGCAATTCTTGCCAATTTTTACATCACACACTTTCGCTCTATAGATTTGTATTGTCAGTCTACTTTCATTCATCCTTTCCAAATGGCGAAACCACTGCAACATACTTCTTTCTACTCTTGTCACTACGTCTTCCTTCCAAACCAAACCCTTCTCTGACGTCACTGTTCTTATATCTATTTTTCAGAGACATATACTATGCAGAGATCTAACCTCCATCGCATTAATTCTACTTTCATTTTTCTCCTGCCATGTCCAACTTTCACTGCCATATATAAGCATAGGTGTCAGGGCCCAATTATAAATAGCCAGACATGTTTTTCATGAGACACATTTACTATTCATAATAACAAACAAGGCCCCATTCACTTATTTCCCGCATTCAGTCTCCTATCTCTATCATGTTTATTATCATTTGTAAAGTCTGTCCGTGTATACAAACTCTCACTTATTCAACTCTCTCATGTTATATTGCATTAAGTATTGCTTACATCTCTTTTAACCACCATCACTAGTCTTGCTGACATTTGCTTTCATACTTTTTTTTTTAACAGAATCATTTGTCTTAGTTACCATTTTCTGCAGCTCGCACACCGACGGCGCAAGGATTACTTCGTCGTCAGCGTACGGGAGGCATTTGACAAACAGCTCATCCATTTTTAGTCCGCACTCATACTCTCATATCATACAGACAGCCATCCATGAATAGATTGAATAGCCACGTTGAAGCTACAAATCCCTGTCTGATACCCCCATGGATGTCAAACCACTCAGTGTCTACCTCATTTATTTTGATGCATGCAATGGAACCCCTGTATAGGGATTGCAGTGCCTGTATCAATCCACTACTCACATCATGCATGTATAGGGTTCTCTATAGACCATTTCTTTCTCTATTGTTAAGTATGAAAACTACATGTCTGCTTAGTTTCGAGGTTTATTGCAAACTAACTCCTACCCACATATACACTACATTCCCTCACCCCTAATTTATACAATACAGAAATATAACATTTTTTATTACCTTCAACATCTCCCGCGAGCACCCCGCCAAATAGTGGGAAGCCCTGGCGTCTCCCTTCTCCCTACACATGCGTTGCAAATGCCCCTTTTTTTCGCACTTATTACACTTGTAGTTCGCAAATCTACACTCTTTTGCATTGTGATTCGCATTCCCACACACGAAACACCGAACACTGAAGTACTTAACGGCGCGCCTCGGACGTCGACCGCGCGCCGCCGCCCGCCGCTCGACGCGCTCTCCAGTGGCGCACCTTGTCCACCGGTTGCCGTCTTCAACGCGAACACGCCGCCGACCGAGCTCGCGCTGCCACTATCTGACCGCTGCGCGTCGCGCAGCCGCGCGCGCGCACTGTACGGACTGGACCAGCTCCATCGCTGCCACGAATGTTATCTTGTCAGCATCTTCCGTGAATAAGCGTTCTCTTTCCCTCACATCCTGCAGACCGAGGATAAATCTGTCTCTGAGCATGATGTCTAGCTCACTTTGAAAATTGCAGTAACGGGCGAGTGTGCGCACCCGCGCTGCCCACTCCGCCATATCTTCCCCGGGCCGCTGTTCCGCGCGGTAGAAGTTATAGCGCTCGGCAAACACGCTCCGCTTAATCATAAAATGGGCATCGAAAAGGGACACCAAACGCTCATACGGAACCGCATCGAGTGAATCTGGTGCTACCAGACTTGACGCCACTCGCATTGTGTCTTCGGTGAGCGCCGTAATGAGAAAAGCGCGCCGACGCCGCTGATTTTTGTCGTTCTCGTCCGTTACGCCGTTTGCCACGCAGAACTGGGTGAGCCGCACTTTGAAGGCTTCCCAGTCATGGCTATGATGGTCAAACGATAGTGACCCACCAAAAAGACCTAACGACATTGTGATATCCTTATATCACTTCTTGCACGCACTTTACACTTTATTACTATTTTCCTCGTCGCCAATTGTTAAGTATGAAAACTACATGTCTGCTTAGTTTCGAGGTTTATTGCAAACTAACTCCTACCCACATATACACTACACTATCATAAGCTTTTTCCAGATCTATAAAACTATAGAAAACCTTTTGACCACTGGCCAAAAACTTTTTCATAATGTTTTGCAGAGAAAAAACTTGGTCTGTACACCCCATCCTTTTCGGACAATAAAGTTCTATTTAAATTTCATAATAACTGTTTCTTACAGTTAGTCATCAACAATTGATTGCTGTCACTTTTAAATTATGTCCAGTATTAAAATGGTGACTTAAAACTATTGTTTTCTTTTAATATACCAGTAGGTGTGCAGTCCCTTTTATGTTGATTTAGTATTGTATTTCATTTTTGTGTATAGCAGCGACCTAACTTTAAGTACATCATAAAAGACTATTTTCAAATTTGTGTTTTTAAAATGTTTAGTTTACCACAAATTGAAAGGATGAATATAAATTTTATACATTTCTCATTTTGTTTGTTATCATTACTTATTGTTGATGTATTGTTTAGTTTGAAATTGTTAAATATTGTGTGTATAAATTTTATTGGATAATTGTTATTCCTTAATAATGTCTCAATTCTTTTATAATTATTTTTATGGAACTTTAGTGTATAAAAGGTGGTGCTCTAAATATAAAATCTTTTATTGTGTCTATTTTTTGCTTCACAGGGTGATTTGAATAGTAATTTAGAACCCTCCCATAGTTTGTTGGTTTTGTTTAGTGATTCATTATTTATTTTCCTTCTGGGAATTGAATCATGTCATCCATCGATCAATCATAATTGTGGAATATGGTATTCCATAATTACATTTTAAAGTAGTCGTCTCCGACTCCACTTATGTTGATGACCAAATTATATTTTAAGTTTTATTTTTATAAATAAAGTAGCACATGAATCGTGCTTCCCCCGCTTCTGCACGCCGTCGAGTACGAGGTGTTGTTTTAAAGATTAAAACGTGAGATCAAATTTATTGTAGATCATCCTTGGAAGACAGAAAAATGCTATCCCGATTTTTTTTTTTTGTAGTCCTCTTTTAAGATCTACAATTTATATATTACATTAATTTTATTTCTTGTTTACTTGGTGTGAGCCATTTAAGCACCTAAAAGCTTTGAATCAATCTACCATCATTGTCATGGCTTATTTCGTACGTTACTTTTTGTAATAAAATAATCTATAACCTGGCCGGAAAACATAGTTGTGAATTAAAAAAAAAACAAGTAAATTGTGTATGTAGTTTTTGTGTAAAAAGGGCTTAAATGGACAGACAGTTTGAGTCTATATAGGTCTTTTTTGAATGTTTTTGTTCTAATTGTCTAACAGTTTGTAGTGACAGTCTAACAGTTTGTTCTAATTGTCTGACAGTTTGTACTGCAATAACTTAAATTCTTGGATATGTCCGATTATTACGACTGCTTGTGTATCAATTAAAAGGCTTTTTGATAGTCTCTTGATTGCCTCTTAAGACATTTATAAAATGTGTCTTAAATAAAGCCTTTTTTTCAGGAATGGTTTTATGATGAGTTAGCCATGGAAGAAATGGAGACCGGAGAGGAACCGGAGCCAGAATCTGATGAAGATTATTATGACGACACTTACGCAAATAGACGTAAACGGCGCGGTGGGGCGACGCCAACCGGTCCTGGCTCGAGGGGAGGGCGAGCGAGGAAGTCGCAAGCCGAAGACACACCTGCTAAAAGGGGTAGAGCTGTAAGTTATGATTTATACTGAAACATTAGTAGTTATATGAGACAGAAATTGCCATAGTGATGAGAGACTTTTTAAAAGGGAGAGATTATTTGTGATATATCAGCAATAAACATTCAGCTGTGATACACAAATTCAGACTATCTCCATTTTATGGGTTATCAAATAACACTGTCATATTTTTCTTTTAATTTGCACTACTACTAGTTTGGAAGGCAGTTTTCCCCTCAAGAACAATGAGTAAGAAATTTATGGGTGGCTCTTTTTAATTTTATCATACATAATGAAAATGAATATAAAACTATTACTCAATCAAACAGCCCAGGGAGGAATTGTGCTGGTTGTCTGTGGGTATTTGTCTTTTAAATATTTGGAAGTTGGGTAATATCCTTTTTTACTCAGTGCTTGTTTAGTAATGCTCTTAAATTTATAAAAGGGTACATCTTGTATATTCACAGGCGCCGTATCGATTGCACACACAGAGCCTCTTAAATGAATTTGTGACTTTGCATACTCAACTAACATTTAAAGACAATTTCTTTTAATTTCTGGTACTGCTTTTAGGGAGCGTCCATAAACTACGTAGCTCGACCAAGGGGAGGATAAGCTTAAGCGCTACGCTGAGGCACGTAATAGGGGAGGAGTCGAGAGCAAAGCTACGTGGTTTTCTTCAGATGAAAATTTTGTTGAATAAGATAATTTGAGTGACACCTCCCCGATGTTAATTTAACAAGAGGAATCAAATAATTAAATACATTATTTGAAAAAAATAAACTGTTAATAAATTAATTTATTATTATTAATTATTTTATTTTATAAATAAATTAATGTATCGTGAAAAAAAACCACGTTCCATTGGGTTGGGGGGGGGGTCATAGAAAAGGCTACGTGAGGCCACATGGGGGGAGGGAGGAGTCCTAGAGAGACTAAAATAGGACCACGTGGTTTATGGACGTTCCCTTACGTTAATCACTATTTGTCTTAAACATTTTCTTTTATATATAATTATTTTTTATATACAAATCTATTTTTAGGGTTGAAAACCAAAACGCCAATAAATTAACAAGTATTTGTTATGAATTGTCACAATCTCTCATTGTTTATAGATGTGCAATATGTATTTTTAGTTTGTGGTAATTCAAATATATTTCCAACTTCAGGGCCGTGGTAGAAAACGCGCCGGGCAAGGGACGCTGCCGTACGAAGTGCCCGGTGACGCGGAGAAGCCCTTCGGCTGCGAACGTAAGTCGCGCAGGAAGCACTAGGGCTTCGTTCTGTCCATATAAACACTGTAATATGAGCCCAGGTCCCGCATGTAGGATTGCTTAAAATTGTTTATTTCATGAGTGGGATCTTTGAGATATGTTTTTTCCACCTTTTTTAATGATAAAGTTATTCGATATTCTATTATGCGAAGTAAAACTCTATTACAATGTGAAAAAAATAATATTACTTATCAGTATTTTAAATGTCATCATTATAATTTTAACTCACGGGAATTTTGTACAAGTGACATATAGAGTTATATAATGAACTCAAATTTTTTTGTTATAACACAAAATGAGTTAAGTGTGTGCATAAAATAACTTGTTGCACAGTAAAATTGTTTATTTTTTTTATATGTTTGTACAATATTTCATTTGGATATACAAATTAATGAACAGTTAAGATTAGCAAAGGTTTTAATTAATAAAAAGTGTGAAATCAAATGTACAATATCAGAAAAAAAAACAAATATAAAATTGAAAATCAAGCTAGATGTTAATTTTTACTTTATGTTTATATGTATATGTTTGCTTTATTATTTTAAATTCTAGGCTATTTGGGAACATAGATGTAGTCTAATTTCTAAAACAACTCTAAATACAATTTTAGTATTGAAACACCAAAAATACCTATTACACATTGGAATGAACAGTTGTAAATTAAATTAGACATTCCTCTATTTTTATAGTGCAATATGTAAAAATCTGTAGTCATAGCGTGTAATGTAAAGACAAAAAAACAATATACCTCGTATGATGCTCCCCTTGCTCAATATTGATGGTACCTTTTAGCTGAGGATCTGGGCTTGAGTGGAAAACTTTAGCTGAAATGGTTTTCAAAAGATCTTGATGAAGTTTTAATGAAATGTGACTCGGGTTTTTAAACATTTCAATTAAATTTCTCAGTGTATTTGGTTCAACACTTTACCTTAGATATGGATTGATTGGAAGGTCTATTAAGGAAGACCATTTTGATTGATTTGTCAATCTCAATTATGCCAATGTTGTATGTAGCTTAAATTGTCATTCATTAACATAATTCGAATTGTCAAGTTTAATATTCTCAATAATATGATAATTTTTTTGTAAATTTGTTCACAATACTTATGCGTGTCTTCTGTTTACAGTAATTATTTAAACTGTTATTATAGTATGTGATAAGTTGAGTTTGTTGTATTATGATTTTATTTAAATATTAATATTGGCTATGATGGAATTTAGAGGAGTTTATATAGGTAGGGTCTGATTCACAATAACTTAATGAAAAAGTATTTTGTATGTTAATATAAAAATATTCAATTTTTTTAGAGATCGTATCACAACATGGTATGCCCTTCTATGGTACATTCTGTTGTTGGTAATAGTTTAATGCATATAAAGCATTTTATTTATAACTGTTAAACATTAATTCAAATCATTTAATTACATGTTTAGGTAGTCCAATATCTCGTCAGTAACAGTAACATTCCTTCCTTTTTTTTTCTTTTTTTTTTAAAAAACATGTGTTGTCATACCCAGAATAACCAATGTTATGAAAAAAATAAACACCTGATACTTCTTAGTACTATGTAGTAAAACAAACCATTGACATGCTTACAGCATGTAGTGTATACGTGTTCAACTATATGGTAGGAACTACAAAATCTCTTGGACAAAAAATTATTTAAAAAAATAATTTGTAATACTCTGTAGAAGGATGTGCCATGTTAGTAAACTTCTAATACATTGATAAAGTTATATTTATATACAATTATAATGACAGTATTATTTTTAATAAATAATTCTCTTTTTCACAAAACTATGTTCTCAATTATTTAGAAACTCAATTTAAATAATAGTTACCCCTATAAGCTCAAAACTGTATTGTGGTTCAGACACTGATATATAACTAATGTTGCCTGTGTGTGATCAGGTTATTGTATAAGGTGAAGTAAATATTTTAGAATAGAATGAATTTTAGCGTGAATTTAATTTTTGCACTTGTATTTATTAATATATTAGATGATAATTATGTAAATTGGCAATGAAATGTAATGAAATGGTGGCAAATTAATGAAGCCTTGGCGTTTAGTGCAATTTTGTGTAGCGAGTGATAAGTGAATCTCCATGTTAACTTGTGGGAGTCAGTAAGTTTAAGCTGCGATTTAACGCTTTCGTATTTTGATGATTCTATCAATTGTCAAATATTTCATTTGTAATTTGGTAAAGGTGAGTATTAGAAATTATAAATTACCGACCAAATCTACATGTAAATTGATTGTGAAATTGTGATCTGTACACAATTTTTAATAACATCTATTTTCTGATATCGCATCAAATTTTCAAATACATCTGCATGAAGTTTTCTTTTACTGGAACAGTAATTGTGTTTAGCGAAACACTGTAACGCAGTTTCATCGTCATTGATTTTTCTATAAGAATTGAAAGCGCTATATCGCAGCTGTGATCTGTTTTGTGAAACAATATTGGTCAACATTACTAATTGTTTCCTGATATTGTTTTGCAAAACGGATACGTAGATAGGATTATGTAATAGAAAGGGTCAAATACTGAATTTTGTTATGGTGGTGGCTTAAATTGGTAATATTGAATGGAAATTTCAAATGCTACCTTATGAATGTACTGCCATTGAATGGGTAAAAGATATTAGTCCTATATTGAATGCTCGAAATGTGACTATATTTTAATTTTAAGTTAGATATTGATATTTGAAAAATAATTAAAAGAAAAAGCATTTGATTCTTGTATGACACTCAATTTGTTTTGGTTATACCTGGTTTAAAAGACTACATTTACGAATTTTGGTAGCATATTCCTACAAAATTCACGATACTATTTTGCAAATTTTAAACTTTGAAATAAATATTCTTCGAGTTTGAAAATTGTTTATTGTGACAAAATGGTGGTATTTTCTTCTGTAATAACTTTTTTCTTTATTAATTTTCGGCATCAAAATTTAGGTTTATTATGGGAAAACATTTTATTTGAACTCGTGCCTGTTTTCAGAGATTTAGATAGTGATAACATGCAGATTTCCGATGGTACGTCTGTACATTCACACACAAATATGCATATGCTGCATTTGTTGTTTGATAGCAGTGCATTCATAAAGGATGGGTGTTCTTTTGAATCTGAAGCCTTATCAATATTTATGCAATACATGTATAAGGATATTTTTTACAAAATTTATAAGAATGAACAATAGTTCAATACCTAAACACCAATTTAGTGACACTGCCAAAAAAAAAAAACAATTGAGACCAATTGATTTATTAGTATAAAAAAAATTGTTAAACTATTATGTAAGTCTAGTTATTAAGGTGGCAGTGTTATGTGTTACGGCACTTATCTTAAGAAAAATACCGACGCGTAAATTCTGGCGCTGTAAAGCATAACATTGTCCGGATCATCTTCCATAACCTTATTCTAAAAAAAATCTTATGAAATATCAAATTTGTTTCGGACGGATGCGAAAGTTGTTTGGCTTGCGGCAAGTTGGACTCATGTGTCTGTGATAGTTTAATTTATTTTTGTTTCTACTTGCATTGAAGGCGTGTTAATAGTGCGGCAGCTTCATCCTGTAAACATACACATATTTCAATTAATGAAATTGTATATAGTTCTGCCAATTGGAAATCTTATTTCGTATCAATTCAATTTGGAAGTATGTTCTACTGTACCGTACGTTATTGTTTTACACAATAAAACGGTGTAATCATAAAGCGGTTAATGCTTGAATACATTGTTAATCTTTCTTTGCCTTTTTTGGTTTGCAATAGAAAATTAGTGTAAAAAAAAAGTTTATGTATATACAGCCTCAGTTTGGATGAAAAGTTGTTAATACTATGGCCGTGTGAGGTGCAACAGTTGTTTCTATTGTTAGATTTAGGATTTTTTAAAACTTACATAACCACAATATATAAAAATTTAATTATCATTTTTTTTCTTATTCTTGATTATGCACAAAGAAAAGAACAGTGAGCAGTATTACAAATCTGCATATTGTGCAGAATTGATTAGTTTTGTTTTTAGATAACCATTGTACTAAAACAATATATGCTAATCTTATTATCTAGATATGTTTATTGGTGTATCACAGTACACCATCACACTTTATTTGTTCAAATATTTGCTTTATGAAACAATTTTTTATTTGTTAGAATGAGCATCAAAAAATGTATCATGTATATTAAATATTAAAATACTTGCATGTCCTTTAGTAATAGCTTTCCTTAGATACAATGTTTAATACAAAATCAAAATTAAAGATGACAGGTACGGTATAGCTGATTCATGAACGAATTAATCTTGGGACAAAAATTGTTAGGATATATAATGTACATCTGGGTGTGCACCATTGTGAATATATTTTGTAATTATTTCGATACAATACGAATTAAGTCAGGGGCGTGCACAGAGATTCAGGCAGGGCATGCAAAGCTAAAAAAAAATTTACCAGTTTCAGCATTGTTTCGGTTATGTAAGGTATAAAGATATTTACCATCGTATCAGTGGGCCACCAGCCACCAACCTTGAATTAGGTTCCTCCTGCTTTTGAATGCTCGAGATCTTAATCTCGCTTTTCATTGATCGATCAATTGATGCAGATCAAGTTCTTGTTTTAGAAATATTACTTGTCTCTGGATTCATTTGAACCTATAATGAATGTTTTCTTTTATATATCAAATTACTATTGAAACTCACATTTGTCAGTGCTATTGAAATCGCATGGTATAGAAATCATTGTGAAGGTGAGATGAAAGCGTTTATTTTATTTTTTTCTGTTATCTGTGACATATTCATATTATTCTTTAAAAATCTATGGAATTTTCTTAGATATATGAGCCATGCCGTGGCCTCGATTGTTGCGCGCGAGAATGGGCTAGCTCGACCTGTGAGTGAGAGTTTCAATAGCCCACTACCCCTCGCATTAATCCATTAACCCTCTTATCATCCAATTATCCACTCCATTAGATATCTTATTCCTAGCCAAGAAGCTGGCATTGTTTTGGGAACTCTTGGGCTTGCGAGTGTAGATGGACAACGATGACCACTTACTTCCTGGTGGCTCGTATGCCTATTTGCCCCCTCGAAAAGGTTACAAAAATATGCTGAAATTCAATCTTTCACTAGTAACTAGGATTGGAAAACACACATCTATAATGTACCTGTGTTAGAGGATATGGCCTCATTTTGAATGATCTTATTAAAGTGATGCAGTAAATTGTGGAAAATTTTTATATACAAAATGAGGAGTTTGTTTACATTTTTTTTTTATTATGTATATCAACTTCTAAAAGTAAATTGAAACTTTTTATTGTTGATTTTCACAAAAACAACTGTTGCGCTGGGGTGTTTTTTCCCCCAATTCGTGTAATCGACCTCGGAATTACATTTCATCATATTGTATATCATTTTAGAGTCTTAGCATTGTAATTAATCTTAGATCCAAACTATTATTAGCACCCAAAGATTGTTATTGAATTTATACAAGAAAAATATTTATGTTGATAAGAAATAAATTATCCATTGTGAAATTTTATTGGGCGTCCTTCTCTTACTTATGACTTCAAGTTTGGATCTCGTGCTTTCGACGCTTCGCAACTGGACTCTGGGCGTGGTGTAAGGAGGGACAGTCGTCGAATTTTAAGAAACATTGTTTTAAATGTAGAAATGGTGCTTAGACAATGAGCGCTCATAAGGTTTATATGATTCTATTAAGGTTCAACTTTTTTATGGCATGGCATATGGCTTTGGGATATTGTTGAATTCAATGCTGAAAAACTATTTTTCAAATAAGTTTTACATCTAACTAGAATTATATTGATTTAATTTGTTAAATTATTAAGCTATTTGTGAAACATATTAAAATCTGAACCGCTGTTCCTCTTTATGCTTCATGTATGTACCATTCATTATAGCGACATAAATTTACATTCCGTTATATGTATTATGAGAGACGGTAGTGATCGTGGAAGCAGATGGATCCATTGATTTGTAGTCATCAATCAAACCCCAGCAAGGTCCTGCGTCCTCTTAGAACCGAACATAGGCCGGCCGCTCTTTGATTGATGACGGCAAATTGAAGGACGTTGATTGACATTCAACAGCCACCGCCGTGCCTGGTGCCTCCTCTATGCTCTGTTCGATAGATGACGTGGGATGCTTGCATTGTCCACCCCGCTTCAAATATAACATGAGGTATAAAGTTGAATGTGAGGGACCGGCAGCAATGCTAAAACCGTCAATGAAAAATGAAGATAACTTTCTAGGATTTAATTTTTAATATACATAAAATCAAAAAGTATGAAATTCAATCATAAATTTCTATTATTGTTGAAACGTCTTCTGCTTAGTATAAAAAATTGCATTATTTGAACTTTCCATTCCATATCATCAGATGCTTGTCTCTTTGCATTTTTAACACATTCAACTTTATTGTGATGAATTGCAAGTATTTTAAACTAATTTAAAATACAAAACGTCAAAATGAAAAGAAATGATGAGAAAAAATTTTTGAAAGTGCAATTTTTCGTGTTAGTTCGTTGGAGGCACCATGTCATGGTAAGTGGATTGATTATTTTTTGTTGGATTGATTATTTTTTGTTGTAGCTTTGCGATGATTTCAGGTGATGCTCTTGGACCAAATATGAAGTTGGCAATTTATTTTAGAATTTTATTATTTCCGTTTTATATTCACCCTTCTATGATTTGTGAATATTGTATGTTATCGATTTTCTATTATGATATATCGATAAATATTGACTACTTAAATAGGCACTACTTCAATTATAAACAGCCTTATTTGATTTACCTTCAACTTGGTTCAGCTCATCACGTATATTGTTCCTTCGAGATCATTTTGATTTGAAAAAAAATTAAAAATATAAGAATAAATTCGATATTTTGACAGTGTGTGGCGCCAAATACAAGACCCGACCCGGCCTAACGTACCACTATACGCACACGCATAAGGAGCCGGCCGCGGCCGCCGGCAGCGACGGTGACTCGCGGGACTCTGCGCGCGCCGCCGACGCCCCGCCCGCCACCCCACCGCAGCCGGCGGCCACCGCGGCTGCGGCCGCCGCTGCCGCCGGCCCCGCCACCGAGTACCAAGACAGCTACGTTACATTCCTCAACAATCCCGCCGTTGCCACAGGTTAAATATTAACATTTTATAGTTTGCGATTAAGAGCTGATGAACATAGAACAATCTAAGAGTTACTGCTTTAACATTCACGTCCACATAGCTTTGATAGAATAACACTTGAAATGAGTCATTAACAAATTTTTTTAGATATTTACATTAGCACCCATTTCAAATGCTTATCTTGAGAAGAATGGGTAAGAAACTCATGGTTGCTCTTTTTTACTCATTGGTATAAAGTGTGTAAAGCACACTGAAAATTTCTTGAAAGAATGAGAAAAAATTAGTACAAATGGTCAAAAATGAACTTATTGCTTCTGAAAATATTCTCTGTTAGCATAAATATAATTTTTCAAGCAATAAACCAATTTTAAAAGCATATATGCTGTTCTTCCCTGGTGACCTCGGAAACATATTTTTCATTCTCTTTAATAGCTTCTTCTGGTGATGAAAATCTTTAACCGTGTATTTGCTTCATTTTTGTGAACAAAAAAAGTCACAAGGTGCCAGGTCGGGACTGTATGCAGGATTGCTCATAAGTTCTACATTTTTCTCCTTCAGAAATTTATTTGTCTGTTTGCCCACGTGAGAACTGGCATTGTTGCGCTGTAAGATAATACGACGTTTACGGTTATTTTTACGGAGATCGTCAATAATTTCCGGCAAACAAATGGTCATGTACCAGTTAGTATTTACGGCACGACAATTGTCCAAGCAATAGTAGCCGCCTGTTCAGTTTTATTAAAAAAAGAAACTATCATCCGCTTAGAGGCACATCGCTCGCGCGCCATTTTGGTTGGTTTCGGCTCATCTCGATAGACCCATATTGCTTTGTTTTGGGGTCGTGTAGCAATTAACCTACGTTTCAGCACCTGTTACTATATTCCACACCAAATTTAGGGGGGTCAAATTGACACCTCTTCCTTTAATCTGGTAAGCATGGCATTGAATCAAGTGACGCGGTCCGTATTTTGAGCCTCACTCAATTTGTGGGATCCACCGCGAGCACGGCTTTTTCATACCCAAGTGTTTGTGTAGGATTGATTGTATTTGACTCGTGCCGATGCCTAAGAATACCCGGATCTCATGGTAGGTCACATGCCTGTCTGTTATCATACGGCGCACAGCATCGATGTTTTTGTTGTTCAGAGCGGTGGACGGGCGACCATCACGCAATTCGTCACTGAGATTGACACAACCAAGTTTTGATTCTGCAAACCGATTATAAATAGTTGTTTTGCGCTTCATCACCAAAAGCAGTTCGAAGTCGAGCGAGGCATTGCTGAACTGTTAAATTACACTTAAAATCATAGAAAATCATACTAAGAGAATTTTCACGACGTAAATCCATAGTGATGAAGACACGCAATTTTTAAATGAGGCCACAATGTAAAAACAATTGGCAGATGAAACAAATTGTATTTTACAGCCAAAGAATTCGGTTTTCGAATGTACTTGTTACTTTTTAATTATTGTTTATCTAAGTGGTCAGTTCTAGAAACTTAGTAATATTCAGTAATTAATAATTTAGTACAACACTTTGGATATGAAGCAACGTGTTAGCAGAGCAGTTCAATCCCATGGTTTTTTTTCATTGAGATGTTCAGACAGTTATAATAGCCCTTGACACAACATAACTTCTAATTTTTAACAAAAAGTTAAAATTTATAAAATGACAAATTTTGAATTTCAATTGACAGTAATTTCAGTTATAAAACAGCAGTCCTTTAAAGTGGGTGTTATTTCACTATTCTCATAAAGAACTGCCACCACTTTTAAGTTTGTATGTTTGTAGAAATTTTTAAATGCAAGGATTCTCTTAGAGAAGCATTTTTGGAATGGTAATGGAAAACTTATTTACTATTGTAAATGGTGTGTGATAGGTGTAGCAAGCAACGCGAGCGCGCCTCGTCGGCCGTCGCCGCCGCCGCGACCCGCTTCTGCCGACACATCGTCATCGGATTCTGCGCACACGCCGCTCGTACCACCTGGGACTGCCGCTGCCGCAGCTGCCGCTGCTGCTGCTGCCGCCGCAGCAGCAGCGGCAGCTGCTGCTACTGTTGTGCCTACAGCTGTGCCCTCTGGTCCTGCTCCCAGTACAGCTGTTGTTGCTGGTACTGCTAATTCAGAAATTAAGGAAGGGGAAATTAAGGTATATATTGGTAATAAAGTTTGTTGCCACGTTTTTTAGTTTGCTAGGTTAAGCAGATTAACCGTAAGGCCTCCATACTGGCCCAGTAATGGTTGCTGCTAATTACCATATTCACCAAAGCGATGGGCAATAAGTACAGTACAATTGTACGAAACTCTGCCGCTCTGAATCCGCTAGTTGACAAAATTTTAAAAACTAGTTATTTATACACCTAGACACTTATTTTATCCAAAAAAAAATATATTTTAAGGAAAAACTAATATTTACAATTAGTATTTTGCATTTAAAAAAATCAATTTAATTTTCCGTCAAAAACGCCTAAGACTGTCATGGCGTCTTGAATGACGTCACGGCTCGCCAAACAAAACTGTTTGTTTACTAAGATTGGAAGTGTTTTAAAATAAAAATGGATTTGCCGTCGTATAACTATTACAAGTGCTGTGTAGTGCCCCAGTGTGAAAGTACAAGCATAAAACGCCCAAAAATTATTTATATATGTTCCAAGAAATCAACAAATACGGAAAAAGTGGCTAACACTTGCAAGGAGGAATGATAGTCATTGTTTTCAACAAACTCAACAATGTACTTTTGTGAAGATCATTTCGATGTAAGTATTCCGCTCAACATAGTGTAGGTAATGTAAATGTGATGTAAATATACATTAAAACAATAATATACTATTTAAGGTTATCTATTTTATAATCGTCAAAGTCAAAGTGTTTATTGTCTTATTTAGAATATGTCAGTTGTATTCATTGGACTAAAGACACATGTTTTATTTTCTAGTTGCCAAACGATATGCTCAATTATACAGAGTATCATATTATGGGAAAAGTATCGCAAGTGCGCATGAGACCAGGTTGTACTCCAAGCAAATTTGGATGTCAAGAAGATAGACGAAAACGGGCATGCAGCAGCACAGAGCGACCATACATAGTTAAAAACAAAGAATGGAGATAATAGCAGAATGTCTGAATGAACCAGAACAAAGTTGTGCACAAAATTCATCTATTGAAGATACTCCTCATACAAGTTCAGGTATGCACTAGTAATAACCAACACACTATTTTAAACAACAAAGAAATACCTAGTTAATAAACTATAATTCTAATCACTTGCATTTATTTTCAGATTTTCAAACAGTTGGACAAAATGAGCCAGAAATCATATTCAAGCAGAAAGTAGATAAAGCGGTTCAAGCATTTGTGACACATAGTTTCAGAAGTAAAGCTGTCCAGACAAGAATAAAAACAGTAGACCAGGCATTATCACCCTTGAAACCATCAACAATATCTAGTTCCACATCCCCATTTAAAGCTACGACCATTAAAAAATCAAGTCCTTCGATATCCAACTTAATCAAAATTACAAGAAATATATTGATTGAAGAAGAGCATTCTGACAGTGATATTTCTTTGTATACACCATCTGTGGCCACATGTAGTCGCTCGCCATCAGTGCATTCATTACAAGTGAAATCGTCTTCCGACTGTAGTGAATTAATTGCTGAAGATATAAAACTAGAAGTGAATGAGACGCAGTTAAACACAATTAAAAAATTGAAAAAAAGCCTCGTTTGTATATTGGTGTCCCGAGCAGTTGTTACTATTTGATTGACTTACTAAAAGATGAAATGAATATTCCTAAACATCATATATTACTATGTTTACATAAGATAAGATTGGATATTAAATTTAATCAATTGGCAGATGATTATGGATTGAGTCCATCATATCTATGTAAGATATTTTTAAAAATATACCGGTAATAGCCAGCTACATGCGTTCTTTCATTGTAGATATTAACAGGGAAATGATAAAGAGGACCTTACCAATGGCATTCAGACACAAATACCATAACGTGTCTTGTATTATAGATTGCCTTGAAATTGAAGTGCAAAAACCATCTAAGGCAATTAATCAAGCCATGACATGGTCTGAATATAAAAAAGCAAACACCATAAAATATTTAATATCCTGTACACCAAATGGATTGGTTAACTACATTTCTCCGGATTTGGAGGCAGAACCACTGACACATGTGTGGTTGAATCATGTGACTTTGTAAATACTTTAAAAGTGGTATGGTTGTAATGGCAGACAGGGGATTCAAGCATGTAGAGCAATATCTTAATAAATCAAATATTAAATTAGTAAGGCCTCCAAGTGTTCAAACAGGAGTGAAAATGAGCAAAATGAAGCTAAACAGACCAAGCAGATAGCCAGCTTGAGAATTCACGTAGAAAGAGTTATTCGCCGCCTACGTGAATTTTATATGCTTAAACCACATGCATGTACTAATTTTAAATTTGTAAAATTCTTGATGATATATTAATCATAACATGTGCTTTAATTAATGTGCAAGATTCTCTAATAAAACAAAACTAAAATTCAAAATTGTTTTTATTACCCACACATTTAAAATTACATACATTTACTTAATAGTCTGATATAATAAAGATATACTTGAGTCCACCATATCTATGTATTATTTATTTTTAAAATCTACACACTAAAACACACTCTTATTCTACACTCTTATATAGTAAGGGATATATATTTATTTTCCAAAAGTTTACTAACTTATTTATGATAAAATCCTCAATGTATTGCTGATTGTATGGTATATTTATTAACTCTACTTTTTATTTTTAGTATAGTCTGGGTCAGCTACACAGAAAATGCAGTTTTCCTTTTGTGATAAGTACATTTGAAGTTGCATTTGAACATTGTATTTTCAGTAGCCTCTCCATTTTTATATAATTTTTATATGTTTTTTACTAATAGGACATTTAATTTCAATTATACCATCCTCAAAAATTCCATCTGGGAACCAGCAATCATAGGATATTTGGAGTTTAATATTAGGCCACACTTATTAATTTTTTTTAATTCTACATTCCACTGTTTTTCTCACTTCATCTTCTAGGATGCGTCCACGTTTCATAGATGGAGTATCTGGTATTTTACCTCCTAGTATTAGGGATACAAGTGTGCCGTCATTTGTTTTGCATCGGCTTACTTCATGTGCTCTGGAAGCTGTTATTCGGCCATACCGCAGTTGAAACCACAGATCACTCTCGGACTGTTCCCTAGTTTCTTCTTCAACTTGCTTAATTAAAGGTGAAATCTGAACTTTCTTCAAAATCTTCAACACTTTTGTTTTGAACTCATATACTAGTTGGTGCATCGAGACAGCCTGTGTTACAGTTTGACTATACGAGGGTTGGTATTTTATTAGTTCGCAGTCTTCTAATTTCCTCTTTCTAGCCTCTTCCAAAAACTTCTCTAAAACCAATGAATTGGCTGGCAGTATGGGATTGCCCTTGGACAATTCCTTTGCCGTCATATATTTCATGCTACTTCCGACTCTGGAGAGTTTGGATTTCTTCCAGTAGCACTCCACTGATGTGCATGATGGTTCCTCACTGCGGCGATGAAGCCACATGAGAAAGGCTATCGCGTGCTTACAGCCGCCTTGTGACGCTACACAGTCTTCACATTGGACAGAGAGGACAACTTCGTTTTCCTCATCAACAACCAGTGTGCATCCATATAATTTAGCATGAACTTTGTGTTCCGGACATATTTTGCACTTTACAGTGCAGCATTTACTGTCACGCTTAAGCTGCACATAGCTAACAGCGTCGTCCCCATATGAAGCTCGTGAGGACCTGAAATTAAATTTATAAATTTATCATTTCTTTGTATTTATAAACTGTAGTAATTCTAACCTCAAAATCTGTAATTGAAAGGTCTACAAACAATACATACAAAATCAATAATCGGTAATAAAACATAAATATTTATATCTAAACTTATAATAAATATATTATACTTACATTGAAGTTTTAACATTGCGGAATTCCGATGAACAAAAGTCTCTATTTGATGCGAAAAATGTACCAAGCATAACGGCGTCAACTCTGGGCAAGTTATTGCTATTTGCTTTGCTAAATCCTGATTCCATGATGATATCTGTTTGTCTTTCACTATATGACTAAGAATAACTGTATTTACGAGTTAAAAAAGGGATAAAAAACGAGAAATTATAATGAAAATGGCAGGAGGCTATCTTTGTTGTTTGAATGAAAACGTCAACGACAGCAGATGTTTGTAGAGCCGTGACGTCACACTTTCTGATTGGTGTTTACTGTCACGTGACTTAATGCCTATTTTTTTAAGATTTATTTTCTAAAAATATAAATAATCTTTAATTTTTATGATAATTAGATTTTTTTTTCCTAATCTAAATGTCTTGATCTATAATTAGAAACTATAATCCATCCGATTTGTTCTTAGTGGAAACAAGCCGATTGCCTCCAGTGATGCCATGCGCAGATTCAGCGTTCCCGATCCTTCCTCCTTCTTCGCTTTCCTATTATACGC